>JANJGN010000033.1:3122000-3462000 GCA_026770705.1 Isurus oxyrinchus
GAGCAGCACATTTCACTAGTTCAGGACAAAGTGCTTTACAGTGTGGGAATGTCAGGAAATGCAGCAAGCTCCCACAATACGACAAAAGACCCAATAATCTGTCTGCAGTGTTGGCTGAAGGATAAATGCTGATCAGGACAACCCGGGAGAACTTCCCCTGGGCTTCTTTGAAAAAGTGTCATGGGATCCTTTTACAACCACCCAAAATCGTACAGAGTCTCAGTTATACATCTCATCTGAAAGACGACACCTTTGACTGACAGTGCAGCATTCCCTCAGTACTGCACAGAAGGGTCGTGGCTCTCAGGTCTCTGGAGTGAGACTTGAATCGACACCCTTCTGACTAAGAGGCAGGAGACTCAAGGCACCTTAACAGCCAAGTCGCAGCTTCTGCCTTTGAAATTGCGATATCTTTCTTTCTCCACAAGCTCTTTGATTTATGACATGTCTTCTAATATCCTACACAAATAAGCACTCGACAGGAGGTGTCAATATCTCCACGCTTACACTGTAAAGAACAAACCATTATGAAGCCAACAACAAAAGATAATCTTAAAATATAAAGAAATCATTAACATGCACAAACAGAGGCAGGGTGGGTGGGGGGGGAAGAGGGGAAACAAAGGCGGGGGGGGGAAGCTGCAAATGCTACAAAAAGAATATTTTCATATGTTTATAGCTCCTGTCGTCACAAGAATATCCACAAATATTTTGACATTTAAACCTACAGATAACACAGCCTTGAATGTGCAAGTATGTGGCTCCATGCAGAACCTTTCACTGGAAAGGCAAAGGGTGTGTTTTTCCCCCTAAATTGAGAATACTAGCCAGCAATTAAAAGGATCCAGCTATCGCAATGTTTACTGCATCTTCCAAGCAAAAAAAAAAAATGGGAGTCAGGGGAAGGGAGATGGCCAGACGGCGGGGTGTGGAGGCTGCTGGGGGGGGGGGGGTGTTATGTTTAGAGGGAAAGTTAAGGGGATTGAGGAGGAAGGGATGTATTTGGAGGGGGTGCACTTAGATGGAGAAAGGGGTTGAGAGATGTGGTAAGTGAGGCAGCTGAGGTGAGGGATTATAAAATTAGACTGGGGTAAAGACATGAAAGGAGGTAGTGAGGGAATTGAGGTGTGGGGGAGAGATTTAGAGTAAGAGGGATTTTTTAAAGGGGGTTGTGAGGGGTATATTTAAAGGGGAAGTGAGGGATTAAGGGGGACAGGGTATATTTAGACAGGGGTGAAAAGATTAAGGGGAGGGGGATACATTTAGAAGGGGGGCATAAGGCGGTTAAGGGTAGATTTGGAGGGGGTACATTTAGAAGTGGAGGAGATATATTTAGAGGGAGAAGAGGGGATTAAGGGAGAGAGGGTCTATTTAGGGGGGAAACTAATGGAGGGGGGGAGGGAAGGGGAACTAATGGAGGGGGGGAGGGAAGGGGAACTAATGGAGGGGGGGAGGGAAGGGGAACTAATGGAGGGGGGGAGGGAAGGGGAACTAATGGAGGGGGGGAGGGAAGGGGAACTAATGGAGGGGGGGAGGGAAGGGGAACTAATGGAGGGGGGGGAGGGAAGGGGAACTAATGGAGGGGGGGAGGGAAGGGGAACTAATGGAGGGGGGGGAGGGAAGGGGAACTAATGGAGGGGGGGAGGGAAGGGGAACTAATGGAGGGGGGGAGGGAAGGGGAACTAATGGAGGGGGGGAGGGAAGGGGAACTAATGGAGGGGGGGAGGGAAGGGGAACTAATGGAGGGGGGGAGGGAAGGGGAACTAATGGAGGGGGGGAGGGAAGGGGAACTAATGGAGGGGGGAGGAAGGGGAACTAATGGAGGGGGGGAGGGAAGGGGAACTAATGGAGGGGGGGAGGGAAGGGGAACTAATGGAGGGGGGGAGGGAAGGGGAACTAATGGAGGGGGGGAGGGAAGGGGAACTAATGGAGGGGGGGAGGGAAGGGGAACTAATGGAGGGGGGGAGGGAAGGGGAACTAATGGAGGGGGGGGGAGGGAAGGGGAACTAATGGAGGGGGGGAGGGAAGGGGAACTAATGGAGGGGGGGAGGGAAGGGGAACTTAATGGAGGGGGGGAGGGAAGGGGAACTAATGGAGGGGGGGAGGGAAGGGGAACTAATGGAGGGGGGGAGGGAAGGGGAACTAATGGAGGGGGGGAGGGAAGGGGAACTAATGGAGGGGGGGAGGGAAGGGGAACTAATGGAGGGGGGGAGGGAAGGGGAACTAATGGAGGGGGGGAGGGAAGGGGAACTAATGGAGGGGGGGAGGGAAGGGGAACTAATGGAGGGGGGGAGGGAAGGGGAAACTAATGGAGGGGGGGGAGGGAAGGGGAACTAATGGAGGGGGGGAGGGAAGGGGAACTAATGGAGGGGGGGAGGGAAGGGGAACTAATGGAGGGGGGGAGGGAAGGGGAACTAATGGAGGGGGGGAGGGAAGGGGAACTAATGGAGGGGGGGAGGGAAGGGGAACTAATGGAGGGGGGGAGGGAAGGGGAACTAATGGAGGGGGGGAGGGGAAGGGGAACTAATGGAGGGGGGGAGGGAAGGGGAACTAATGGAGGGGGGGAGGGAAGGGGAACTAATGGAGGGGGGGAGGGAAGGGGAACTAATGGAGGGGGGGAGGGAAGGGGAACTAATGGAGGGGGGGAGGGAAGGGGAACTAATGGAGGGGGGGAGGGAAGGGGAACTAATGGAGGGGGGGAGGGGAAGGGGAACTAATGGAGGGGGGGAGGGAAGGGGAACTAATGGAGGGGGGGAGGGAAGGGGAACTAATGGAGGGGGGGAGGGAAGGGGAACTAATGGAGGGGGGGAGGGAAGGGGAACTAATGGAGGGGGGGGAGGGAAGGGGAACTAATGGAGGGGGGGAGGGAAGGGGAACTAATGGAGGGGGGGGGAGGGAAGGGGAATTAATGGAGGGGGGGAGGGAAGGGGAATTAATGGGGGGGGGGAGGGAAGGGGAATTAATGGAGGGGGGGAGGGAAGGGGAATTAATGGAGGGGGGGAGGGAAGGGGAATTAATGGAGGGGGGAGGGAAGGGGAATTAATGGAGGGGGGGAGGGAAGGGGAATTAATGGAGGGGGGGGAGGGAAGGGGAATTAATGGAGGGGGGGGAGGGAAGGGGAATTAATGGAGGGGGGAGGGAAGGGGAATTAATGGAGGGGGGGAGGGAAGGGGAATTAATGGAGGGGGGAAGGAAGGGGAATTAATGGAGGGGGGGAGGGAAGGGGAATTAAGGGAGGGGGGGCATGTTTAGAGGAGAGGAAAGGGGAATTAAGGGAGAAGGGAGGGAAGGGGAATTAATGGAGGGTGGGCATGTTTAGAGGGGAGGAAAGGGGAATTAAGGGAGGGGGGGGCATGTTTAGAGGGGAGGAAAGGGGAATTAAGGGAGGGGGGGCATGTTTAGAGGGGGAGGAAAGGGGAATTAAGGGAGGGGGGGCATGTTTAGAGGGGAGGGAAAGGGGGAATTAAGGGAGGAGGGGCATGTTTAGAGGGGAGGAAAGGGGAATTAAGGGAGGGGGGGCATGTTTAGAGGGGAGGAAAGGGGAATTAAGGGAGGGGGGGCATGTTTAGAGGGGGAGGAAAGGGGAATTAAGGGAGGGAGGGAGGGAGGGAGGGAGGGAGGGAGGGAGGGCGGGCCACATTTAGAAGGGAAAATGAGATTGAGCAGGGGCTAAATTTGGAGGCAGATATTCTGGGGGGTTGGGGGGGGGGTGAATGGATGGGCAATCAGTAAAAGTTGGGAGGGGGATGGGCAATGATTAATGCAGTTTATTGAGGGCAGGGTAGGGTGGGCAGGGGGGTGGGGGGTGAGGAGGGGGAGTGGGGGGGGGGGGCAGTAGAGACCAGAAGCAGAGGGTAAATAATAAACACAGACAGCACCCACCCCCTACCCCTCCCTCCTCCCTCCCTCCCTCCCTGCCTTCACCCCACCCCATCCCCCCCCCCCCCCCCCCCCCTCCTCCCGACTAGGCCGCGGCCTGGGGGCCGGGATGAGTCTCTTCGCTCCGGGGAGGGAGGGGGCAGGGGGAGGGGGGGGGAGGTTGGGATCTTGTCGCCGGGTCTCCTCACCTTGTAAAAGGCGCCGTTCGAGCCGCGCACCTCCACCGCCAGCCCGTCCATCGTTCAAACCCCCCCGCCGTGTAGCCGGCAGATAGGTGGGGGGGGGGGTGGTGGTGTGGGGTGAGGTTGGGGTTAGGGGGCCGGGTGTGAGGGGGAAGAGGGGAGGAAGATGAAGGGAAGGGAGAAGCCCCTTTACCGAGGAGACAGCGATGGAGGAGAAAAAGCCTCTCGCCCTCTCCGCTCCGGCTATTAAAAAAACGCCCCGCCCCCTCCGCGCGGCCCCGCCCACCCTCCCGCCGCCGATTGGCCGACCCGCGCCAATCAGATCGGGGACACCTCCGCCCGCCGCCCCCATTGGCCCCAGTCCGACGTCCATCACCTCAGCTGTCGCCCGCCCATTGGCGGGGCGGACCATCAATCATTCCACACCATATTTTTTTCGCCCGTTGGCTGCTCGGCGCCATTTCCCTCCGCCCCCCGCCTGCCCGCTGATTGGACCAGACGCCCGGCTTCTTCCTCCCCCCCAGCCCCATTGGTCGCCGGGAGAATTCCTAGAAAGTTCGTTGGTGCGGATGAGGCCGCGAGCGCGGTCAGCCCCGCCTATCCCTCCCCGCCGATTGGACTGCTCCGAAGGTAATGTATCGCGGATAGGGCGGTGAGGCTGTCAATCACAGTTAACGGTTGGGGTATTTGAAGCCCGGTGGCGAGCGTGACCCACGTGATGCCTGTCCATTGGACCGTCAAACCCCGCCCCCTCTCCATTCCTGGCTAGATTTCCTGGCCTCAGCGGGTGCGTCAATCAAACCCATGATACCCGCCCACCTCCCTTCCCCATTGGATATTAACCCACGCTCGCTGCCAATCGAGGGCCTCCGTCTCACGTGTCACCCACAAACCAGCGGGCCCTGATTGGTGAAGGGGCAGGCCAGTTCCTCCATCTGATTGGTCTGCTCCGATGCCAATCACGAGTGACCGTTTTGTGAATGGCGCCTGGATTGGAAGAGCGGGAGAAACGCTGCTGCCTCCGAATCCCTTTCCTCTCAACCTGCTCTGCCCCAAGAAGCCTCGGCTCCAGCAGCCCCATGACTGACCCCCAATTGCCCGGTTAATGTCCCTCCCCTTTTCATAGAATGGTTAAAGCACAGGAGGAGGAGGCGGCAATGCGGCCCGTCGTGTCTGTGCTGGCCCTCTGCAACAGCCCAGTATCTCATCCGACCGTGAAGCGCTCGCTCGGCACTGATCCTCCGACAGTGCGGCGCTCCCGCCTGCTCCTAATCCTCCGACAGTGCGGCGCTCCCGCCTGCTCCTGATCCTCCGACAGTGCGGCGCTCCCGCCTGCTCCTAATCCTCCGACAGTGCGGCGCTCCCGCCTGCTCCTGATCCTCCGACAGTGCGGCGCTCCCGCCTGCTCCTGATCCTCCGACAGTGCGGCGCTCCCGCCTGCTCCTGATCCTCCGACAGTGCGGCCCTCCCGCCTGCTCCTGATCCTCCGACAGTGCGGCGCCCCCGCCTGCTCCTGATCCTCCGACAGTGCGGCGCCCCCGCCTGCTCCTGATCCTCCGACAGTGCGGCGCTCCGCCCTGCTCCTCCGACAGTGCGGCGCCCCCGCCTGCTCCTGATCCTCCGACAGTGCGGCGCTCCCGCCTGCTCCTGATCCTCCGACAGTGCGGCGCTCCCGCCTGCTCCTGATCCTCCGACAGTGCGGCGCTCCCGCCTGCCCCTGATCCTCCGACAGTGCGGCGCTCCCGCCTGCTCCTGATCCTCCGACAGTGCGGCGCTCCCACCCCCCTCCCCGTGTTGTGGCACAGCCGAAGGTAAATGCTGAGTTGTTCAAATCCCAAAGGGAAACTTGAAACAAGTGCCACAACTTGAATTCAGTAGTAATAAGACCACCAAAACTTACAGGTTCTTACAAAACCAGATTGAACATTTATTAATAAGAGAAGTGATTTTAAACACATACATAGATCTACAAATTACTACTATGATAATTTCTAAATTCCCTACTTAATTTGACTCCCAGTTACACTTTCGTTAAGGCAACAGAAAGAAACAAAGTTTAAGGCAATAGTGATGCAATACCCTGAACCAGTCAAATTGAAAGTGAGTTTTCTTAACTTCAGTTCTTTGAAACCAGCAGCTTGAAGTAGATACTGAAGGCTTTTCACACTTCTTTGATATTAAAAATGCCTACCCTTGCACACAGCCTTTGCTCCTTTATACATATTTTCCCCTTTGAATGCAAATTCCCATTGTTTCACTCTGTCTTTGGACTTTTCTGATAATAAAAATCTCTCCTAACACTTAAGTTTTACCAGTAACCTTTGGGGAAAAGTAAACACAGTTTCTAAACTTCACCTGGCTAGGTGACATATTTCACCCCTCCTTTGAAAACAATCTAGCCTGGTTTAATTCAAACTGCAAATATCCTTTTACACCTTACATTCTAAATGTCCCCCATGTTTACGTCAAAGCCTTCAGACCAGCTGCCTTTAATCCAATTAAGACACACACCACTATTTTACAATAAATTCCAATAACATTATGATAACTATTATATCTTCCTGATACCTGCTACTGACCCTCCAACAGTGCGGCACACCCTTAGTAACAAGCCTCCAATTGTGCAGCACTCCCTCAGTTCTGACCTTCGACAGTGCATCACTCCTTCAGCACTAATTCTCCCACTGACAGGACAGACTCAGCAGAGGTGGCGGCACAGTAGTATACGGTTGGGAGGGAGTTGCCCTGAAGTCCTCAACGTTGAATCCAAAGCCCATGAAGTCTCATGGCATCAGGTCAATCATGGGCAAAGATACCTTCTGCTGATTACCACGTACTTCCCTCCCTCAGCTGATGAATCAGTGCTTCCTCCATGTTGAACACCACTTGGAGGAAACACAGAATGTACTCTGGGTGGGGGACTTCAGTGTCCATCGGCAAGAGTGGCTGGATCCTGAAGAACATAGCTGCTGTACTGGGTCTGCAGCAGGTGCTGAGGGAACCAACAAGAGGGAAAAGCATACTTGACCTCATCTTCATCAACCTGCTTGCCGCAGATGCATCTGTCCATGACAGTATTGATAGGAATGACCACCGGTCAGTCCTTGTGGAGACAAAGTCCCACCTTCACATTGACGATACCCTCCATCGTATGGGATAGAATTTGAATAAATCTAGCAACCATGAGGCGCTGTGGGTCATTAACAGCAGAATTGTACTTAATCACAACCTGAAACCTCATGGCCTGGCACATCCTCCACTCTTACCATTACTACCAAAACAGGGTAACAACACTGGTTCAATGAAGAGTGGAGGGCATACCTAAAAATGAAGTTTCAACCTGGTGAAGTAAAAACAGGACTACTTGCATGCCAAACAGCATAAGCAGCAACTGATAGACAGAGCTAAGCAGTTCCACAACCAACAGATCAGATCTAAGCTCTGCAGTCCTACTACATCCAGTCGTGAATGGTGGTGGACAATTAAACAACTCACTAGAGGAGGAGGCTCCACAAATATCCCCATCCTCAATGATGGAGGAGCCCAGCACATCAGTGCAAAAGACAAGGCTGAAGCATTCACAACAATCTTCAGCCAGAAGTGCCAAGTGGATGTTCCATCTTGGCCTCTTCCAGAGGTCCCCAGCAACACAGATACCAGTCTTCAGCCAATTCAGAGTTGAAAACAAAGAAAACTGCGGATGCTGGAAATCTAAAACAAAAAACAGAATTACCTGGAAAAACTCAGTAGGTCTGGCAGCATCGGCGGAGGAGAAAAGAGTTGACGTTTCGAGTCCTCATGACCCTTCGACAGAAGGGTCATGAGGACTCGAAACGTCAACTCTTTTCTCCTCCGCCGATGCTGCCAGACCTACTGAGTTTTTCCAGGTAATTCTGTTTTTGTTTCAGCCAATTCAATTCACTCCACGTGATATCAAGAAATGACTGAAGGCACTGGATACTGCAAAGGCTATGCGCCCTTACAACATTCCGACAATAGTACTGAAGACTTGTGCTCCAGAATTTGCCACATCCCTAGCCAAGCTGTTCCTATATAGCTACAACACTGGCATCTACCCAGCAATGTGAAAAATTGCCCAGGTATGTCCTATACACAAAAAGCAGGACAAATCCAAACCAGCCAATTACCGCCCCAATGGTCTACTCTCGATCATCAGTAAAATGATGGAAAGGGTCATCAACAATGTTCTCAAGCAGCACTTAGCAATAACCTGCTCACTGATGCCCAGTTTGGGTTCTGCCAGGACAACTTAGCTCCTGACCTGATTACAGCCTTGGTTCAAACATGGACAAAAGAGCTGAACTCCAGAGGTGAGATGAGAGTGACTGCCCTTGACATCAAGGCAGCATTTGACCAAGTGTGGCATCAAGGAGCCCTAGCAAAACTGGAGTCAATGGGAACCAGGGGGAAAACTCTCCACTGGTTGGAGTCATACCTAGCACAAATGAAGATGGTTGTGGTAGTTGGAGGTCAATCATCTCAGTTCCAGGACATTATTGCAGGAGTTCCTCAGGGTAGTGTCCAAGGCCCAACCATCTTCAGCTGCTTCATCAATGACCTTCCTTTCATCATAAGGACAGAAGTGGGAATGTTCGCTGATGATTGCACAATGTTCAGCCCCATCTGCGACTCCTCAGATACTGCAGCAGTCAATGTCCAAATGCAGCAAGATCTGGACAATAACCAGGCTTGGGCTGACAAGTGGCAAGTAACATTCACACCACACAAGTGCTACACAATGACCATATCCAACAAGAGAGAATCTAACTATCGCCCCATGACATTCAATGGCATTACCATCACTGAATCCCAGACTATCAATATTCTAGGGGCTACCATTGACCAGAAATTGAACTGACTAGCCAAATAAATACTGTGGCTACAAGAACAGGTCAGAGGCTAGGAATCCTGTGGTGAATGACTTACCTCCTGTCTCGCCAAAACCTGTCCACCATCCACAAGGCACAAGTCAGGAGTGTGATGGAATACTACCCACTTGCCTGGATGAGTGCAGCTCCAACAACACTCAAGAAGCTTGATACCATCCAGAACAAAGCAGCCCGCTTGATTGGCACCCCATCCACAAACATTCACTCCCAACACCACTGACACACAGTAGCAGCAGTGTGTGTACCATCTACAAGATGCACTGCAGGAACTCACTAAGCCTCCTTAGACAGCACCTTCCAAACTCACGACCTCTACCATCTAGAAGGAAAAGGGCAGCAGACACATGGGAACACCATCACCACCACCTGGAAGATCCCCTCAAAGCCATTCACCCATCCTGACTTGGAAATATATTGGCCGTTCCTTCACAGTCGCTGAGTCAAAATCTTGGCACTCCCTCCCTAACAGCACTGTGAGTGTAGCAACACCACATGGACTGCAGCTGTTCAAGAAGGCAGCTCAGCACCACCTTCTCAAGGGGCAGTTAATGATGGGCAACAAATTCTGACCTAGCCAGCAACGTCCACATCCCATGAATGAATAAAAAAAGTACCGCCCCTCTGAGGGTGTAGCGCTCCCTCAGTACCCGGCCCTCCGAGGGTGCGGCACTGACTCAGTACCGGCCCTCCGAAAGTTTGGCGCTCTCTCAGTACCCGCCCCTCCGAAAGTTTGGCGCTCTCTCAGTACCCGCCCCTCTGAAAGTTTGGCGCTCTCTCAGTACCCGCCCCTCCAAAAGTTTGGCGCTCTCTCAGTACTACAAGTTTCAGTTTTGATTTTGGTCTCGTCTCAGGAATGGGAATCAAACCTTCGACCTCCTGGCTAACAGGCAGGAGAATATTACCTGCTTTTCCAGTTGCACATTGTTTTGAGGAGTCATCAGTGTTGAATGTGGAACTGAACATAAGTTAGGCGAGGACTTGATCAGCCTCAGTTTTGAAGTTGCTTGAATGGAGCAGAGCCTGTTAATAATTCATGCAAAAGGCAATCTGGTTATATTGCTCCAGTCAATTATCACTTACCTGTACAGTAATCAGCATTTATCCCCACTGAATTTTAAAAAAGTGTGTATTAATCCCCATTTATTGAACCCTTAAGTTATGATTTGATGTTTTGCTTGCGACGTATTGTTTCCCACATTTATACTCACAGGGGTGTTGTGTGACTTTCGGTTTCATTTCCCAAGTAGTGTTCTCGAAGCCAGATGTTTGATTTTGTTGGCTGTAGAAGCTGCTTACGCCTCACATTTGTGGGGCATGGCTGGAAAAGTCCAATAAATTCACAGGGCACTTCGTTGCACCCAACTAAATGGCAAGAGGAGTAAATAGCATTGATTCCTCTCCCCCCCCCAACCCACCCCCCCCCCCCCCCCCCCCCCCTCACTCCCTGTGTGTCTCCCTCGCTCTCGTCTCATATTTTCCTTCCTTTCCAGTTTCTCTCCGTTTCCATCCCAGGCAGCCCAGCTGCACAATTTACAGGTGTTTTCCTTCTGCTTGCTGAAGCGTCAGAAGCAAAGTCGGAGACGGCTGTGAGATCAGCCCTAACCCATCCTTCAGAGTGGTCGGGAAAGCCCTCTGTTAACGCCACAGGGCTTGGTCTTACAATCATGGCATGATACAGCACAGAAGGCCATTCGGCCCATCATCCCTGGCCAGCTCTTTGAAAGATCCATCCTGTTTTGCTCCCTACCCCCTCCACTTACCCCACATCCCTACAAATCTTTCCCCTTCAAGCATTTATCCAATTTCCTTTTGAAAGTTCTTATTGAATCTGCTTCTACCATGTCCCAGGTCACAACAAAAAAAGAAAAAGATTCTCCTCATCTCCCCCTCTGGTTCTTTTACCGATTCTCTTCAATCTGTGTCCCTCTGGTTACCGACCCTCCTGCCACTGGAAACAGTTTCTCCTTATTTACTGCATAAGAACCTCTCATGATTGTGAACACCTTGAATAAATCTCCCCCTTAACCTTCTCTGCTCTAAGGAGAGCAATCCCGGCTTCTCCAGTCTCTCCACTGTGGGTGTACCTACACCACATGGACGGTAGCGGTTCAAGAAGGCAGCTCCCCACCACCTTCTCAAGGGCAGCTAGGGATGGGCAATAAATGCTGGTCCAGCCAGCGAAACCCACGTCCCATGAATGAATTTTTTAAAAAACGTAATTGAAGTCCATGATTCTATTCTGGTAAATCTCTTCTGCATCATCTTCGAGGCCTATGGTATAGTGACCAGGATTGACCACAATGGAGGCATTGCCTTTCTCTTTCTGGAATTGCAAAGTAACATCTTAAGCAGTGATTTTTCAAACAAGGTGAGTGCTGAGGGATTATTTTCCAATCAGAAGCATCACAACCAAGGGTGGAAATCACGAGGCACAAATTCTAGATTACATTATCTTCCAGGCTAAAACTACCCAATCAAGTTTATTACCGCCATTAAATTTACACTGAAGACAACAGATAAACAACAATGAAAGCAAAATACTGTGTATGCTGAAGATCTGAAATAAAAATAATGTGTTGGAAAAACTCATCAGGTTAGGCAGCACCTGCCTTCAAATAATCTATCCAATTTCCCCCTTTTGAAAGTTCGTATTTAATCTGCTCTCACTGTTCTTTCAGGCAGCGTATTCCAGATCACAACAACATCGCTGCATTAAAAACATTCACCTCATCTCCCCCTCTGGTTCTTTTTGCTGATTCTCGTCAATCTGTGTCCCTCTGGTTAGCATCCGTGGAGAGAGAAAAACACAGAGTTAACATTTCAAGTCCAATATGACTCTTCCCCTGAACAATCCTGAAGAGGAGTCATATTGGAGTCGAAATGTTAACGGTTTTCCTCTCTCCACAGATAAACTGCAACGCTGGCTGGACGTGCACAAATAAGGTACGACCAGTTTCCAGAATTAAAGTCTTCTCAAGCACTTGTCGTGATTTTTGAGGTGGAATGTGTCCCCACTGATAGGAATGTGGACAAAATAGATGAATGGAAGATGTGTGGTAAAACATACAGAATGAGTTGCCTGATGAATAGTTCCTAGTCTTTATTGAAAAAAAAAACACAGCTACTTAACAATAGATCCAAAATTGACAAACTTATACAACCTGCAGAGTTGCCTGACCACGCAGCAATTATAGTCGTCAGGAAAGACTGAACAGGCTGGGACTCTTTAAGGTTGGGGGGGGGCTGACTTCCACTTGTGAGAGTGAGCAGAACTAGGGGCAAAAATATATAAGATGGTGGTGGTGTGTTACAGTTCACTCAGAGAGCCTGAGTGGCTGTGGTAACATGCGTGTTTTACATGCATGTTGTAGTTTGGGCTATGGATAGCGCTGGTCGAAGCTCCGACTTTCTCTCCGTCACATGGCCGATCAGGAATCTCTCCCGCCCTTATTTCTTGCCAGTGGCGTGTGTTGGAAGGATTGGCCATCAAACCCCAGGGTGGGGCTCAAAACAGAGCTTCTGGCCCAGAGGCAGGGGCGACACCCACCGCACCACAAGACCTCCCTAAATACAAGACGGTCACTAATAAATCCAGTGAGGAATTCGGGAGAAACTTCATTACCCACAAAGCGGTGAGAACGTGGAACTCGCTCCCACAGGGAGTGATTGAGGTGAATAGTATAGATTTAAGGGGGAGCTGGAAAAGCAGATGAGGGAGAATGGAACAGAAGGATATTCTGATAGTCTGATAGGTTGAGATGAAGAGGGTGTGGCAAGAGGCTGGTGTGGAACATGAACACCAGCACAGAGCAGATGGGCTGAATGGCCTGTTTCTATGCTATATGCTCGGTGTGTTAAATAAAACGTCGAAGCTGAGCTCATCTGATTTACAATAATTAAGCTTTTTGCCCGTAAAGAGATATTGTTGCACTGTATCTGAATACATCGGCATGGCATTTATGCTTTGATTCTAAAACCTGGAGTCATTTAAATGGCCATCAGTATTATGCAAAATGACAGCGTCACACACTATTGTTTATTCAGGTAAAAGCAAAAAACTGTGGATGCTGGAACTCCAAAACAAAAACAAAAATACCTGGAAAAACTCAGCAGGTCTGGCAGCATCTGCGGAGAGGAGCACAGTTAATGTTTCGAGTCCGTATGACTCTTCAACAGAACTAAGTAAAAATAGAAAAGAGGTGAAATATAAGCTGGTTTAAGGGGGGGGTGGGGGAGGGTGGGACAGGTAGAGCTGGATAGAGGGCCAGTGATAGGTGGAGATAACCAAAAGATGTCACAGACAAAAGGACAAAGAGGTGTTGACGGTGGTGATATTATCTAAGGAATGTGCTAATTAAGGGTAGAAAGCAGGACAAGCAAGGTACAGATAGCCCTAGTGAGGGTGGGGGTGGGGTGAAGGGAAGAGATCGAGATAGGCTAAAAGGTAGAGATAAAACAATGGATGGAAATACATTTAAAAATAATGGAAATAGGTGGGAAAAGGAAAATCTATATAAATTATTGGAAAAAAAAAGGGGGATCGGAAAGCGTGTGGGGATGGAGGAGAGAGTTCATGATCTAAAATTGTTGAATTCAATATTCAGTCTGGAAGGCTGTAAAGTGCCTAGTCGGAAGATGAGGTGCTGTTCCTCCAGTTTGCGTTGGGCTTCACTGGAACAATGCAGCAAGCCAAGGACAGATATGTGGGCAAGAGAGCAGGGTGGAGTGTTAAAATGGCAAGCGACAGGGAGGTCTGGGTAATGCTTGCAGACAGACCGAAGGTGTTCTGCAAAGCGGTCACCCAGTCTGCGTTTGGTCTCTCCAATGTAGAGGAAACCGCATTGGGAGCAGCGAATGCAGTAGATTAAATTGAGGGAAGTGCAAGTGAAATGCTGCTTCACTTGAAAGGAGTGTTTGGGCCCTTGGACGGTGAGGAGAGAGGAAGTGAAGGGGCAGTTGTTGCACCTTCTGCGGTTGCATGGGAAGGTGCCGTGGGAGGGGGTTGAGGTGTAGGAGGTGATGGAGGAGTGGACCACGGTGTCCTGGAGGGAACAATCCCTGCGGAATGCCGTCAAGGGGGGTGAAGGGAAGATGTGTTTGGTGGTGGCATCATGCTGGAGTTGGCAGAAATGGCGGAGGATATTCCTTTGAATGCAGACGCTGGTGGGGTGATAAGTGAGGACAAGGGGGACCCTATCATGGTTCTGGGAGGGAGAGGAAGGTGTGAGGGTGGATGCGCGGGAGATGGGCCGGACATGGTTGAGGGTCCTGTCAACCACCGTGGGTGGACAACCTCGATTAAGGAAGAGGGAAGACATGTCAGAAGAACAGTTTTTGAAAGTGGCATCATCAGAACAGATGCGACGGAGGCGAAGGAACTGAGAGAATGGGATGGAGTCCTTACAGTAAGTGGGGTGTGAGGAGCTGTAGTCAAGGTAGCTGTGGGAGTCGGTAGGCTTGTAATGGATATTGATGGACAGTCTATCACCAGAAATTAAGACAGAGAGGTCAAGGAAGGGAAGGGAAGTGTCAGAGATGGACCATGTGAAAATGATGGAGGGATGGAAATTGGAAGCAAAATTAACAAATTTTTCCAGGTTCAGATGAGAGCATGAAGCAGCACCGAAGCAATCATCGATGTATCAGAGAAAGAGTTGTGGGAGGGGGCCGGAGTAGGACTGGAACAAGGAATGTTCCACACACCCCATAAAGAGACAGGCATAGCTAGGCCCCATGCGGGTACCCATAGCCACGCCTTTTATTTGGAGGAAGTGAGAGGAGTTTAAGGAGAAATTGTTCAGTGTGAGAACAAGTTCAACCAGACAGAGGAGAGTAGTGGTGGATGGGGATTGTTCGGGCCTCTGTTCGAGGAAGAAGCAGAGAGCCATCAGACCATCCCTGTAAGGGAAGGAGGTGTGGAGGGATTGGACATCCATGGTGAAGAGGCGGCGGTTGGGGCCAGGGAACTGGAAATTGTTGATGTGACGTAAGGTGTCAGAGGAATCACGGATGTAGGTGGGAAGGGACTGGACAAGGGGAGAGAGAAGGGAGTCAAGATAACGAGAAATGAGTTCCGTGGGGCAGGAACAGGCTGACACGATCGGTCTACCGGGGCAGTTCTGTTTGTGGATTTTGGGTAGGAGATAGAAGCGGGCCGTCCGAGGTTGGGAGACTATCAGGTTGGAAGCTGTGGAAGGAAGATCCCCAGAGGAGATGAGGTCAGTGACAGTCCTGGAAACAATGGCTTGATGTTCAGTGGTGGGGTCATGGTCCAGGGAGAGGTAGGAGGAAGTGTCTGCGAGTTGACGCTCAGCCTCTGTGAGGTAGAGGTCAGTGCGCCACACAACAACAGCACCACCCTTGTCAGCGGGTTTGATGACGATGAAATTGTTTATGCAGATTCGGTCGCTACCTGGCCTTTTTTGACCACTAGTTGACCTTGTGGTGCCAAATGAAGAGCAAATCAGTCTCTGGTCACTGTAAATAGACCCTGTTCCCTTGAAGGGCAACCCAACAAGTTATAAAGAATACCTCAGAATAACATGTTAGACGGCATACCTCAGCCCTGCCACTTACCCAGAGAATCCACTAGAACAGGCAATACACTGGCGCATCTCACAAAAACCACACTGGTGCCAGATGTACAAATCTTTGTAGGCGCACGGGCATACAGGAATCCATTCGGCCCCTCAACCCTGTTCCGCCATTCGATTCGACCCTGACGATCTGTACCTCAATCTTACTCAACTGCCTTTGCTCCGAATGAGAAAAGGAAAGAACTTGCATTTCTCTCGTGTTTTCCACCGCCTCAGTCCCAAGGCACTTCGCAGCCAATTAGCACACAGGAAGCTCCCACAAACAGCACAAGGATAATGCCCCGACAATATATTTTTGCTTCATTGGTTGGGGGGATAAATATTGGCCAGGACACCGGGGAGAACTCCCCTATTCAGTGCCATAGGATCTTTTACAACCCCCTGAGGGGGGCAGATAGGGCCTCAGTTTAACATCTCATCCAAAAGACAGCAACTCCAACAGAGCAGCACTCCCTCGGTACTGGCACTCGGGTGCCAGCCTCGGTCTTTGTGCTCAGGCCTCGAGAGTGGGACTGACGTCACCTCTGATTCTACCTGATTCTAATTTTGTCAGGGCCTCTGGATTGCCAACCTGCTCCGCCAGGGGAAACAGCTTCTCTCCAACCGCACTTTCAAACCTCGTCGTTCCAAACGCTGTTAAATCCAAGGGAATACAAGGCCAGGTCCCTGCAGCCTGACGTGCTGCGTTGCTTTTACATTGTCCTCAGCCACATCGATCTGCACCTGCCATCTGGTGGCCATACAACACAAGTACAATTTGGCTTCAGACACTTTTAAAAAAAAGTGAGCCAGTTCCTGCTTCACTGGTTATTGTGTAAAACTAAAACCTGGAGTGCAAAGACTGCTCAGTTTATCCCTGATGGCCTGTTCCCTGGTGTTAGGTTAATTCCAGCAGCTCCCTCAGAAGCTAAGCAATGAGCTCCCCTTAGTGAGTTGTCAGCCCGATGCAGCACAATCCACACAGGGTACAGGACCAGATCTAATGCTCTCTCTGTGTCCTGGGTTGGTGCACTTTAAGGCATGTCCCTTTTTAATTTAAACCCCACTTCCCCCCTAAAAACTGTCCCATCTCTGCACTCCAAGGTCCTTGAATGTAGCAATGTCACCAAACCTCTCACCCTCTTCCAGCCTCCAGAGGCTGTCCAAGCTTAAGTCAGTGTGGATCACCAACCCTCCCTGATTGGAGGGGAACTGGGTAGCGGGGGAAGTGGGGTTTGGTGTTCCCAGCGAGTCTGGCGCCTCAGAGGTTGATCCCGCTCTTGCCACCCAACTGGGTGGAATTTATCAGTGCAAAGTTCCGTATCCCCCCCCCTCCTTGGGAATGCAAAGCCGCTCTCGTGAATTCCCTCTGTACCCTTTTCTGATCGTTCCTGCTTGCTCTCCACATCTTCGCCATCGACTCCTGTCCGGACGCACCTTGCGTTCCACATCCACAATCTGGACATGTTCAGGTGTTCCATCCCACCGCCCACCACCCCCCCCCCCCCCCCCCCCCCCCCTCACCCCCGCCCCCCACCGTCTGAACACACCCGTGTTTGGCTGCCCACCTGCTGAAGGAAGGCATACCCGGTGGAGGGGTCTCTACGGTGGAATCCATCCCCGAACCTTTGGAGGTCTGAGGTGCAGAGTGTTGCTGAGTCAAAATCCTGGCCCTACCTTAACAGCACCGTGAGTGTACCTACACCACATGGACTGCAAGTGGTTCACTACCACCTTCTTGGGGTAATCGGGGATGGACTGGTTCTGTCAAGTTATTCCACGTTCTGCCAGGCTGCTTGTAAACCTCTACGGCCTGGTGAAGTCTATGTTTCACGTCCACTTTCGGTCTGAGCAGCTGTAGTCTCTGTTCAGCTGTTTGATAGTGGTGGTGGAGGGTGCTCTTCATCAACTTTTAGCTATACTTACGAACAAGGAGGTGGTCATTCAGCCCCCTCGACCCTGCTTCACCATTTAATAAGATCATGGCCGATCTGATAGTAACCTGAACCTGCATCACAACTACCCCGATAACCTATCACCCCCTTGTTTACCAAGAATCTATCCACCTGCCTTAAAAATATTCAAAGACTCTGCTTCCACCACCTTTACAGGAAGAGAGTTCCAAAGACTCTTGAAGTGCTGAGTGAAAAAATTTCATCCCTTCTGTTTTAAATGGCCGACCCCTTATTTTTAATGTGACCCCCTAGTTCTAGATTCTCCCACAAGAGGAAACATCCTCTCCACATCCACCCTGTCAAGATCCCTCAGGATCTTATATGTTTCAATCAAGTTGCCTCTTACTCTTCTAAACTCCAGTGGATACAAGCCTAGTCTGTCCAACCTTTCCTCATAAGACAACCGCCCATTCCAGGTATTAGTCTGGCAAACCTTCAGACCCTTGTTCCAGATCTTTGACCACCTGGTGCTCTGGGGGGTGAGGGGTTGAGCAGTGAGGGAAAGTTCTGGATTCTGTGGTGAGTATGTTGGTTGGTCGAAGGTCGGTGGGGCCCAGAGATTAAGTGACTCTCTGGCTGCCTGCAGTTTCCGAGCTTTTGACCACATCCTGGAGGAGCGTGCAGCGTTAGCCAGGATATAGTCAGTACCTTCAGGAAAGAGCAAGACACAGTGTTTCATGGGCACGGTTTGGTTTACAAACTTCCCTTTTCATTGTGTTGTTGGCTAGACCAGCATTTATTGCCCATCCCTGATTACCCCAAGGTGGTAGTGAACTGCTGCAGTCCATGTGGTGTAGGTACACCCACAGTGCTGTTAAGGGAGGGCCAGGATTTTGACTCAGCGACAGTGAAGGAATGGCTGATGCACTTCCAAGTCAGGATGGCGAGTGCCTTGGAGTGGAACTTGTAGGTGGTGGTGTTCCCATGCGTCTGCTGCCCTTGTCCTTCTAGATGATAGAGGTCGTGGGTTTGGAGGGTGCTAAGGAGGCTTGGTGAATTTTAATAATGTGCCTTTAAGTCTCAGACAGTTATAGTGTTGTAAAAAAACAAAAAAACTGCGGATGCCGGAAATCCAAAACAAAAACAGAATTACCTGGAAAAACTCAGCAGGTCTGGCAGCATCGGCGGAGAAGAAAAGAGTTGACGTTTCGAGTCCTCAAGTTCTGTCGAAGGGTCATGAGGACTCGAAACGTCAACTCTTTTCTTCTCCGCCGATGCTGCTAGTTATACTGTTGTGTCTCAGGATCTGAGAGTAATACTGCCCAGCACGTAGACTTGATCTGTGAGATAATAAGCAGGATAACAGGAGTTGACAGCTGGCTCTTTTGTGAGAGCATTCAACTGGTCACAGGTCAGCCAGGATGCTGTATGGGGTGTCATGGGTGACTGTCGCAAGGAAAGCACAGCACAAAGTTATTTTGCAGCGAGGAGCCAATCCTGTGCAGTGTCAAGGGGATGAGTATCTTCCACGGCCACATCTCCCCACTGGCACAGCGTTCCAGAATTTTGTACAATTTCCGGAGGCTCCCCAGTGACGATTTGTACCTGCTGCAGAACAGAGACTCAGGAGTGAGCTGACGGTAGACAGGCAGACATTCAGCATCTTCGGAAACCAGGCTCATTTCTTTCTTTGACTGTGGAAGAGAGCAGAGCTACGCTCCTGTTCTGAACCATGCTCCTGAGAAGATAGACTGTGCATTTCTGCAACACCTTTCACTACCTGAGGACGCCCCAAAGTGCTTCAAAGCCCATTAGGTGTTTTTTGTTTTGTTTTCAGTGCAGTTACTGTTGTAATGCAGGGAATGCAGCAAGATCCCACTAACAGCAATGTGATCTTGACCAGATAATTTTCTTCTAGTAATGTCATTGAGGGATATATACTGGCCCCAGGACACAGGGGAGAACCCACCCACCTCCCGCTGCTTTTCCGATAACTGTTGAGAGATCTTTTACGTCCATCCGAGTTTTCTTTTGGAGCCTCAGTTTAGCATCTCACTCGAAAGACGGCGTCTGTGACAGTGCAGCGCTCCCAACTAAGAATCATACAGTACTGGGAGGTGTCTATTTGAAAGAACTATTAAATTAGTCCCACTCCCCAGCTCTTTCTCCCACAGCCAATTTAAATTACCTTTTTTATTCAAATCATGATGATTGTGTAACCGTGCCATCACGAAGCAGCAGCAACCTTGATATCAATGGGCGTCAATCGCGTGATTCAATTTAGGACCTCGTACTCATGCACGATTGACTTCAAACACTCCTACGGATCCAACGACTCAAAAGCATCCCCCTCCCCAGCCCCCCGACACACAGACACAAGATCACCCATTGCTGCAGATTCAAAAAATACATTCCCAATAAAAGTGGAAATAACACTGGTGCTTCTGATGTGCAGCTTGAAGCTTGTAAACATTTTCCAATGCAAGTTCAGCCTCAACTGAAGCCATTAGACTTGTATTTATCTGACCAGAAACCGAGCTGGACCAGCCATTTAAATACCGTGGTTACAAGAGCAGGTCAGAGGCTACGAGTCCTGCAACGAGTAGCCCACCTCCTGATTCCCCAAAGCCTGTCCACAATCTTCAAGGTACAAGTCAGGAATGCGATGGAATACTCCCCACTTGCCTGGATGAGAGCAGCTCCCACAACACTCAAGACCATCCAGGACAAAGCTTGATTGGCACCCTTCCACAAACATTCACTCCCTCCACCACTGACGCACAGCAGCAGCAGAGTGTGTACCATCTACAAGATGCACTGCAGAAACTCACCAAGGCTCCTTCAACAGCACCTTCCAAACCCATGGCCTCTACTATCTAGAAGGACAAGGGCAGCAGACACATGGGAACACCATCACCTGGAAGTTCCTCTCCAAGCCATTCACCATCCTGAGTTGGAAATATATCAACCATTCCTTCACTGACCCTGGGTCAAAATCCCAAAACTCCCTCCCTAACAGCACTGTGGGTGTACCTACACCACATAGACTGCAACGTTTCAAGATGACTCACCACCACCTTCTCAAGGGGCAATTAGGGATGGGCAATAAATGCTGGCAATGTTCACCTCCTGAGAATAAACAAACAGTAAAACACTATCAATGCCTGGAACAATGGATTGACATGATTGTTACTCTATTTAGTCTCCCTCTACTCTCCCTCAATCCCATAGCCTGATCCAAGTTTGCAAACGGTGCATTCCTTGACACCTTCAAACAGCCTTTCCTCCTAAAAATAAAGGCTATTTCATTCTGATATAATTTACTGCATCATTCCATCTGCTCTGTTTCACTTTGCTGCTCTTTTGCCCTGTGTGCGCCTCAACCCGACACTCAGGGTCCCCAGGGTATCATCCTTTCATAAGTATTGAGTGAGGGGGACCCCCCGACTCCTCAGGGACTCCTGGACAGAGAAACCAAAATTTAATCCTCAGTTGAGTCCTCAAAAGGGGCCAAATCTCCTCGTACGCACACAATCCATCTTATTTGTCCAACACAGGAATGGGAGAGACTCTAAATAGAAAATTGCTTTAATGGCAAAGAAAGCTGACAAGTCGGTCATTTTCATGGGTCAAGCCTACCTACCTGCTCATGTACCGTACCCTCTTTAGTCTTGTTTGATCACTATATTCCTCCACCCCATCATGTCTTCCCCCATATCACTTCAACCCCACTCTACCCCTCGACCTAGTTTCTCTGGAAACTTATCCAATTGTAACTTGCTCACTTATACTTTCCACATCAATGTTCTCCCCCGAGCTTACAGCACTATTCTATTACTTCTGTCAGGCCTCCTTTCCTATCTCAGTCCCCTTATATTGTTTCCCATGCAATCAGCTGCTTGCTCAATTGAGTGGCACAAAATCTGCAATTTTAACCTTGAACAGATTTTACTCAATGTCTCCAGTTGACCAGGGGACATGGGCATCACTGCGTTTCATGCTGCTGAAAGCTTCCGTGAAGTTATTCAGACCTGCTCCCAGCACAAGCAAATGAGCAGCAGTGGAGTTTCAGAAGGAAGCGGGGACCATAAGAGGAGAAATGGGGCGATGAAGGAACTGTAGTCACGACCTCAAAATGTCGCAAGAGTTTCACACAACAAATTAGCCTGCGATTTAATGTCTATCACACCCATTTAATCAGATTTCATTGGTGGTTGAGTGGGAGAACTTGCCAATCACCTTCATCCAAACATCAACATCCAACTGAGCCACTGGCAGACAAATGAAGCCCGAGTTTAATGTCTCATTCGGCCAGTGTGTTGCTAGAACATGTCCCATAGTAAAGAATACTCAAAGCACTGGCTGATGGCAGGAGCACCAGTGCCTCAAGCCTATTCTGCCGTTCAGTCTGTGCCTCATCCCGTTTACCCGCCCATCTCCATATTCCTCACTACCCTTCCCTTAACAAAAGTCTAATGGCCTCAGTCTTGAAAATTTCAACGGGCCCCTGTAATCCAGTCTTTTGAGGGAGTGTGTTCCAGATTTCTGTTGCCTTCTGCATGAAAAAAAGTGCCACCTACATTACAAACGCGGCTGCTCTTCTGAAGCACTCGCTTGGTGGTACAAAACTTGAAAATTGCTAAGAGGAGAGACATGTTGCTGAAGTTTTCGTTTTGCACTCATCAGGACAAACGCAAGAATGCCAAATTTCAAAGGGGATAATAATTTGAACTGCAGGAGAGAAGGGTGTTGATTGGTTTCCTCCTGTAGTATAAATTGTTGTGATTGTTTGAAATTTGATATTTTTGTGTCTGTCCTGGAGTGCAAGACACAAAAAACTTCAGCAACATCTCTTTCTTCAGCAATATCTTCTGAAGTATTTCACTGGTTGTAAAATGCTTGAGGACAACCAAAGGTTGTGGAAGGGGCTTTACTGAAACACAAGTTTATTTCCTGATTTCGCTGCTGAATGGCCTAATTTTTAATTTTAAGATTGACTGCACCACCATTTGTTCTGTCTCTTACCACCCTACCCCCCCCCCCACCCCCCCCCCACCCCCCCAGCGCCCCCAATCAGTGGAGTCTCTCTCTCCTCCACATGATCACTGCCCAAAGCATCTGGGCTGGTCTGTTAATAGAGGGTGTGAAACAAACTCCATCGACCCTCGCCTCTGAGAAGGGAGGAGAAAAGGGATTTGGGTGTTCTTTGGAAGTGGACGGGGCAGCAGTTGTTATGAAAATAAGGGACCCATTGGACCACACGAGTCACCTTGCCACCGAAGCAAAGCTTGTTTCAAATCCCTCCACGGCCTCACTCTTCCCTATCGCTGTCGTCTCCTCCAGCCGCTACAGCCCTCCGCCCTCCTCCACATCTCCGATTTTCACCGCTCCACCGCCGGCGGCGGCCATGCCTTGAGCCGCCTGTGTCCCAAGCTCTGGAACTCCCCCCCCACCTAACAAAAAAAGGAGGAAAGGGGGAGGCGAAGAGGTTTATGATGCTCCTTAAAACCTACCTCTCTGACCAATCTTTCGGTTGCCTGTCCTAACATCTCAGTACCAGTTCTGTTTGTTGGTTTGGTTTTTTTTTGGGATAACGCTCCGGTGAAGCAACTCGAGACGTTTCACTACGTTCAAGACAAGGTATAAGTGCAATTTGCCGCTGCTGCTGCTGAGACTCCAGACAGAAGTGAGACCAAAGCTGCGCCGAGTCACACTGAGACCACAGCTGCAGGAAAACAGGGCAGGAAGCGTCAGTGAGGCGAGATTGGCTTTACTGCAAAGGTTCGTGACTTTTAAGTTTATTTTTATTAATTTTTTTTTTTTAAAAACTCCAAAATCATTGCAATACTGCACTAACAACTTGATTACCAATGGTCTTTCCTTCCAAAAGCATTCCAATAACGTAACCGAGTTACTTTTATTCTACAATTTTAAAAAAAAAAGAGAAATAAAGCCCAGGTTTTCCACTATTTCCTCTGAAGGTGACACTGCAAGGCACCGGTGACTTGCCAGCTCAACTGCCCTTTCAAAGGCTGCAGCCAAAATACTCTTCAAGGTTGCGATTTCAAACGTAACCTCGGTGGAGTTAAGCGGGCAGTTGCTATGCAGTCGTTCAAATTTTTTTTTTTTGCAGGCGCGACATGGTGGAGTTTGCAACACAAACTCGTCAGGGACATGGTGATTACAGTGGACGATAATACTCAAGTCCTGGTATATAGTATTTAAAAAAAAAAGAGAGAAGTAA
Organism: Isurus oxyrinchus; assembly: GCA_026770705.1. Classification (NCBI taxonomy): domain Eukaryota; kingdom Metazoa; phylum Chordata; class Chondrichthyes; order Lamniformes; family Lamnidae; genus Isurus; species Isurus oxyrinchus. Next base: position 3,145,686 of record JANJGN010000033.1, read on the forward strand.
GAGGCTAGGAATTGCACTTGTTAATTGTTACTTCAATTAAATTATACTAAAAATGCAGTTTATTTTAAAATACTTGTCTCGGTTTCTGTGCTCCGGCTACGGTTGTTCATGTCCTCAAGATTCAGCAGCTGCCCGGGAAGTTAGCCGGAGGCTCACCAACTTCAGTTGAGGTTTCGGAGCCGCGGTCGGCTCCACGCGGAGCTCGGTGTGAGAGGTGACGTTATTTACAGCGTACGCAAAGTTAGCGTCGGACCTTGGCGGACGCGCGTTCTTCGATTTTGCGGCCGGCTGCGGCACGCAGAAAAAAAAAAAAAATTTTTTTTTTTAAAAAAAAACAACCCAAAGTAAAAGACGAGTCCCACGCTAACCGCCCGAGTCACATGACGTCCACGAAGAACTCGCTGGGGTTTCCCATGGCCATATGGAAAGACTGGCGGCTGGCGGTGAGCTCGGGGGGCACGGAGCCCAGGTCGCGGACGGGCGGGGCCCCCGGCGGCACGGCGGCCGACGACGGAGGCGGCTGGGGCACCATCATCACCATCAAGGGGTTGTACTGCAGCGGGACCCCGGGCGGCCCATACGCGTGGACAGAGTGGTGGGACCGCACGCTGCCCATCACCGAGTGGTGGTGGCTCCGGTGGCTGTGCTCACTGTTGGCGGCCGACCGCTCGCTCCCGGCGTGCTCACGGCGCACGCTGCTCCGCGTGGAGTACTCCGACTCACTGCCGCTCCCCGATTTGGAATCCACCGTCTTGCCATCCTTGTCCTTGCTGGTGCGCCTCTCGCTCTCACTGCGGTTTGACCCACTGCTTCGGCTCCCTGCAACAGAACGCTGCTTCGGCTCCCTGCAACAGAACGACGGTTAAGGGAACGAACGACAAGAAACTGCGGTCTAGCGGTTACAACACTGAACGAGTAATCCCGAGACATGAGCTCCAATCCCACCACAGCAGCCGAGGGAACTTAAACTGAATTAATTAATTAAATCTGGAATAAAGAGCTAGGCTCAGTGACAGTGACCATGAAATGATCGGATTGTCGTAAAAAAAAACATCTGGTTCACTACTGTCATTTCGGGAAAGAAATCTGGGGTCCTTACCTGGTCTGGCCGACACGTGACTCCAGATAACTGCTCTTTGATATGGCCTAGTAAGAACCACTCAGTTCAAGGGCAATTAGGAATGGGCAACAAATGCTGGCCTTGCCAGTGATGCCCACATTCCATGAAAGAATAAATAAAAGATGACTTTGGCAGACTCGAATCAGTTCTCTGTGGGCATGAGCCTCCAGCACCTACATTAACTGCTAGCTCAGCACTAGCTGGCACTGTCACAAGGATATTAGTCGTGCTTCAGTAGGTAACACTCGCAAGTTAATGTCATGGAAACAAGTCTGGCTCCAGAGACCTCTGCACATAATGCAGCATTTATTAAAAAATTAATTCCCGAGATATGAGCCTTGCTGACAAGGCCTCCTTTCAATGCCCTTCCCTAATTGCCCTCGAGGTGGTGGTGGTGAACCGCCTTCTTGAACCGCTGCAGTCCATGTTGTGTAGGTGCACCCACTGTGCTGTTAGGGAGGGGTTTGATCCAGCGACAGTGAAAGAATGGCGATAAGGTTCCAAATCAGGAAGGTGTGTGGTTTGGAGGGGAACTTGCAGGCGACAGTGCTCCCATACAGTGGCTACCCTTGGCCTTCTAGGTGGTAGAGGTCGCAGGTTTGGGAGGTGCTGTCAAGGGAGACTTCGCAAACCTCCTACACAAGTGACTGCACTTCAAAAGTACTTCACCGGCTGTAAAGTGCTTTGGGATGCCACAAGGCTATGAGAAGCGCAATAAGAATGCACAATTCTAATGTTTGGTGGGAAAAAATGAGTGTAGCTTGTTATGTTTCTGGGGGGTGCTGGGGGTGGAGAGGCATAGCAGGTCATTTTCTGGGCAGAGAGAGAGAAAAGCTACGATCTGCATCTAACTCTGCTACACCTTGATGCCTAGAACAACATTCCCTGGAATGGATATCCCTCAACACAATTTAAATACAAACCTCTCCACTCAGTAAGCGCTCTCACAGCAAATACAGCATGCTCAGATGCAGGTGAATGAGTTCATCTAGCGTGTGCAGTCTGGAGCCCTTAACAGTTCCAAATAACAGCAGGCCCCAACTGTCTCCCCACTGCTCCCAAGACCAACAGTGCTACAAACTGTCTCAGGATTGAAGCTATCTAAAAGCAATTCGAAAATCACTCTACTGTGGACCAAAGACAGAAACAATGTGAATAAGAAAATGGCATTTGTCCACACGAGCTTGTCAAAATAATCCAATGCACCCAGCCCAACCTCCTCCAGCATGTCCAACTCCTGTGTCCATCGTACCTGTGGTCATCATCCTTTGAGTGAAGAATCTTCTTCTGAGATTAAATTTGAAACAAACACTCATTTCCTCTGGGCCTACTGAGCTGATTGAAGTTGCCTGAGTATTTTACATCCCTCATTAGGACTTCGCCTTCTCTTCTGAATAGCAGTGCCCAATGTTGTTGGTTTTGTGGGCAGTACAGGTGTCACATATGAAGTTTAAATCTCTCTGTTCCCTTTAATTCCCAGGTACCTCAAGCTGTTGACAATAACACGCCCTGATGTTCCAATTCAGCAAAGAGGCAACAACTAGCCTTTTCCAAACCTCCAGTTCATGCGATTCAAACAAATCTGACCAGCAGCAAACATTACAGAATCGATCGAGAAACTTCACAGGAACAGGAGGTGGCCTTTCAGCCCCTCCAGCCATTCCATCAGATCTGCACTGATGTGTATAGGGGGCCATAGACCTAGTCTGGACACCCGTCTTAGAATAAATCCTGCCTCAAGAGTTCATCTTGCATTTGGGTTCATTCTTTGCTCTCTTTACCCTCTCTACACACCTTTGTGCAGCTCGTCCTTGAAACCCATGTCACCAGAGCACCCTCTTCCCATCAAATCCCATTCGCTGGGAAGACCAACTCGAACGAGCAGGATGAATCATTCAGCACTTCTCGGACCCAGTTAAAACTTCTGGCACAGATACGATGGGCCGAGTGGCCACGCACTCCCACAAGATTATTCTCACCTTCACTGTGCTGGCTGCCAGCACTCCCACCTCCCCCGTAGCTGTAGGTGGTTAGCTCATGGTAGCTGGGTGGCTGAGTGGAGTAGGGGTGCGGAGGCGGGTACGGATACTGGAAGGAATGCATTATCGGCCATGGGGTGGTGCCGGGGTGAGGGAGGGGGGCCAGCGTGTCTTGGTCCGAGGCGCCGCTTGAACCATCGTTGTCGTTCAAGGAGAGGTTGGCCAAGTCTAGTTCGAACAGAAACACGAGCCAGTTAGCAACGACGCAAATCCAGTCAAATCACCAGCACAGGAACAGAAGAGTTATCACGGCAAGGCAGTCAAGCCCAATCCTTACTTCATCTTAGCCCCACAACCCACCTCCTACCTCCTCACTGCCTCCTCCCTCTGGAAACACACCCGATTGCCTCAAACCTGACAAGGTGCCCTCCCCATGGTAACACTCCACTTCATGGGCACCCGAAATATAACAAACATTCCGATCAAGTTTCCAACCGACCCTGCAACTCCATTTCCCATTCCAGTCCTTGGCATCTGAAACCTTTATCACACTCAGTGAATTTTTATTTCCAGGTCAGTTTCTCCAGCAGTGAAACTCCCCTCCGAGCAAACCGTTCAATAGGAACAGGAAGGGGAGGCCATTCAGCCTCCCGAGCCTGCTCTGCCATTCAACGAGGTTGCGGCTGCTCTGTATCTTCACCCTATCGATAATCTTCATTCCATATCCCTTACTGAAGAAAAATCGATCATAGTTTAGAAATTCTCTATTGACACCCCCCCACTCCCCCCACCCCCCCCTCACCCCCCCCTCCCCTCCCCCCCCTCCCCCCCGGCCCCCCCCACCCCCCGCTCCCCCTCTCCCCCCCTCCCCCCAGCCCCCCTCTCCCCCCCCACCCCCCGCCCCCCCTCTCCCCCCCCCTCTCCCCCCACCCCCCCCCCTCACCTCCACCCCCCCCCCACCACCCCCCCCTCCCCTCTCCCCCCCCCACCCCCCGCCCCCCCCTCTCCCCCCCCTCCCCCCACCCCCCCTCTCCACCCCCCCCCTCCCCCCACCCCCCCCTCACCCACCCCCCCCCCCCCCCCCCCCCCCCCACCTCCACCCCCCCCCCCATCCCCCACCAACCAGCCTCAACATCTTTTTGGGACAGAGCTCCAGATTTCCACTCCCATGCGTGTGATGAAGTGCTTCCTGACATCACCCCCCCGAGCAGCCTGGCTCAAATTTTAAGATTCTTCCCCCTTTTTCTGGACTCACCCCCCCCAACAGATGAAATAGTTTCTCTCTATCAACCCTATCAAATCCTGTAATTATCTGAAACACCCCAATTAATCTTCTTTACTCGAGGGAATACAAGCCTAGTCTGTGAAACCGGTCCTTGTAATTCAATCTTTTTAACCCTGATAAAAACCTGCAGGGCACCCACTCCAAGGCCAACATATCCTGCAAAAGGTCGGTACTCCTGCTGTGGCCGAACCACTCGTATAACTTTCACTTTAACAGGAAAATACTTTTCTGAAATTCTCTCCTCGAAATCTTATGCCCAAGATCAGGGCAGAGGCTCCACTCTTTCATACACACTCACAATTTTCACAACCGCTGAAATCCCCGAAGATGTAGTAACACTGCTCAGAAAAGGTTATTTTGTTGACTGTGTGACGGATGAAGCCAGCTTTCAGCAGGTTACTCGCATACTTCCTTGCCTCCCTGCGATCCTGGAAGCCCTCGATGTGGTGGTAAAGCCAGTCCACGACATCGGAGCCTGTGAACAACACAAGGTTTAGTCCAATCACTTCTGTAATAGCGAGGCCACAGACAAAGAAAGTTTGGACAGAAGCAACTGGAACAGGCATCATCGCAAACAAGTCTTGGGGACGGGACGGAGTGAGATAGGGGACTTGAAACAGGCTAGTCAGTGTACTGAGTTTTTAACCCTTATCCTGAAGAATGACCCTGTACACTTACACAGTGAATAACACTTACACTGTTGAACAAACAGCGACCATACACAGTTGGTGTGTAACGCTAACCCTGGGAACAGTAACTTTGTAGTTACACAGTAATTAGCCCCTCTTTTGAACAAGCAGGAGCCTCATACAGTTAAGATCGTGAATGACCTTTACACTGCACTGGAACAATATGGTTACATGTTAATTAATCTTCATCTGGGTGAATAAAAAGGGACTCTGTGCATGTTTGCAGTGAACACCTTTGCAGTGCTTATTTTTACACTTGCGAGCATGGACGTTTTACATGATGTTGGGTGATACAAGTCTTATTAACAAATAACCTACCTAAGAATGCATTGGGGATTGTAATTTTCAACCACATTCTGTCCCGAACTTCAAGGCCAGATTCCGGGGAAGCCATGGCCTTAGCAACAGACATCATATCCGTGTGGATCGATAAGTTAAAGTCATCAAACCCTGGAGAGAGATTTTGTAAACCGATTAAGTGAATTGCCACAGGTCAGGAGAAAGACCACTGGCCCAACATAAACAGAATATCTGTTTCCCCCATTTATACTTGCTGTCATCTTTATCTCTATAAAATGACTGATAGGCCACAACCAGCGCTCAAACTCTGGTAACGTCCCATTAAGCAGAAGCAGAGACACATCATCAAGTGGAAGCAAGCTCTGGAGGCCTAACCAATGGGATGGCCCAAGATCAAAAGCAGAACACCTGCAGACGTGAACCTTTGTTCTACCATTCCGCTCCAACAGCCCTGGCTCACACGCTGGCACTCTCATCTCTCAGTCCGAAAGTCCCAGGTTCAAGTCCCACTCTAGGCTGACACCCCCAGTGCAGAACTGAGGGAGTGCTGGGCTGTCGGAGGTGCAGTCTTTCAAATGAGACATCAAACTGAGGCCCCGTCTGCCCGCTCTGGTAGGTGTAAAAGATCCCACTGCCACCATTTCAAAGATGAGCAGGGGAGCTCTCCCTAGTGTCCCGGCCAATAGCTATCCCTCAACCAACATCAAAAAAACAGGTCAAACAGATGAACTGGTCATTATCACATTGTTGTTTGTAGGATCTTGCTGTGTGCAAATTGGCTGCCACGTTCCCGACATTTTTTAAAATTCTTTCCCAGGATGTGGTCGTCACTGGCAAGGCCAGCATTTGCTGCCCATCTCTAACTGCCCTTGAGAAAGTGTGGTGAGCTGCCTTCTTAAACCGCCGCAGGTACACCCACGGTGTTGTTAGGGAGGGAGTCCCAAAACTTTGACCCAAAGGCAGCGAAGGAACGGCGATGTAGTTCAAAGTCAGGATGGTGTGCAGCTTGGAGGGGACCATTACAACAGTGACGACACTTCAGTAAGTACTTTACTGACCTTTGAAATGTCCGGTGGTCGGGAAAAGCACAATATAAAAGTTAAGTCTTTTCCCCTTTCTTCTCATAACACTGCCCACTGCCACAATATCTAATCAACTTGTGGAGGGAGGGGAGGGGAGGGGAGGGGAGGAGAAGCCTCCTTGGGGAACAGGGTTCTCCAAGATGACACTGTAATCAATAATTCAGAACCACATCAATCAAAGCTCTGTGGCACACCCAGCAGTCTAACACCTAAATGAGAAAGACTGACAGTACTGCGGATACTGCTGGCTACACAAATGGGACAAGGAGCAGTCGACAGGGTCACTTGAGAGTGGGGTTCATTCCCATTCAGCTTCATAAACGGCTGTAAACCAATGCCTTAGTGGTAGGGTTATCATACCCGGACATGCAGGAGGAAGCTTACAGGTGCTCTAAATGCTACAGTGTTTTAAGCTGATTAATCCTGGTTATTTGAAGATCTGCAAACTGTGCACCCAATTTGTTTAACATATATATACTTGTGGTTCAGTGAAGGTTCACTAAATTGGTCCCTGGAACGAGGGAGTTGTCCTACGATGAGAAGCTGAGTAATAAGGGCCTACATTCTCTGCAGATAAGAATGACAGGTGATCTCATTGAAACATAAAAGATTAAGAACAGTTTTGATAGGGTAGATATGGAGAGATTGTTTCTGCTGGTCAGGGAATCTAAAACATGGGTGGGGTGGGCAGAGTCTCAGGATAAGAGACCAATCATTTAGGACTGAGATTAGAAATTACTTCACTAGATGGTTCGTGAATCTTTGGAATTTTCTACCACAGAAGGCTGAGACTGACAGATTTTTGGTCACTCAGGGAATCAAAGGACATGGGGAGTGGGCCAGAAAGTGGAGTTGAAGCCCAAGATCAGCCATGATCATATGTGGTCTACTCCTGCTCCTATTTTTTGTGCTCTTGCTTGCAGGGCTTGGCTAAGCAGCGAATTTTCCTTTGGTGGGGTAACAACTAATCCACATTCCACAGGTACGGTTTTCAAAGATGCTTGGATTAATTATGACTTGAGCACGTTCGACAGGTGCTATGCTACCTTACCGAGACTTACATGAACCCCAATGGTAACTACAGGGTTTAACTACCCTTGTCCAACATGGCAGAGCCACCCAAATGGAGTCACTTACGCTCCGTTTCAGTAATTGAGCTGCTTGAAGTGATCGTGCTCATGGATGAGCTGGCACCATAAGCTGGATATGCTCCAGTCAACGCAACAGAGTGAGAAACCCAGGCGGCAGGATCAATAGGTCTAATTGGCTCATCTACAGAAAGAGGCACAGAGAATCTCATCAGTGAGTTTGGAACATCTGTAGAGGAGAGAGAAGGACAACAACAGAAAAAAAAAACAAGAGAATGGGATCAACATAGTAACTCAACAAGAGACTAAAACAAAGCGACAATGCACTTCAACACGCGAATTAAATTCCTTTCACTGCAGTTTCCTTCTCATTTTGCCCACTCCTCTCCTGACAGCACTGGCTTGGGCTGGACTACAATGCTATGTGTTGCTCATTCAGAATGAAAGAGGAATCTGCAGCCAGCCTTTCCTTAACATAGGTTTATTCACAAAACTCAGAACACAAGCACAGACTTCCTTTTCTTCCCGCAAACACACCTGGAAACTGGTTCTTATATGTACTTAAGAATAATGCCCTAACCCTTCCCAATTAGTAACAGCTGCTCTCACTTATAACTAGACCAAGCACTTCACTGTGACTGATCGCAACATTAACATACAGTTCCACTTGCACCAACTAGACTGCAGCACATCGTTCAAGTGGTCAATATTCCTGCGTGTACCCTCTTCCTACAACTAACTCAAACACTGGGGGGAGAGAGGGGTGTCTATAAATTGCCCTAGATTTTGCCCTCATTCAAAATCCACACATTCACTTCCCAGCAGGGTCACTAGGTAGAATCAGACAGGATGTTTAACACGGCGGACCCACCCTTTGAAACAGCTACCTAATTAGTCCCAGCGTGGAGGGAGCTTTACTCTGTATCTAACCCTGTGCTGTAACTGACCTGGAAGTGTTTGAGGGGAATGTGTAGAGGGAGCTTTACTCTGTATCTAACTCCGTGCTGTACCTGTCCTGGGAGGGTTTGATGGGGACAGTGCAGAGGGAGCTTTACTCTGTATCTAACCCTGTGCTGTACCTGTCCCGGGAGTGTTTGATAGGGACAGTATAGAGGGAGCTTTCCTCTGTATCTAACCCCATGCTGTACCTGTCCTGGGAGGGTTTGATGGGGACAGTGCAGAGGGAGCTTTACTCTGTATCTAACCCCGTGCTGTACCTGTCCTGGGAGTGTTTGATGGGGATAGTGTAGAGGGAGCTTTACTCTGTATCTAACCCCGTGCTGTACCTGTCCTGGGAGTGTTTGATGGGGATGGTGTAGAGGGAGCTTTACTCTGTATCTAACCCCGTGCTGTACCTGTCCTGGGAGTGTTTGATGGGGACAGTGTAGAGGGAGATTTACTCTGTATCTAACCCCGTGCTGTACCTGTCCTGGGAGTGTTTAATGGGGATAGTGTAGAGGGAGCTTTACTCTGTATCTAACTCCGTGCTGTACCTGTCCTGGGAGTGTTTGATGGGGACTGTGTAGAGGGAGCTTTACTCTGTATCTAACCCCGTGCTGTACCTGTCCCGGGAGTGTTTGATGGGGACAGTGTAGAGGGAGCTTTACTCTGTATCTAACCCCGTGCTGTACCTGTCCTGGGAGTGTTTGATGGGGACAGTGTAGAGGGAGCTTTACTCTGTATCTAACCCCGTGCTGTACCTGTCCTGGGAGTGTTTGATGGGGATAGTGTAGAGGGAGATTTACTCTGTATCTAACCCCGTGCTGTAACTGACCTGGGAGTGTTTGATGGGGACAGTGTAGAGGGAGAATTACTCTGTATCTAACCCCGTGCTGTACCTGTCTTGGGAGTGTTTGATGAGGACCTTGTAGAGGAAGCTTTACTCTGTATCTAACCCTGTGCTATGCCCGTAGTGAGAATGTTTGATGCGACAGTCAAGAGTGGCTAAAACTTCTAAGTTTGAGGTACTTAAACGTCTTCTCACATAAGTCGGTAAAAACTTATTTATGTGGAACAGAACATTCTGCTCTGAAGAGCAGTGAAATGTTTAGTCTTCAAACAACTCTTTTGACACTTACTTCTGGGCAAAGTGAAATAGCCCTGAGGCGATGGGTCCCAACATTTGGCAACTGTTAAAATGATTGGCCTTAAAAATAAGAGGGAAAAACATGCAGATTAATGTCAAACAAAGTACAGAAGCTTTAAACTAAAGGAAAACAAATCACAGAGTACTTAGGGAAGTGGGAAAAGATCACGCAGTTATTGTGATCCAGACCTGCTTCAAAAAGATTCTCATTCCTCACGTCTGAAGCCAAGGATTAATCATCTTTACCCCTCTCTCTCAATAAGTACAGATGAAGGAGCTCACCCTTCCACAGAATGGCAAATGGCCCAATCACACTTTTTTTGAGTGAATCCAGGCTTTTTCCCTCTACTCCCCTAAATGGAGAGAATTCCAGACATTGGCACACTGTGAAATGCCCCTGATATTAGTCTTCAACTCGTTTTCCTCCACAACCCCAGTGCGTCTGTCTCTCTTTCTCCCACAGTCATTGTTTAACCTTAAATATTGCGAATAACTTCACATTTCCCCATGTTATATCCCATCTGCCATCTTGCTTCCTACTCACCCAGCCTATCCATATCTGAGCCTCTGTGTCCTCCTCACAGTTTACCTTTCTGCCTAACTTTGTATCATCAGCAACCTTAGATACATTAGTCTGTCGCTTCATCCAAGTTATTAACATATATTGTAAATAGCTGAGGCCCCAGCACTGATCCTTGTGCATTCCACTATTCACTGTCTACCAACTTGAAAAAGCCCTGTTTTCTATCCGTTAACCAATCCTCTATCCATGCTAATATATTAACCCCACCTCCATGAGCCCTTGTTTTTTCTAACAATCTTTTGTGCGGGACCTCATCAAATACCTTTTGGAAATCCAGGTATGCTACATCTACTGGTTCCCCTTTATCTACCCTACTAGTTACATCTCAAAAAAAACTCTAATAAATTGGTCAAACAAGATTTCCCTTTAGCAAAACCATGTTGATTAGTTCTAATCAAACGATGCTTTTACAAGTGCGTTGTTAAGACTTCCTTAATAATAGGACCCAACATTTTCTCATCAACTGATGTTAGGCTAACTGGAAATTTCTACCAGCAGAAAATAAATTATTGAAGAAACTTGCTACTTCTTTTAATCTAATACTATCCTTAACTTCCTGAGTGAGTCACCGATGGGTCCTTCTTGCTGAGTTTTTATTCTTCAATGGAATGTATTTTTGTTGAACATTTTGCATTATTTAGGGCTGCAGATTTCCACTCCCTTCATGTGAAGAAGTGCTGCCTGGCATCACTCCTGATCGGCCTGGCTCTTATTTTGAGGTTATGCCGCCAACCACAACCCCCCCCCACAATCCACCTCGTGTTCTGACTAATCACAACAGAGGAAATAGTTTCTTTCTATTGACCCTATCAACTCCTTTAATCAATTAGATCATCCCTTAATCTTCTATACAAGGGAATACAAGCCTAGATAGAATGTGTCATCATAATTTAACCCGGTTCCATCCTGGTAAATCTGCACTGCATCTTCTCCAAGGTCAGTAAATACAACAATCGCCACTTGGTCAAGTGGCTCGCTCACAGTGAGGGTGGGGGGAAGGCAGACAATTCAACTGTGTCAGGTGGCATTGTCACTTACCCAGGCTTGTGAACGATCTCCCTCAGAACCCGCACAGCGTCGTCATTACTCATGTTCTCAAAGTTTATATCATTCACCTTAAGGGGACAGACGGACCTGGAGTGAGTGATGCAGGAATAATCCAATCCAAGCAGTCACATGTGAACATAACAATTCTACAGCCGACAATAAAGATCGCACATTGGTAACAACTAGGTACCGACACTTCACTGCAATACAGCCCTGGACATTCATTCAACAGCATTATCATTGGTGAATCCCCCACTATCAACATCCTGGGAGCTACCATTGACCAGAAACTGAACTGGATCAGCCATATAAATACTGCGGCCACAAGAGCAGGTCAAAAGCTGTGAACTCTGTGGAAAGTAACTCATCTCCTGAGTCCCCAAAGCCTCTCCATCATCTACAAGGCACAAGTCAGGAGTGTGATGGAACACTCGCCACTTAGCTGGATGAGTGCAGCTCCAACAACTCAAGAAACCTGACATTATCCATGACAAAGCAGCCCGCTTGATTGGCACCCCATCCACCACATTAAACATCCACTTATACATTCATTCCTTCCACCGCCTATGCATAGTGACAGCAGTGTGTACTATCTTCAAGGTGCACTGCAGCAACTCAACAAGGCTCCTTCAACTGCACCTTCTAAACCCATGACCTCTACCAACTAGAAGGACAAGGGCAGCATATGCATCGGAACACTATCACTGCAAGTTTCCCTCCAAGCCACATACCATCCTGACTTGGAACTATATCACCATTCCTCCACTGTCACTAGGTCAAAATCCTGGAACTCCCTTCCTAACAGCAGTGGGTGTGGGGGAGGCAGACGATTCAACAGTGCGTGTGCCTACACCACAGACTGCAGCAGTTCAAGAAAGCAGCTTACCACCACCTTCTCAAGGGCAATTAGGGCTGGGCAAGCTGCCAGTTTAGCCAGCAATGCCCACACCCCATGAAAGAATTAAAAAAAAATTAAGTCTATAATCTCAGAATTGTCTAAATTAGTCAAGTGCACTGTCTGGTGTGGCAGTGAGCTATTTTGATCCCTTTTTGGCCTCCAACTTGGTGGGGAGGGGCTTGTGGTAGACATCAGGTGGACTCAGCTTCCTGGCTGGTCGGAGTGGTGAAACAAAACAGCCTGTGTTCACCTTGCTAATCACAATTCCCTGCCAGGCAGTAAGGTACATGTTTGTGGATGTTGACAGAGATTGGCTGTGATGCAGCCTCACCCACCAACATATGAAGGATGGGGCCTTACCTACAGGTAAGGTACCAGAGAGCTACAGATACCCACGGGACTCTACTCCAGTTATGAGTTAACAACTTCCAGGAGTCAATTATGTGGGGTGCTTATGCTGTTGTTTCCCTTCTCACTGTAACCCCCTATATACAGAAACATGGTGTGCCCACTTCTCCTGAGAGGATGCAAGCTGGGCCTTTAGCTTCACTATTTGAAGTCTGAGAGGTCACCTGCACTTACCTGTAACAGCATGTCACCAGGTTCAATCCTCCCATCTGCAGCCACTGCTCCACCTTTCATTATTGACCCGATGTAAATCCCTCCATCCCCTCGCTCGTTGCTCTGGCCAACGATGCTGATACCCAGAAAGTTGTATTTTTCTAGAGTTGAAGAAATTGGAACCAGTATTTTTTTTTTGATGATCGGGACACTTGCCAGGGCTCAAGATAAACAATTGCAATAGTTGCATTTGATTATTTATTCCATTTGCTTTTAGAGATAGGAACAGCCTGCATTCCAAAGAGTCTTTCATAACCTCGGGATGCCATTTCACAGCCAATGAAGCATTTTCTGAAGTGTAGTCACTGTTGTAACGTAGGAAACACAGCAGCAAATTTGCTTACAGCAAGTTCCCACAAACAGCAATGGGACAAAGATCAGATAATCTGATGTTGGTTCAGGGGTAAATATTCACCAGGGCACTGGGGTGAACTCTGCTGCTCTTCTTTCAATCACGCTGTGGGATCCTTTACATCCTAGACGGCACCTCCAACCCCCAGCACTGGCACTGGCAAGTGTCAGCCTAGATTTTATGATCAAGTGCCAACAGAGTCACGGCTAGTGACTCACCTTCAGTCTCATGCACTGTACACGAGCCAAAAGACCCCACACTTTGCTGCAATTTCTACGCATAAGCCACAGACAGCTTACTCGGAAAGGCATAGGAGCCTTGTGACAAAACACATCTGGAATACCGTGTGCAGTTTTGGTCTCCATGTTTAAGGATATGCTTGCATGAGAGGCAGTAGAGTGAAAGTTCACTAAATTGATCCCTAAGATGAGGGTCGTCCTACGATGAGAGGCTGAGTAAATTGGGCCTGTACTCTCTGGAGTTTAGGAGAATGAGAGGTGGTTTCATTGAAACCTACAAGATTCTGACAGGGCTGGAAAGGGTAGACACAGAGCTTGTTTCCCCTGGGTCGTAGCCTTGGGATAAGGGGACCGGTCATTTCAGACTGAGATGAGGAGAAATTACTTCACTCAAAGGGTTGTGGATCTTCAGAATTCTGTAACCCACAGGGTTTTCGGGGCTCCATCACTGAATACATTCAGGGCAGGGATAAACAGATTATTGATCTCTCAGGGAATCAAGGGATAAGGGGAGCAGGCAGGAAAGTGGAGCTGAAGCCCGAGGTCAGCTATGATTGTACTGAACGGCGGAACAGGCTCAACGGGTAGTATGGTCTACTCCTGCTCCTATTTGTGTTGTTCTGTCAGAGCTACTCAAGCACAGCACCGTCAGCATTGCAGAGCACACTTACCCATGTTCAACGTGACCGTGATAATGTTCAGGGACATTGTCGAGTCAGTGACACTGCTGAACGAGGAGGCCTACGTGGGGTTAAAAACAGAAAAGTTAAGTCAGAGATAGGCTATCACAAACTGAGAGCATGCCATCTCCCCACTCCCATCCCTAACCTCCCCCACCCCAAGACAGTCGTCTGAGAAGGTGCCAACTTTCACTGGAAGACACTCTGCAGCCCTCTGATGCCTCATCCAAGTGGCAACTCCTGACGAGGAGATGCACATCAGATCCTGTTCTTATTTGAAATCCACGTACATATTCCCCAGCAGAAGTCACAGGACAAACAGCCAGGATCTGCAATCACCAGCCAGCTTTAGCATTTGTCACCCCCTCCACTACTTCATGTTCCCTCCCCAGCCCAGGGAGGGGGAGGATGAGGTGGATGGACAGAAGGGCAAACCATGCTGCAAATGCTACTGCTCAATTTTCAGTCAGAGAAAAGCAAAGTGGCTCAGAGCTCCCACTCTCATCAAGAACTACTTGTTAATAATTTTACCATACCCGCTTCCTCCTTACTCCCATTCCCAATGACTTAGTATAAGAACATAAAAACATAAGACATAGGAGAGTGAGAAACAGAGAGAGAGAGAGAAGGGGAGAGAGGGGAGGAGGGAGAGAGAGAGAAGGGGAGAGAGAGGGGGGAGAAAGAGAGAGGGGGAGGGAGAGAGAGAGGGGGGGAGAGAGAGCGGGGGGGAGAGAGAGGGGGGGAGAGAGAGAGGGGGAGAGAGAGAGAGAAGGGAAGAGAGAGAGAGGGGGAGAGAGAGAGAGAGAGAGGGGGAGAGAGAGAGGGGGGGGAGAGAGAGAGAGGGGGAGAGAGAGAGAGAGAGGGGGAGAGAGAGAGGGGGGGAGAGAGAGAGGGGGAGAGAGAGAGAGGGGGAGAGAGAAAGAGAGAGGGAGGAGGGGCAGATGGGGAGACAGTGAAAGTGGGGGCAAGAGAGAGACAGAGCACACAAGAGATGGAACATGCATGAGAGACAAAGAGAGACAGTACACACATGAGCACGAGAGAGACAGAGCTCCAACTTCCTATCTTCTCCCCATATCCCTTGATTCCCATAATGTCCGAAAATACATCAGTCTGTCTTGAATATACTCAATGACTGAGCAACCACAGGCCTTTGGGCTAGAATTCCGAAGAGTCTCAATCTGCTGAGAGATGATATTTCTCCTCAGCTCAGGCTTTAGGGGCTGACCTCTTATCCTGAGACTGTGACCCCCTAGTTCTAGACTTTCCAGCCAAGGGGAAAGCAGCCTCTCCATATCTACCCTGACAGACTCTCTCACAATTTTACGTTTCGATGAGATCACATAAAAATATATAAGAGAATACAAGCCCGTACTACTCGATGTCTCCTTACAGGACAGACATCCCATACCATGAATCAATCTAATGAGCCTTTGATGCATCCGCTCTGAAGCTAGCACAGATTTTGAACACATCTTAGGAGAAGCCCACACCCAATAAGTAAACAAACTGACAGCATCCAACACCACAAGTGTTACCAACTGAACAGGATTAGTTTAACATTCGATACTAACCACATGCTGCAAAATCAGAGTGAGTCTAATTACCCTCTAATTTGTCTAGGTACCAGGAAAACACGCAAAGCCTGCACACTGTGCAGAGGAGTGCCTGAACCCTATTGTCAGAGGAGAGCTGCAAATGGCTTGAAATAAGGAACTCAAACTTTGAAAGAAGGCGAATGAGGGCACCGTTTAGTGATGTATCTAAGGAGGTCCCTTTGGGTGCTATTCATGTTGAACCACAACTGCAGGGCAAAGAGCGACATTCTCTCCAATTTCTGTTTCCTGTGTGTGGCCTGCTTGTTGCACAGCACGGTCCTTTTAAGACTGCCACACAGCCAAGCTCTCAAAAGGAACACTGCATGTGGCGCGGCATGTCTGCCCTGTGTGGTGAAGTTTAATTTGGAGAGTTAATAGGCGCTCAAAATGATGAAGAGTTTTAATAGAGTAGATGGGGAGAAACGGTTTCCAGTGGCAGGAGGTAACCTGAGACACAGATTGGAGATAATTTCATTTGCTAGAGGGGGGTGAATGTTTTCTTCATGCAGTGAGTTATTGCGATCTGGAAGGTGCTGCCTGAAGGGGTGGCAAAAGCAGAATCAATAGGAACTTTAAAAAGGGGAATTGGATAAATACTTGAAGGGGAAAGATTTTCAGGGCTATGGGAGGGGAAGAGCCATGGGGGTGGGGGTGGGGTGGGTGGTGGGGGGGGGGGGGGGGGGGGGGGGGGGCTAGTGAGACTAATTGGGTCGCCCTTTCAAAGAACCTCCTTTGCTGAATGCTTCTGCATCTGAAGGCTCCTCTTCGCTCAGTGGTGAAAATCTGCAACAAGTTGATTGGGGGGCGGGGGGGGGGGGGGGGGGCGTGAAGAGCAGGGGGTGTGGAGGGAAGGAACATGGGTAAAACTCAGGTCATTAAATGGATGCTTATAATTCCAAGATTTGGGATGGAGGCGGTTCTGTCCTGCTGGTCTCCAGGAAAGGAGGGTGCTGAAGAGTCGAATGCTCTCACTCATTTATACTTAGCTTTTGTGATTCAAAAGACAAAAAAAAAGGTGGCCCTGGCTACAAAACCAACAACACAGTGGGCGACTGTGCTCTTACACGTTCGAGCCTCGGGGGCCGCTGCTTCCGTCTGCGGCGATGACGTTTCAGGATCCGGGAAGAGTTGCTTTGTTCAGTGGAGCTGCTGAATCTAGAGGGGAGAGAGAAAAAAAAATCAAATAAAATCTGAACGAAACTCAACATCATCTGCCCACCTCCTCACGGGAGTTGCAGCAGTGAGCTTGCTGTGAAGTGGCTTTAGCCTTTCTAGAACAAAAACATAAGAATTAAGGAGGAGTAGGCCATTTGGCCCCTCGAGCCTGCTACGCCATTCAATACGATCACGCTGATCTGATTGTGATCTCAACTCCACTTTCTTGCCTACACGCCATAACCCTTGACTCCCTTGTGAATCAAAAATCTGTCTGACTCAGCCTTGCATATATTTGATGACTCAGCCTCCACTTCACTCTGGGGAAGAGAATTACAAGGATTAAAAACCCAAGGATTAAAAACTCTCATCTCAGTTTTAAACGGGAGACCTCTTATTCTGATGCTCTGCCCCAGTTCCAGATACACCCACGAGGGGAAACATCCTTTCAGCATCGACGATGTCAAGCCTCTTTAGAATCTTATGTTTAAATAAGATCACTTCTCGTTCTTTTAAACTCCAATGAGTATAGGTCCAACTGCTCACCCATTCCTCATGAAACAAAT
Source organism: Isurus oxyrinchus (assembly GCA_026770705.1). Classification (NCBI taxonomy): domain Eukaryota; kingdom Metazoa; phylum Chordata; class Chondrichthyes; order Lamniformes; family Lamnidae; genus Isurus; species Isurus oxyrinchus. Next base: position 3,163,054 of record JANJGN010000033.1, read on the forward strand.
CCCATAATCCCAGGCATCAGTCTAATGGGCTTTCTCCAACTGTCATCATCCCAAATGTGCCTCTCCGCTAGTAAGGAGTGGACCAAGTAATCCAGAGGCCCAGGGTAATGCTCTGAGGACCCGGGTTCGAATCCCACCACGGGAGATGGTGGAATTTGAATTCAATGAAAACCTGGAATTACAAGTCTAATGATGACCATGAAACCATTGTCAATAGTTGCAGAAAACCAGCTGGTTCACTAATGTCCTTTAGGGAAGGAAATCTGCCGACCTTACTTGGTCTGGCCTATATGTGACTCCAGACCCAAAGCAATGTTGGTTGACTCCTAAATGCCCTCTGAAATGGCCTAGCAAGCTACTCAGTTGTGTCAAACCACTACAAAGCCTCAAAAAAGGAATGAAACCGGACGGACCACCCAGCATCAACCTCACCAACCCGCCTGCTGCAGATGCATCTGTCCATGACAGTATTGGTAGGAGTGACCACCGCACATTTGCTGTTGGGACAAAGTCCTGCCTTCACATTGAGAATACCCTCCATCGTGTTGTGTGGCACTACCACTGTGCTAAATGGGATAGATTTCAAACAGACCAAGCAACTCAAGACTGGGCATACATGAGGTGCTGTGGCCATCAGCAGCAGAACTGTATTTGAACACAATCTGTAGACTCGTGGCCCAGCATATCTCCCACTCTACTGTTACTATCAAGCTAGGGGATCAACCCTGGTTCAATGAAGAGTGCAGGAGGGCATGTCAGGAGTTGCACAAGGCATACCTAAAAATGAGGTGTCAACCGGACGAAGCTATAAAACAGGGCTACTTACGTGCCAGACAGCATAAGCAGCAACTGACAGACAGAGCTAAGCAATCCCACAACCAACGGATCAGATCTAAGATCTGCAGTCCTGCCACATCCAATTGTGAATGGTGGAGGATAATTAAACAACTCACTGAAGGATGAAGCTCCACAAATATCCCCATCCTCAATGATGGGGGAGTCCAGCATATCAGCGCAAAAGATAAGGCTGAAACATTTGCTACAATCTCCAGCCAGAAGTGCCGAGTGGATGATCCATCTCAGCCTCCTCCAGAGGTCTCCAGCATCACAGATGCCAGTCTTCGGCCAATTCAATTCATTCCACGTGATATCAAGAAATGGCTGAAGGCACTCGATACTGCAGAGGCTATGGGCCCTGACAATATTCCAGCAATAGTACTGAAGACTTGTGCTCCAGAACTTGCCATGCCCCTAGACAAGCTGTTCCAGTACAGCTACAACACTGGCATCTACCCAGCTGTGTGGAAAATTGCCCAGGTATGTCCTGTACACAAAAAGCAGAACAAATTCAACCCAGCCAATTACCGCCCCATCAGTCTACTCTCGATCATCAGTAAAGTAATGGAAGGGGTCATCAACAGTGCTGTCAAGCTGCACTTGCATAGCAATAACCTGCTCACTGACGCCCAGTTTGTGTTCCACCAGGGTCACTCATCTCCTGACCTCATTACAGCCTTGGTTCAAACATGGACAAAAGAGCTGAACTCCCAAGGCGAGAGTGACTTGCCCTTGACGTCAAGGCAGCTGAGTGTGGCTTCAAGGAGCCCTAGAAAAACTGGAGTCAATGGGAAGCAGGGGGGAAACACTCTACTGGTTGGACTGATACCTAGCACAAAGGAAGATGGTTATGGTTGTTAGAGGTCAGTCATCCCAACTCCAGGACATCACTGCAGGAGTTCCTCAGGGTAGTGTCCTCGACCCAACCATCTTCAGCTGCTTCATCAATGACCTTCCTTCCATCATAAGGTCAGAAATGGGTTGAACTGTCGGCGCGACATTAGTCGTCTCAATTTCTCTGCTCCTCTCACCCATTCTAACCTGTCTCTCTCTGAACTTACTGCACTCCATTCTCTCAGGTCCAACCCTGACATTGTCATCAAACCCGCTGACAAGGGTGGTGCTGTTGTTGTCTGGCGCACTGACCTCTACCTCGCGGAGGCTGAGCGTCAACTCGCAGACACTTCCTCCTACCTCTCCCTGGACCATGACCCCACCACTGAACATCAAGCCATTGTTTCCAGGACTGTCACTGACCTCATCTCCTCTGGGGATCTCCCTCCCACAGCTTCCAACCTGATAGTCGCCCAACCTCGGACGGCCCGCTTCTATCTCCTACCCAAAATCCACAAACAGAACTGCCCTGGTAGACCGATCGTCTCAGCTTGCTCCTGCCCCACAGAACTCATTTCTCGTTATCTTGACTCCCTTCTCTCTCCCCTTGTCCAGTCCCTTCCCACCTACATCCGTGATTCCTCTGACACCTTACGTCACATCAACAATTTCCAGTTCCCTGGCTCCAACCGCTTCCTCTTCACCATGGACGTCCAATCCCTCTACACCTCCATCCCCCACCAGGATGGTCTGAGGGCCCTTAGCTTCTTCCTCGAACAGAGGCCCGAACAATCCCCATCCACCACTACTCTCCTCCGTCTGGCTGAACTTGTTCTCACGTTGAACAATTTCTCCTTCAACTCCTCTCACTTTCTCCAAATAAAAGGTGTGGCTATGGGTACCCGCATGGGCCCCAGCTATGCCTGTCTCTTTATGGGATATGTGGAACATTCCTTGTTGCAGTCCTACCCCGGCCCCCTTCCACAACTTTTTCTCCGGTACATCGATGATTACTTCGGTGCTGCTTCATGCTCTCGTCGGGACTTGGAAAAATTTATTAATTTTGCTTCCAATCTCCACCCCTCCATCATTTTCACGTGGTCCATCTCTGACACTTCCCTTCCCTTCCTTGACCTCTCTGTCTCAATCTCTGGTGATAGACTGTCCACCAATATCCACTACAAACCCACCGACTCCCACAGCTACCTCGACTACAGCTCCTCACACCCCGCTTCCTGTAAGGACTCCATCCCATTCTCCCAGTTCCTTCGCCTTCGTCGCATCTGTTCCGATGATGCTACCTTCAAAAACGGTTCCTCTGACATGTCCTCCTTCTTCCTTAACCGAGGTTTTCCACCCACGGTCGTTGACAGGGCCCTCAACCGTGTCCGGCCCATCTCCCGCGCATCCGCCCTCACGCCTTCTCCTCCCTCCCAGAAACATGATAGGGTCCCCCTTGTCCTCACTTATCACCCCACCAGCCTCCGCATTCAAAGGATCATCCTCCGCCATTTCCGCCAACTCCAGCATGATGCCACCACCAAACACATCTTCCCTTCACCCCCCTTATCGGCATTCCGTAGGGATCGCTCCCTCCGGGACACCCTGGTCCACTCCTCCATCACCCCCTACTCCTCAACCCCCTCCTATGGCACCACCCCATGCCCACGCAAAAGATGTAACACCTGCCCCTTCACTTCCTCTCTCCTCACCGTCCAAGGGCCCAAACACTCCTTTCAAGTGAAGCAGCATTTCACTTGCATTTCCCCCAACTTAGTCTACTGCATTCGTTGCTCCCAATGTGGTCTCCTCTACATTGGAGAGACCAAACGTAAACTGGGCGACCGCTTTGCAGAACACCTGCGGTCTGTCCGCAAGAATGACCCAAACCTCCCTGTGGCTTGCCATTTTAACACTCCACCCTGCTCTCTTGCCCACATGTCTGTCCTTGGCTTACTGCATTGTTCCAGTGAAGCCCAACGCAAACTGGAGGAACAACACCTCATCTTCCGACTAGGCACCTTACAGCCTTCCGGTCTGAATATTGAATTCAATAACTTTAGGTCGTGAGCTCCCTCCCCGATCCCCACCCCCTTTCTGTTTCCCCCTTTTTTCCCCCTTTTTTTTTTCCCTATAAATTTTATAGATTTTTCTTTTCCCACCTATTTCCATTATTTTTAAATATTTTAAAATCTTTTATGCTCCCCCCACCCCCACTAGAGCTGTACCTTGAGTGCCCTACCATCCATTCTTAATTAGCACATTCGTTTAGATAATATCACCAACTTTAACTTTAACACCTATGTGTTCTTTTGTACCATTGTTACTGACATCTTTTGATGATCTGCTTCTATCACTGCTTGTTTGTCTACACAAGCACCTCTGTCTCTCTCTCTCTCTCCTTCCCCCCCCCCACACACACACCTTAAACCAGCTTATATTTCAACTCTTTCCTGGACTCGAAATCAAGTTCTGTCGAAGGGTCATGAGGACTCGAAACGTCAACTCTTTTCTTCTCCGCCGATGCTGCCAGACCTGCTGAGTTTTTCCAGGTAATTCTGTTTTTGTTTTGGATTTCCAGCATCCGCAGTTTTCTTTGTTTTCAACTCAGAAATGGGGATGTTCGTTGATGACTACACAATATTCAGCACCATTCACGGACTGCTTCAGTATCTGAGGAGTCATGTCCAAAAGCAGCAAGACCTGAACAAAATCCAAGCTTGGGCTGAAAAGTGGCAAGTAACATTTGCGCCACACAATTGTCAGGCAATGACCATCTCCAACAAGCCAGAATTTAACCATCACCCCTTGATGTTCAATGGCATTACCATCACTGAATCCCACACTATCAATATCCTGGGGGCTACCATTGACCAGAAACTGAACTGCACTAGCCATATAAATACTGTGGCTACAAGAGCAGGTCAGAGGCTGGGAATCTTGCGAGGAGCAACTGATCATCTGACTCCCAAAGCCTGTCCACAATCTACAAGGAGTGTGATGGAATGCTCCCCACTTGCTGGATGTGTGTAGCTCCCACAAAACTTAAGAAGCTGGACACCGTCCAGGGCAAAGCAGCCCCACTTGATCAGCACCCCATCCACAAACATTCACTCCCTCCACCACCGAAACACAGTAGCAGCAGTGTGTACCATCCACAAGATGCACTGCAGTAATTCACCAAGGTTCCTTAGACAGCACCTTCCAAACCCACAACCCTACCATCTAGAAGGACAAGGGCAGCAGATAGACGGGAACACCACCGCCTGGAAGTTCCCCTCTAAGCCACTCACCATCCTGACTTGGAAATATATCGGCCGTTCCTTCACTGTTGCTGGGTCAAAATCCTGGAACTCCCTCCCTAACAGCGCTGCGGGTGTGCCTACACCACAGGGACTGCAGCGGTTCAAGAAGGTGACTCACCACCACCTTCTCAAGGGGCAATTAGGGATGGGCAATAAATGCTGGGCCCAGCCAGCGAAGCCCACATCCCCATGAATGAATTTTTAAAAATAATGCCCTGTATAGGTGTAGAAGTTACTGGATTATTGCAACACAGCGTCACACATGACCCATCCTTCCTCTCTCTCTACCCCCTCCTCCAAACAGACTTCCCGTCTCACAGGAACGCTGCTTCTTGTTGGGGTTATGGTTCCCTGGATCCCTGGCCACTTCACTGCACCCATTCAGCAAATTGCCATTCTTTATCCGTGAGCTCAGTGCACGGCATGGCCGACCATGATTCTGATACCAACTGCTGACCCGGACAGTGATCAGAAGATGGGATACCAGGTCTTTTCCCCACCTTAGCCCAATAATGTGTGGCTAACTGCAGAGCTCCAAACTGCCAGGGTCAGATAGCTCAGCATGGAGCAGGAGTCCGGCCTGGAAATCTGCTGGGCCACGTAGCTTAATCTCACACCAGGCAGCACTGAGAGAAAACAGGTCATTTAGATTTTGAGACCATGGGGCCAGGAGTGGTTAATCCCAGCCTCCCAATCACACTGTCCTTCAGCCACTTTTGTACACCTCTGCTGGTGCCGCACAGCTTCAAATGAAGCTGATGCTCCAAGCTCACTAATCTGAAGACCTATTAGCACTATCACCAGCTGCGCTAACTTTGCACCACAGAAGCAAGAGGAGACGACCATTCAGTCTCACAGGCCTGCTCCGCCATTCAGTTAGATGTTGGCTGAGTGAAGGAATTTTATTCTAGTTTTGTTTGCATTTAGCTATTAACTAAAAATTGCTGTTTAAGTTTAAACTTCTAAATCCATTCTTAAGCAGGGATAAGCAAGCTGTCTAGTAGAGAACAGCTGTATTTAATTAGTTATGTAGCTAGCTTAATCTGGTTTCTAGCAGAGCTGACTCATCGAAGTCTCAGCCAGTATGAATACTCTCAGTGCGACTTCTGCACAGTGAGCAGCTGGGAGTTTGGTGAAAAGGGCAAGGAGGTGCTCTTTTTCTTTAGCTTTGGTTCTTACTTTGGTACAGAGGAAGAAGCTTATTGGTGAGTAACTGCTAAGTTATTCTATTTATAATAAATAGTTTGTGAAAGTGAAGGTATAGCAGGGCAGCTCAGCCGAGTGCAATGTGCATCCTGTGGAATGTCGGAAGTCAAGGGAGCACCCAGACAAACACATCTGCGGGAAGTGCCTCTGCCTGCACAGGCTTGAGATCCAGGTTTCGGAATTCAAACGGCGGCTGTAGTCACTGGTGCATCCATGAGACAGAGAAGTTAATTGGAAAGCACATTTAGGGAGGTAGTCACATCACAGATTAGGAGCACGCAGGTAGAGGGGGAATGGTTGACTGCAAGGGAGTCTAAGGGAATCGGGTAGGTAGTGCAGGAGTCCCAAGTCGATCTTGCTTGCTAGCCAGTTTTCCACTTTGGATACTACTGAGGGTGATGGTTCCTCTGAGGAATGCAAGAAGAGCCAAGTCCACGGCATCATAGGTGGCTCAGCTGCACAGAAAGGGAGGGAGAAGACTGGAAGAGCAATAATGATAGAGGATTTGTTAGTTAGGGGAACAGACAGGTATTTCTGTAGTTGTAGATGTGATTCCAGGATATTATGTTGCCTCCCTGATGCTAGAATAGGAATAAATGGGTCATTGTTAGGATGGCAGGCTAGTGGGTACCATGATCAGTGCTGTGGCCACAGCTGTTCACAATCTATATAAATTATTTGGATGTAGGAACCAAATGTAACATTTCCAAATTTGCTGATGACAGAAGACTAGGTGGAAATGTAAGATGCAAGGAGGCTTCAAGGGGACTTGGACAAACTAAGTGAATGGGCAAGAATACGACAGATGGAATATAATGAGAATAAGTGTGAAGTTATCCACTTTGGGGGAAAAAACAGAAAGGTAGCGTATTCTTTAAATGGAGACACGTTGGGAGAGATGATGTCCAAAGGAACTTGGGTGTCCTTGTTCATGAGTCGCTAAAAGCTAGCACGTAGGTGCAGCAAGCAATTCGGAAGGCAAATGGTCTTCATCATAAGGGGATTTGAATACAGGAGTAAAGATGTCTTGCTGCAGCTGTATAAAGCTTTGCTGAGGCCTCACCTGGAGTAGTGTGTACAGTTTTGGTCTCCCTATCTAAGCAAGGATATACTTGTCATGAAGGGAGTGCAACAGAGGTTCACCAGACTAATCCCTGGCATGGCAGGACCATCTTATGAGGAGAGATGGAGGAAACTAGGCTTGTATTTTCTCGAGTTTTGAAGAATGAGGTCATCTCATTGAAACTTATAAAATTCTTACAGGACGTGACTGGGTAGAAGTAGATAGCATGTTTCCCCTGGCTGATGAGCCTAGAACCAGAGGACAGTCTCAGAATAAGGGGCAGGCCAACTAGGACTGAGATGAGGAGGAATTCCTTCACTCAGTGGTGAGTCTTTGGCATTCTCTATCACAGAAGACTATGGAAACTCAATCACTGAGCATGTTCAAGACAGAAATCGCTAGATATCTGGATACTAATGACATCAAGGGATATGGGATAATGCAGGAAAGTGGCATTGAAATAGATGATCAGCCATGATTGAATTGAATGGCAGAGCAGGCCCAATGGTGCCAAATGGCCTGCTCCTGCTCCTATGTTCCTATCTCACTTATCAGGTTCCCCATCACCTCTGGGTATGAGCTGACTTGCAGTGCTAGGCTGGGAACTGCTGGAAAGCAGGCTCAACAGTCAAGTCCCCACAGCACAGAACTGGAGGTGAAACATCCCTTCCTTAGGATCAGTGGGAAGCAGTAGAAGAATTACTTGGACACAGCCAGACTTGCAGGGAGATCAGGAGGAATGGGAGCCATTGAAAGACAATAACAAGGCTGAAAACAGAGGAAGAGATGAGGTAGCTCAGGCGAGTAGTGATGCTCTCCTTGGGTTTTGAAAGCCCACAAGTTGTAGGAAGCTGAGTGAGCCAAAGAATTTCACTGCTTTGAGATCTGGGAAAGTGCAACTCCAGGTGATACCTAAATTTCAGTGAGGATACAGAAAGGAATTGTGGGGGCATGCGGTAGCATGCTTCAAGATTAGGAGAAATAAGTTAGGAAAAGTCAGACAAGCAGTGACAGTAGCAGCTTCGAAAATGGAGAGAAACCAGTAGCAGAGCAAGTGAGAGCCACACAGAACAAAACAGGAGGCAAGGGAATCACCGTCTCTCAGAAGGCGAATTATTTCGTGCACTCTGCTTAGGACCCAAAGAGAGTTCTGTGAAGCAGAATGAGGTGAAATGTCATTTCATCCAAGAGGGTACCTGCTAGCTGCATCATCCTCGTCTGAATCACAGAAACTAGTTGTTTCTAACTCGCTGCTCAGGAGTGTGGATGAGCTCTCATAGCCGGCAAGATGACGCTCCATCTTTGGGTGCCCATTAACTCTGGGACCTGGAAGAGCACAGAACACATCACTTTAAAACAATCTTGACAGCCACATGCAAAAAATGTGCCCTAAATAGACATGCACACAAACTTTACAGCAGGCGTTGCTCATCAAGAGTATGAGGATGCTTTTCCCTCTTCCCAAGAACAGGAACTGAGAGAAAAATATATAAACCTTAACTCAGACTAGTACATTTTGTTCAGTTACCAAGTCAATGGACTTGGGCCATTATCTTTCCCAGATAACTCCAACAACAATAAAGTGGCCTAAAAGCAGCAGAGTTACACTATATATATTCGGACTCTTAGAAATTTCAAAGAGTTTGCTGCTTAGATACATATATTTGTGTGCACAACCGATCTCTCAATATCAAGCTAGGTTACAGCATTCCCTCAAGTTCCACCCCTCCCATTGCTCTCACCATGCTCCATACTCTCCCTACGTCGAGGTTTCTCTCTCCGTGACAACACCACCGATTCCGTCTCTGTCTCGTTGTCTAAATTCTCCCGACTCCCAGTCACATTCGCGCTGCAAGAAGCAGGAAAAGCACTCAGCCTCCTTTCAGGGGAAAATCACACGAGAACAAGAGGCAGAACTGTAGCTAAAAGGATACAAACTTTAATGAGACAAAGGTCCGTGTTGTCTTGTTTTAGTCAGGATGGGTTTTCAAGAGGTAAATGAACAGTGTCTTCTCTTATAACGCCCCACCCACCCCACTATGCTAACTTTTACTCTCAGAGTCAAAGATATAACAAACACTCTAACGTGGTTTCCTCCTCCAATTCCTCCATCCATGTTAAACAGGAGAAACCTATCTCAGCAGCACCATTAATAAACTGGTGGCATTACTCACTGGAAGGATGGAGGTCTTGAGTCGCCTATTCCGCCTGTTCGTTCTATCGGAGGGGGCACGTCAGCCACACTGCTAACTGGGTGAGGTGCCGGTTCAGACTGTGAACTTTCAGCGGATACCAACTAAGAAAAAACAAACACAATAAAAGTGTAAAACGATGAGTGTGGGTAGGAAGGCAATAGGAATCCATTCAAAGATTTACAACCTGTCCAAGTATGAAGATCATTCAATGCAGCAGCTTTCAGATTAAACTGCTCAGGAAAACTCTTACCTGTCTAACGTGGATCAGACTCAGCTCAGAGGGGCCCTGGTTGGACTCCAAGTTCATGTCGGATTAACTGATCTCACCCCCCTTCCCTGGCCCAGCAGGGTAACCAGTTGTAACTATGGTTGTACAGGTTAAGTCTGTGAGGCTGAATTGGCCAGTGACCAACTCCACACCGCCAATGCTAGATAAAGCTTGTCCATGGACATCGGGATTGAGCTTAGCTACAACGGTCTGTCTCCATGACTGAACAGCTTGCCAACAGGCACCAACTGGGTTCAGGTGTGAGGGGTATGGAAGACATAAATGGAAGCCCGTGACTTTGAGAGAAAAGTGGGAGAGAAAATATATTAAAATCTGGAGAATGGAAAGGAGCCCTCACCAAGGTTAACTGGATTGTGAAGGAGGCGCCATTAATTGCCCTCGGCGAATGCCCACACCCACAAAATTCCAGCAGGTTGTTGCCACCAGGAACTTTGGCCTGCTTTCCCCTCTGTGGTGCCAACTGCAGCGCTGCTTGGGAGCAAACTAGGTGTCGAATCTGCAGCCCTCCTGGTGCACTCCACCTCCATGTCAGACACACTCTTACTTGCGCTGGGCTTTTCAATTAGGAAAACATCAACAACATTGACTAATGCAGGCAGGCCTGGGGGTGGGTGGTGTATGGGGGGGGTCCAAAACACTAGTGCCAGACAGGCTCACACCTGCAGAAAGCACCAGGGATCCACAGTGCCTCTTCTACTTGGACAGTCAAGCGCTCAGCTTTTCAATAAAACAACACTGACATGGAAAGTGGTCCCACAGCAAGCAGTGAACAATAAGATTCTAATGGAATAGCTTCCTGTAATAACTCTGCCGTTACAATACATGGCAACTCCGAAGCACCGTCTAAACTTTCGATTCTGCGACAGCTGTTTCCCATCAGAGAAATGATTGTTTCCTTAATGAGCATCCTGAAGGAAACAACATCTACAGGCACTCAGCCAGGACAACTAATAAAGGGCCCTGCTGACTTAACCCTGCAAAGACTGTGACGTGGCCTCCACGAATAACAGGCGGTTTGCCAAGACAGCTAACAAAGAGAGGACCTCGCTGATGTAACCACCCCGCAAGCTGCATCTTATTTGATCTTGTCGCCAAGTCCCCTCAGCCTCAGAGGAGTAGTTTCGGAACCGATACCCTCCCATCCTACCCCCCACCATCTACCCCCGTGTGGCCATGCCTCACACGAAAGTCTGTGCAGTTACGGTTGGCAGGCTCCTCCATTGATCCATCCAAGGAGCAGACTGCATCACAGCTGAGTCACCTTCCAATGCCCATATCCAGAACATTCCAGCAGATTGTTGGCAGCAGGAACTTTGGCCAGCTTCCCCACTAGCCCAATTCTGTGGTCATGGTGCCAACTGTAGTGCAACTTGAGATTTTGACTGCACACAAGCAGGGCATCAAAACTGCAACCCTCCTGGCCTGCAACTCATTACCTTCGACCAGTTGAACTATCATGGCACAAGGCAGGAACCGTTGCACAGTTATGGAACATTCCGAATGACCCAGGGCTCAAGTTTAATGCCCTAATAGCCATCTTCACAAACCCGTTCCAAGAATTGAAGAGGAGGAGTTGAGATTATTTTAACTGTGAAGAATTAGGTCAGATGAAGAGTCTACACTCTCTGTTAACCAATTAAACACTACTCTGAGGGCCTCCACCGTCAGGCACATTTTACACACAAGTTTGTGGCTGAAAATGGTGTCAATGCCAAGCAGAAATTAATTTATTTCACCATCAATTACCATCAAGTTAGTTTTTGTGTTAAACATCATATGTTCTCAGAATAAACAGCAATGAAACAATAATCCCAGAGGTTAAAGGGTAATGTGCAATCCCAACACCACCCACTGCCATGAGAGAGTAATGAGGTACGCACTGTCCTTTCATTTCCACTCTGGGAGGCAGATTGATTCATTACCCATCCCCACCATATCAGGCCTCAAGGCTCCAGAGCTGAAAGCTAGACACAGGCAAGTTTTAGATGAAGGGAGCAAAGCTACAACCTGAGCGCTCCCACATCATCCCCCACCCCCACCCCCCATACAGAAGGCTTCTTACCCAGGATACAACTCTTCCATTGAAACAGGGCAGCTTTGCATTGTCATCGGAGATTTCTTCCTTCACAACACTGAAAATCAAACAAAGATCAGAATGAAATGGCGTAGTACAGGGGCAAAAAAAAAAGTTTTTCTGGGACGAAACGAGTGAATACTTCAATAGAATTTCAATTGAAATACAGCCACAATCATAAAACACCTTCACTTCCCTGGCCCTAATAACTCAAATTTACATTAAAAAAAAGACTTGCATTTCTATAGCTCCTATTAAAATCAGGGCGTCCCAAAGTGTTTTATAACCAATGAAGTACTTCTGACGTGCAATCGCGATTGTAATGTAGGAAACGCAGCAGTCAACTTGTGCATAGCAAGCTCCCATAGATAGCAATGCAATAATGACCCGGATAATCTGATATTGTTTGAGGGATAAATATTGACCAGGACACCAGGGAGAACTCTTCTGCTCTTCAATGCCATTGGATCTTTTAAATTCAACGGAAGGGGCAGAGAGGGTGGTGCTGCAGTTTAGTATCTCACTAGAAAATCGGCACTTCTGACAGTGCTGTACTCCCGACAGTGCTGCATTCCCTCAATATTCACTGGTGTCAGCCTAGATTTGGCGTTCAAGTTCCTGTAGTACCCACCCAGTCATGGCTGACATGAAGGACTTTCATTTGAATCTGATCTTGAGAGTAACTTCTGCATGGCAGTCTGATCCATTCCCACTTACAGGCTGTGGACACACTCCAGTGCTGTGTTGTTGGTGGACTGCACAAGCAGCCCACCCGGGCAGCAGCAAAACAATCTTTAGAGTCGCGGGAGTCATAACTCTGCATTAAAATGAACTAAAATAATGAGCTGCCTAGGAATGAGAGAGGCCTATGCCAAAAATATGAAACAAAAGGAGTTTATTCTCCACTGAGGACAGCATCCAAAGTTGTGCTCCTTCTCAATCATTTGCAGCACTGGGCTGCTATCCGGCACTGAAGTAGCAGAGTTGGACTGGACAGCAGATTCAAAATAATCTGGCTGCTCTCCACTGTTACAACTATGTAAACAGGACTGTTTATATTGGCTGACTGGTGGGTATGGAGGTGGGGCGGTTGCAAAGATGTATTGTCGCACTAAGTCAAATAAAAGAACCATAAGATATGTCCTAAGACATGATAACAAGCATGAGGGCACTGAGCATTGGTTAGGGTTACCACCTGTCCTGTGACATTCGCTCAGCAGCCAGTTGTGAGACCCAAAGTTCAGGAACGGCACACCACAGTCACCAAAGTAGGAGAGCCACAAGTCCTATTCCTGTATTTACTTTAACGTCTTGCGATGTAGCAGCAGTAACTCTCTCAATGAACTTGCAAGGAAAACAAACACCTGAACTACAACTGTGATTCTTGTCCCCGTTTGGTTTTTGGACAGGACCAACAAGGTGACAGCGCAAGTGTTGCTGCTCTCGTAAACCACCTCACTGGCTGTGAGCACTCAGGGTTATTCCCCCACCACCTCACTGGCTGTGATCACTCTGGGTTATTCCTCCACCACCTCACTGGCTGTGATCACTGGGTTATTCCCCCACCACCTCACTGGCTGTGATCACTGGGTTATTCCCCCACCACCTCACTGGCTGCGATCACTCTGGGTTATTCCCCCACCACCTCACTGGCTGTGAGCACTCAGGGTTATTCCCCCACCACCTCTCTGGCTGTGATTACTCAGGGTTATTCCTCCACCACCTCACTGGCTGCGATCACTCTGGGTTATTCCTCCACCACCTCTCTGGCTGTGATTACTCAGGGTTATTCCTCCACCACCTCACTGGCTGAGATCACTCTGGGTTATTCCACCCCGCCTACCACACTGGCTGTGATCACTCTGGGTTATTCCCCCACCACCTCACTGCCTGCAATCACTCTGGGTTATTCCATCACCACTCACTGGCTGTGATCACACCGGTTTATTTGCCCACCACCTCACTGGCTGTGATCACTCTGGGTTATTCCACCCTGCCTACCACACTGGCTGTGATCACTCTGGGTTATTCCCCACCACCTCACTGGCCACGATCACTCTGGGTTATTCTCCCACCACCTCACTGGTTGTGATCACTCTGGGTTATTCTCCCACCACCTCACTGGCTGTGATCACTCTGGGTTATTCCCCACCACCTCACTGGCTGTGATCACTCTGGGTTATTCCCCACCACCTCACTGGCTGAAGTGACTCTGGGTTATTCTCCCAGTGCTCCAGCACGTGGCCAGATATCAACTGCTCCCCTCACTTAATCCACAGATGAAGTGAAAACACAAGGACCTCGGCTCTTCAGGGATGTTGCTGAATTGGGGAATCATTCATGAACTGCCATTGTTGTTCTCCCAGCCTCCATTAACTCCTACTTAACCCATACTGTGTTGAATGTATCTTCCCCTGAACCACGCCCTCCATGTTCAGCGCTCGGGTCCTCTCTGATCTACACTGGCCTTCCATCCTATTCTCAAGTCTCTCTGATGCCTCACCCACCACCACTTCCCACCTCCCCCCACAAATGTCTTTGAAAGCTCCTCCATCCTCTCACCCCCTTGGGAATCTGGCTGCACTCTCCTTGAAACTACACCCTATCTCTTTCAACACCACCCATTTGGGGGAAGACAGTGGTATAGTGGTAATGTCACTGGCTGGTAATCCAGAGGCCCAAGCTAATTTCTGGGAACATGGGTTCAAATCCCACCACGGCAGCTGGTGAAATTTAAGTTCAATTAATAAATCTGGGATGGGACATAGGACTTTGGAGAAGTAGGCCATTTGGCCCTTCAAGCCTGCTCTGTCATTCAAGAAGATCATAGCTCATATAGAGCTAGTCTCAATAATGATAACCATGAAACTATCATCCAACATGGTTCACTAATGCCCTTTGGAGAAGGAAATCTGCTGTCATTAACCTGTCTGGCCTACATGTGACACCAGGTCTACAACAATGTAGTTGACTCTTAACTGCCCTCTGAAATGGCCTCGCAAACCACTCAGTTCAAGGGAAACGAGGGAAGGGCAATAAAAGCTGGCCTTGCCAGCAACGCCCACATCCCATGAAAGAATAAAGGGAAAAAACAATGGTGGGGGAGCTTACTGACTTCTTTTGTCTCCAAACCATCTTTAAGTACCTTCTCAAAATCCATCTCTTCAACAAAAGGTCACCTTTCCTAATCTCTCCTCCTGGTTCAATACTTCATCCTCACATGTAAAACACCACATAACTTCAAGAAGTAAATAATAGATATACATATGCAAATTATCTTGTTAAACCTCCCACTGAGGTAGGTGAGTTTTACTTCTGCAGAGGAGGCTACCAACAGGAATCTACCCGCACTCCCTCCCAACCTGCTCCACCTAATAAATTGTGGGAGTCGGAAGGTCATAGGTACAATGTCTGCTCTGCTCTCTGACTTGGTTCATCTCAACTAAGGGTCAGAAGCAAGGGTTACAATTAGCCTTAAAGCGCCAGGGCTCAGGAGAACAGTCGGCTATGGTTCCTGCTCAGTCACCAGCCAGTAAAGCATTGCTGGAAGGTAAACAACTTGAGTGTTCACGGTCAAAAAGCCTGCCAGTTTTCACCCTCAAGGCTCCCACTGTGCAGCCTGTTTGGCCCAGGGTTGCCAGTATGTGTGAATGACACTCCAGCACTGTTAAGAAAGGAAGGGGGTGGGGATAGGGTGCAGAACAAGAAACTTGTTATTGAGTTACGGATCAAGTTGACTCAGACTGAACTTTTTTTTTAATATATTCATCCATGGGATGTGGGTGTCACTGGCTAGGCCAGCATTTATTGCCCATTCCTAATTGCAGTCAAGAAGGCGATGGTGGGCTGCCTCCTTGAACTGCTGCAGTCCATGTGTTTAGGCAGCTCTCATCCTCATTGTTTTGAAGTTTTAAAGATTTTACAAACCTGGTTACATCACAAACTGAGCACAAAGTCAAAATGAGGAAACAGTTACATGAGTGCCTAGAGCAGTAAACGTACTTGCCGTCACCACCCCACACCCCTCTGCCCCCAAGCTCATCTCTTCAGATACTTAAAACTACCATGAGCACAGACATATTATTCAGGAACAAATAACACAAAGCGGAGGCATTCAAACCCAATCCTTTTCAGCAGCGATAGGGTGGAATGTGCAAAGTGGTCAGGGGCCATTAATTGGAGGGTAGGGTTAGTGTTTAATTAACAAGAGGAAAAATCCCTGCCTGTGGATAGGCTCCCGTCTCCTATCCAAACAACCATGGGCTCTGAAGGAGGTCTTGTTCAGGAAGAACTGCACAATACTTGAACTAACAAGCCGTTTAATATTCAGAGTTCAAATAGCCCAGCTAATCAGTTGGTTAAAAGGAACATGCAAGACTGGCCCACTGACAAGAAACGAGTCACCATCCCCCAATCCCCAACCCGCTAAGCTCATCAGGTTCACATGGAGTTGGAGTGTTGCAACTAGTTTAAGGGGGTGTGATGTGACAGCTTCACAGTTACACTGCAGATATTTTACACTCATACAACGATGTGCATGTACAAGTTGGTACCATGGCTACCTAAACAGTGATGGAATATAGTGGCAAAAATATTGACTGTCCTTCCAGTCTTGGGTTATGCCCCAGACTGTTCACAACCTCTGTCATATTTGACTCTGAACTGAGCGTCCGACCACATCTCGACACCTTGACTAAGACCGCCGACTTCCGCCGCCACCCATCTCCACCCTTGTGCCCACTTACTTGCTGAAACCCTTATCCATGCCATTGTTTTAGTGACAATAGACAGACAAGATTTAACAATTCCAACACATTCCCAGCCAGCTGCCCCCCCATAAACATGAGGTCATCAAAAACTTTGCTGCCTATGTCCTTACTTGCACCAAGTCTCATTCATTCATCGACCCTGCCTTGCCTTGGCTCCTGGTCAAGCAATGACTCAATTTTAAAACTCATCCAAGTTTTCAATTCCCCCCATGGCCTTGCCTCTCCCTACCTCTGTAACTTTCTCCAGCCCCACAACCCTCAAAGATCTCTGCACTCCTCCAATTCTTGCCTCTTACACACAGCTAATTTCCATCACTCCACCATTAGTGGCTGTGCCTAGAGTCTGGGCCCTAAGCTCTGGAATTCCCTCCAGAATCCTGTCCGCCTATCTCTACGCCTTTACAATTTTTAAGAACTACTTTTTTGACCAAGCTTTTGACCATCTCCCCTAACATGGCCTTATGTAGCTCAGTGTCAAATATTGCTTTATAACGTTCCTGGGAAATGATTTGGAACAGTTGATTATGTAAAGACGCTATATAAATATAAGTTGTTGTGGTGCCTGGAGAATGCAATTTCAACTGTCTAATATTAGATATGTTCAAATCAACAACAATTGTTGGACCCAGATCTGCCACTGTATAACACTGGGATACAGTACCGGTGGGGACAGGTTTGTTACTGTATAACACTGAGGCACAGTACCGGTAGGCACAGGTCTGTCACTGTATAACACTGGGGCACAGTATTGGTGGAGACAGGTTGGTCACTGTATAAGTCCAGAGTACAATGCTTCTCTTTCTGGTCTGCAATATAAAATATCTTCAACATCCCCATAACTTTTTTGCCCACAAATCTCTGACCCAGCACAGTGTGATTTACTGATCTGTAATAATCTAACTGGTTTTAATTTAATCATGAAAAAGCACAGAAGCCTCACGAAAAACACTCATTGCAAGTTTCTCCGTAGCCTCAGCATGGATGTGAAGCTGCAAGTGTCAGCAGCTCTGGTACATGGAAGCTCTGCACTGACCCCAAAGTGGAAATTCGTGGATTAAATTGGCAAATATAGGTTTACATCAACAATCAGAAACTCATACTCTGTCGTATTGCAGACAGAAAATATATCTGAAGTATTGCACGTCATCTCACAGATTTAAGATAATTGGAAAATTGGAGAGATGAGACCAAAAAAGAATCTCCACAGCGTGTTGCTGTGATCTGGAAGCTGCTGGCTGAAAGGGCAGTGGAAGCAGATTCAATCTGAACTTTCAGAAGGAAGAACTGGATAATTAGTTGAGAACGAGAAAAAAATCAACAGGGTCCTGGGCAGAGAGGACTGAGACTAATTGGATCGCTCTTTCTAAGAGCCAGCACTGACAAGATGGGCCGAATGATTTGCTCTGCATTGTATAAAACTATCTGCAGCAGGATACTTGTGTAGAGGGACATTTCATACCAAGTTAACCCAGGGCACTGAACTAGCATTGGAAGTGCCCAATTCGCACCACCTCAGCTTTCGGACAGGTGTGCTTATCCCTGAGCAGGTTAGGCACACGGGAACTAGACCAGTGAAATTCAAGCTCAGACACAGTGAGGTGAGGGGGCATCGAGGCTCAGGCACTAGTTAACCCACCAGAGACAGGCTAATATTTTGCCCATTGCTGACCACCCAATAGCTTTGTGGTTAAATACCGTATCGATTGTAGTTCCAAGCTGCGCTGAAGAAAAAACCCACAGTTCTGATCGTGAAAACAGACATTCTGCCTACCACACAACTGAGCAACGGCGTGTATGAATTTCAGTGCCGGTGCAAAGCCAGGTATGTAGGCCGCACGTCCCAGCGATTGGCTGCTCGACCCAAATGGCATGCTCCTTCGCTTGTTCAGAACAGGCAGAGTACAGACCGTATTCAACCAGCCCGCACTAGCAAGACCCAAAACAAAACATCCACTGTTAGATATGAATCTGCGATTGGGCAGCACTCACTGAACAATGCCGAGTGTGCTAATAGAAACACTAACAATCCATTTTAAATAATCAGTAGAGTTCATAAATGGACTCATTTTTGTGCTTTCTAGAAGTGACATACATTCATACACAAGCACCTGTTCTCTGCAAACAAAAGGAATATGTTCAAGACTTTGAACAAGGGGCCGGGGGATAAAACAAGAACCCCATCAGAATCCATAAAGGCTGACAAAAGTGACATCAGTGCAAAGCAGAGAGCTGATGGTAGATAGTGGGTAAGTTGTTTGTCCCCACTTTAAAGCTACATTAAGAAAAGGCTCATTTCTGTGGCCGCAGATGTGGTTCCAGGATGGTGTGATGCCTCCCTAGGGCTAGGGTCAAGGGTGTCACTGAACGGCTGCAGGGCATTCTGAAGGGGGAGAACAAACAGTTAGAGATAGTGGTTCACATTGGTACCAACGACGTAAGTGAAAAGGATGAGGTCCTTCAACAAGAATTTAGGGAGCTAGGTAGCAGATTGAAAAGCAGGACCTCAAAGGTTGTAATCTCTGGATTACTCCCGGTGCCACGTGCTAGTGAGTATAGGAATAGGCGGATAGAGCAGATGAATGCATGGCTGAAGAGTTGGTGCAGGAGGGAGGGCTTTAGATTCCTGGATCACTGGGTCCGTTTTTGGGGAAGGTGGGGCCTGTACAAGTCTAACGGGTTGCATGTGAACCGAAACAGGACCAACATCCTTGAGGGAGGGTTTGCTGGTGCTATTGGTGGGGGTTTAAACTAATTTGGCAGGGGAATGGGATACAGAGTGATGGCATAGTAGGGGGTGATTCACAGCCAAATATAGAAGAAAAACCAAGTCAATCTGGAAGGCAGAGTGTAAATAGTCAAGTTAAGGCACAAGGGAGCATGGCAAGGCTGGATGGCATTTATTTGAATGCAAGGAGTCTTACAAGTAAGGCAGTTGAGTTGAGGGTGTTGATTAACACATTGGATACGAAATCACTGCTAGCACAGTGCCCTGGTTGAGGGAGGGGCTAAACTGGCAGCTCAATATTCTGGGGTATAGAATCTTCAGGCAAGACGGGAGCGGTGGTAAGAGGAGGTGGTGTTGCAATATTGATCAAGGAGTTAATTACTGCAAATAGAAGAGGCAAAATCTTAGAAGGTTCCTCAAATGTGGCCATACGGGTAGAACTTAAAAACAAAAAGGGGGCAATCACATTGCTGGAAGTGTAATACAGACTCCAAAACAGTCAGGGAGAGATAGAAGGGCAGATACGTGGGCAAATCTCAGAGAAGTGTAAAAATAATAGGGTAATAATAGTAGGGGATTTCAACTTCCCCAATATTAACTGGGATAGCCAAAGTGTGAAAAGCTTAATAGGGACAGAATCCTTAAAATGTATCCAGGAGAGCTTTTTAAGCCAGCACCTAGAAAGTCGTACAACAGAGCGGGTGTTACTGATCCTAATCTTAGGGAACAAAGCCGGACAAGTGGTAGAAGTTCAGTGATAGTGACCATAGCTCGAAGATTTAAGGTAGTTATAGAAAAGGACAAAAATGGACTGGAAATAAAGGTTCTGAATTGGGGGAAGGCCGATTTTAATATGATAAGACAGGGTCTGGCTAAGGTGGACTGGGAGCAACTACTTGTAGGAAAATCTACATCACAGCAGTGGCAGTCATTCAAAAAGGAAATAGAGTGTGCAGGGCCAACATGTTCCTGTAAAGGT
Source organism: Isurus oxyrinchus (assembly GCA_026770705.1). Classification (NCBI taxonomy): domain Eukaryota; kingdom Metazoa; phylum Chordata; class Chondrichthyes; order Lamniformes; family Lamnidae; genus Isurus; species Isurus oxyrinchus. The sequence goes on from JANJGN010000033.1 coordinate 3,183,330, forward strand.
GAAGGGTGAAACCAAGAAGTCCAGAGAACCCTGGATATTAAGGAATGAACAGGATTGGATAAGGAAAAAAAGGGAAGCTTAAGGTAGATACTGAGGGCTAAAAACAGCAAAGCCCTAGAGGAGTATAGAAAGTGAAGGAGGTTACTTAAATAAATTAGGAGAGCAAAGAGGGGGCATGAAAAAACACTGGTGGGTTAAATAAAGGAAAATCCAAAGGCATTTTATAAGCATATTAGGGGCAAGAGGATAACCAGGGCAAGAGTAAGGCCCATTAGGGACCTAAGTGGCAATCTGAGAAAGGAGCTGGAAGACATTGGTGAGGTTTTGACTGAGTATCTGTATTCACTAGAGAAGGATGATGTAGGCATGGAAATCAGGAAATCAAGACTGTGGTACACTTGAACAAATTAGCATCGAGGGGGAAGAGGTAATAGCTGTTTTTAAGTGGGCTTAAGAGTGGATAAATCCCCAGGCCCAGATGAGATGTATCCCAGGCTGCTGAGAGGCAATTGGGAGGAGATTGCAGGGGCTCTGACATTAATTTTCATATCTTCTCTGGCCACAGGAGGGGTGCCAGAGGGCTGGAGGACAGCTAATGTGGTACAATTATTCAAGAAGGGTGGTAGAGATAAACCAGGGAACTAAAGGTCAGTGAGTCTAACATCAGTGGTAGGGAAACTTTTGAAAAAAATTCTGAAAGACAGAATTTTATCCACTTGGAGAGGCTTAAGCAAGGATAGTCAGCATGGCTTTGTCAGGGGAGATCATGTCTAACAAATTCAATTGAATTTTTCAAGGAGGTGGCTAGGTATGTAGAGGGTAGTGCAGTTGATGTAGACTACATGGACTTCGGTAAGGCTTTTGACAAGGTCTCGCATGGAAAACTGATCAAGGTGGTAAGAGGCCATGGGATCCAGGGCAATTTGGATCCAAAATTGGCTTAGTGGCAGGAGGCAGAGGGTGATGGTCAAAGATTGTTTTTATGACTGGAAGGCTGTATCCCGTGGTGTACCACAGGGATTGGTCTGGGTCCCTTGCTGTTTGAAATGTACATTAATGATCTAGACATGAATGTAGAGGAGGTATGATCAGTAAGTTCTCAGATGACACGAAAATTGGTGGTGTGGTAAATAGCGAGGAGGAAAGCCTTAGGCTACAGGATGATATAGATGGACTGGTCAGATGGGCAGAACAGTGTCAAATGGAATTTAATCCTGAAAAGTGTGAGGGGAGGACTAACAAGGCAAGGAGGTACACAATGAATGGTAGGACCCTAAGAAGTACAAAGGATCAGAGGGACCTTGGTGTCTATGTCCATAGATCCTTGAAGGCAACAGGACAGGCAGGATAAGGTGGTTAAGGCAGCATATGGGATACTTGCCTTTATTAGTCGAGGCATTGAATACAAGAGCAGGGAGGTTATGATGGAGTTGTATAAAGTGTTAGTTAGGCCAATTCTGGAGTACTGCATGCAATTCTGGTCGCCACACCATCAGAAGGATGTGATTGCATTGGGGAGGATACAGAGGAGATTCAATAGGATGTTGCTAGGGCTGGAGCATTTCAGCTATGAAGAGAGACTAGATAGGCTGGGGTTGTTTTCCTTAGAGAAGGCTGGGGGGTGGAGGCTGGGGGGGCTCTGTGTGCTGATGAGGTGCACAAATTATGAGGAGCATAGATAGGGTTGGTAGGAAGAAACTTTTCCCCTTAGTGGAGGGGTCAATAACAAGGGGCACAGATTTAAGGTAAAAGGCAGGAGGTTTAGATGGGATTTAAGGGAATTTTTTTTCACTGAGGCTGGGGGGTGTCTGGAACTCACTGCCTGAGCGGGTGGTAGAGGTGGGAACCCTCAACATTTTAGTACTTAGATGGAACATTTGAAACGGCATAGCACACAAAGCTACAGGCCAAGTGCTGGAAAATGGGATTCGAGCAGATAGGGGCTTGACGACCTGTGTGGACACGATGGGCCGAAGGGCCTCTTCCGTGCTGCAAACTTTTTGACTTGCACCTTTTCTTGAATTACCCAGGGGTTTGGGGAACCAACAGGTCCCAGTACTCTCTTCATGGCAACATCTCGGCCAGAGTCAACTTGCTAACCAATCAGCACCCTTTTCCCCTGTGGTATAAACTGTTGTGATCGTTTGAAATTTGGCAGTGTTTGTCCTGATGAGTGTAAGATGAAGAGCTTCAGAAATATGTCTCTCTCTTCAGCAAGACTCAAGATCTGATTATTCTAGCCCAGTGTCAGCCATGGCTCAGCCTCAGAGCCAGAATCCTGCGGATATAGAATAATCTCGCTGATGCTCCAATTTAATACTGAGGGAATGCTGCATCATCAGAAGTGCCACCTTTTGGCTGAAACATTAAACTGAGGACCCAAGAAAAAAAATCCATTAAACTACTCAAAGGAGAGCAGGGGGAGCTCTCCTCAGTGTTCTAGGGCCAGTATTTATCCCCTAACCAACATCATGAAAATGGAACATCTGCTCATTATTACACTGCTGTTTTTGGAAGCTTGCTGTTCACAAATTGGCTGCCCCGTTTCCTACATTACAACAGTGACAACACTTCAAAAAGTATTTAATTAGCTGTAAAGCACTTTGGGACGTTGTGAGGTCGTATCTGGCACTGTAGAAATGCAAGTTCTTTATGTGCCGTGTTGGACATCTTATCAGGAGCATAACCAGGTATGAGAAATGGAGGTTATTCTTTTTAATATTTTAGGGGAATATTGTGTTATTCTGTGAAGAAGGCTGTGTGTCTGTGCAAATGATTTAATTAAGCTGGGGGAGGTTAATAGAAGGCAGGTTGTCTGGGGGGTTTAAAACATGAAAGGACATAGGCAATAGGTTTGAGGTACAAGTGAATAGGTTGGAGCTAACATTTGAATTTTCTGATAAGCTGAGAGTTTGTTGACTATCAAGGGGAAGTTAGAGTTGCCAAGAAACACGTTTGCATTTTGCAGGAGTTCCATAGGTAAACAGAAGAGGGCATATTACATTTTATTGACCTGAAAGCAGAGATAAAACTAGAAACATGAAAGATTTTATATTCGGAAGGATTTGAGTTTCAAAGAAGTGTGAGAACAATGGAACATGAGATGAAAGGGGGAAAAGGTATTTTAGAATTACTATGAAGAGCTGTGAGATGAAGCTGAGTTGGAAGCTATTAGCTATAGCTCTAGGCTGGGAGAAGAGGCAGTTTGAATTAGTCATCCAGTCAAGCCAGAGAAGTCTTGGGCTGCAACAAGCAGTCTTGTTCTGAAGTTTGGTTTTCCACAGCAGAATGGAAGAGGGTTACAGGTCATGTGGTATGCCTTTATTAAATCTACGGCAGTTTGCCTTGGGTAATATTACTGGATTTTTATAGTTAAACATCTATAAGGGAGTATTGCCCAGAAGGTGTTCACTTGTGGGTCTGACCAAGTAAGGAGTCTTTTGGGGGAATGTTTTGCAAGGCCAATTTTTAACTATGCAACTGTAATTTTGTGTGCTTAAACCTTCTTTTATTTGTTAATAAAACTTTTACTTTTAATTTTTTAAATTCCATAAGTGTTACTGGACTTCTTACTGCTGAGATCAGTACATTGTCTTCTCATTTTCAGAATACAAAGAAACAGGGTATGGCCCATAAGCCAAGCTGCTTTCCGAGATTTTGTTTGCGCAGCAATTAACATCAGCCGAGGTCATAATAGAGGCCTGGAGGCAGAACACAGCAGTGTCATGGCTGATATCTGGTGTTCGAAGGGAGAGCCGTTAAGCTTCAATCTCCACAGCCTCACAGGGACATTTCAAAAGAGGAATGTATAAAGAATAGGATCTACAGGAGTACTGAAATGGAAAAACTGGAGAGAACTTTCAATGCACAGCAGTAAAGTAAAGTGAAAATTTAGGACAACATGTCAGGAAATATTTAATTACACAAAGGATGATACAACAACTGAAAGGGTTAACAAGAAGAAAGGTGGGTGAGGCTAGGACACAGGACTTGCAAGAAAGAGGCAAGCTGGAATGGGAGATGGTAGGGATTGGATTCTGGAAGCACGGGATGGGATCAAATGAAGTTTACCAGTCCCTTCATCCAAATCCATTTTGTTATTTCATGTGTTCCGCTCACTTCCCACTTGTGAGCAGGATAGTCGCTGCTTTTCATCATCGATTTCCAAAGTTACTTCACAAGCCCCCAAGCTGACTTCTATATTCTTGCCAATCAGCATGGCAGGAACTTCTGATTACTTTGCCAACCAGCAAAGGGGACGCACATTCGGTCAAAAGGAGGTTGCAGACGGTTGAGTGACTGGGCCAAAATCTGGCAGATGGAATGTAATGAGGGAAAATGTGAAATTGTTCACTTTGGCAGGAAGAATTAAAAAAGCAGAGTATTACTTCAATGGAGAATGACTGCAGGATTCCGAGCTGCAGAGGGATCTAGGTGTTCTAGTGCAAGAGTAAAAAGTATGTAGTATGCAGGTACAGCAAGTAATTCAGAAGCTTAATGGAATGCTATACTTTGTTACAAGAGAAATTGAACATAAACATAAGGATGTTATACTCCAGTTATACAGAGCATTGGTGAGACCACATCTCAAATATTCTCCTTATTTAAGGAAGGATGTAAATGCATTGGAGGAGGTTCGGAGGCAGTTTACTAGGTTGCTACCTGGAATGAGTGGGTTGTCTTATGAGGAAAGGTTGGACAGACTGGGTTTGTTTCCACTGGAGTTTAGATGAGTGAGGGGTGATTTGATTGAAGTAAATAAGATCCTGAACGGTGAACATGAAAAGGATGAGTCCAGAATTGGGAGCACTGTTTTAAAATTAGGGAGCGCAATTATGGGCCAGAGATTAGGAGAAATTTTTTCTCTCCGAGGGAACTCTCTGCCTCAGAAGACAGTGGAGGCGGGGACATTAAATATCTTTTAAGGTGGAGCTGGGTAGATTCTTGTTAGGAAAGGGAATCAAAGGTTATCGGGGGTAGATGGGATTGTGGAATTTGAAATAGAAACAGATCAGCCATGATCTTATTGAATGGCAGAGCAGGCTCAAGAGGCTGAATGGTCTACTTCTGCTCCTATTTTATACGTTCGCACGTATGTCTTTATCGAAGTGGAAATGGAGAGCTCTGTCAAATGCAGGCAAACTGATTCATGTACTTGATTAGAGCACATTTTCACCTCTGGGACTTGAGCTTACTCCCAGCCCAGACTAATGGATGAGCCTCCTGTCTCTCATAACTATACCTAACCATATGGGCCTCATGTGAAATGAGCTTTATCCAATTCCAGCAAAGTGATTCATGGGTCAAGGCCAACAGCACAAAATTCCTAAAAATTCACAATCGACCTCAGCGTCCTCAAGAGTGGCCGGTGTGGAAATAAAACCACTCTTGTGCTTTTAGGGCTGCTCCCCTCAGATCAGTATTAACACTTTGCTGTGCCAGAGCAGAGGGATCTTTGCCCTGCACTCAATGTGGATCTGAGGACATTTGCTGTAACAGTGCAAAAGCCTTTGGGATACAAGCTCTGTGCCGGGTTGTTATGCCTATGTGGCTTTACTCCACACTAGACCAGCATCTCCTTGTGGCTGAGAAAAGAAAATGATTGTAGATGCTGGAAATACTCAGGTGGTCAGGCAGCATCTGTGGAGGGAAGAAACAGAATGAATGTTTCAGAACAGTGGCCTTTCACCAACACCTTTCTGGAGGAAGGTCCACCGACCTGAAAGGTTAACTCTTCTCCTTCTCCACAGATGCCTGCTGAGTATTTTCAGCATTTTCTGCTTCCCTCCCCCCACCCCACACTACTTGGGAGTGCTCAACAACAATGGATGCCAAGAGGGGGAAAACACGCATCTCGACACCATTAACTCCCCTCACCTCAAAGATAAGACCATGCTTAAGGATCTAAAGCATCAAAACAAGAGATGCGAGTTACCAATGGGAGTTCTGTGATAATTTATGGAGGCCAGGGAATAAAGGCTTCCTGCAACACCAAGACACGAACAGAATCAGCTCACGTCATTTGCAGTGTTCTCGTAATCCTTATATTCTGCAGCAAGATTTCCAGCAACATCCCCAAGTCGGAATAGCTCAGTCTGGTGCTTTGGCACATCTTGTGAATGTGAAGGCACCAATGAAGTGCAAAACAAAAACAAAAATACATGGAAAAACTCAGCGGGTCTGGCAGCATCTGCAGAGAGGAGCACAGTTAACGTTTCGAGTCTAAATGATCCTTCAACAGAACGAAGTAAAAATAGAAGAGAGGTGAAATATAATCTGGTTTAAGGGGGGGGTGGGTGGGACAAGAAGCGCTGGATAGAGGGCCAGTGATAGGTGGAGATAACCAAAAGATATCACAGACAAAAGGACAAAGAGGTGTTGAAGGTGGCGATATTATCTAAAGGAATGTGCTAATTAAGGGTAGAAAGCAGGATGAGCAAGGTACAGATAGCCCTAGTGGGGGTAGGATGACAGGAAGGGATTGAAATAGGCTAAAAGGTAGAGATAAAACAATGGATGGAAATACACTTAAAAATAATGGAAGTAGGTGGGAAAAGAAAAATCTATATAAATTATTGGAAAAATCAAAAAGGAGGGAGAAAATCGGAAAGGGGGTAGGGATGGAGGAGAGAGTTCATGATCTAAAATTGTTGAACTCAATATTCAGTCCCAAAGGCTGCAAAGTGCCTAGTCGGAAGATGAGGTGCTGTTCCTCCAGTTTGCATTGAGCTTCACTGGAACAATGCAGCAAGCCAAGGATGGACATGTGGGCTTGAAAGCAAGGTGGAGTGTTGAAATGGCAAGCGACAGGGAGGTCTGGGTAATACTTGCGGACAGACCGAAGGTGTTCTGCAAAGCAGTTACCCAGTCTGCGTTTGGTCTCTCCAATGTAGAGGAAACCGCATTGGGAGCAACGAATGCAGTAGACTAAGTTGAGGGAAGTGCAAGTGTTTCACTTGAAAGGAGTGTTTGGGCCCTTGGACGGTGAGGAGAGGGGAAGTAAAGGGACAGGTGTTACACCTTCTGCGGTTGCATGAAAAGGTGCTGTAGGAGGGGGTTGAGGTGTAGGGGGTGATGCAGGAGTGGACCAGGGTGTCCGGGAGGGGGTGCCGCAAGGGGGAGTGAAGGGAAGATGTGTTTGGTGGTGGCATCATGCTGGAGTTGGCAGAAATGGCGGAGGATGATCCTTTGAATACAGAGGCTGGTGGGGTGATAAGTGAGAACAAGGGGGGGCCCTATCATGGTTCTGGGAGGGAGTAGAAGGTGTGAGGGCGGATGCGTGGGAGATGGGCCGGACACGGTTGAGGGCCCTGTCAACCACCGTGGGTGGAAAACCTCGGTTAAGGAAGAAGGAAGACATGTCAGAGGAACTGTTCTTGAAAGTGGCATCATCAGAACAGATGCGACGGAGGCGAAGCATTTGAGAGAATGGGATGGAGTCCTTACAGGAAGCGGGGTGTGAGGAGCTGTAGTCGAGGTAGCTGTGGGAGTCGGTAGGCTTGTAATGGATATTGGTGGACAGTCTATCATCAGAAATTGAGACAGAGAGGTCAAGGAAGGGAAGGGAAGTGTCAGAGATAGACCATGTGAAAATAATGGAGGGGTGGAAATTAGAAGCAAAGTTAATAAATTTTTCCAGGTCCCAACGACAGCATGAAACAGCACCGACGTAATCATCGATGCACCGGAGAAAGAGTTGTGGGAGGGGGCCAGAGTAGGACTGGAACAAGGAATGTTCCACATACCCCATAAAGAGACATGCATAGCTGGGGCCCATGCAGGTACCCATAGCCACACCTTTTATTTGGAGGAAGTGAGGGGGGTTTAAGGAGAAATTGTTCAGTGTGAGAACAAGTTCAGCCAGACGGAGGAGAGTAGTGGTAGATGGGGATTGTTCGGGCCTCTGTTCAAGGAAGAAGCGGAGAGCCATCAGACCATCCCGGTGGGGGATGATGGTGTAGAGGGATTGGATGTCCATGGTGAAGAGGAGGTGGTTGGGGCCAGGGAACTGGAAATTGTTGATATGATGTAGGGTGTCAGAGGAATCACGGATTTAGGTGGGAAGGGACTGGACAAGGGGAGAGAGAATGGAGTCAAGATAGCAAGAAATGAGTTCCGTGGGGCAGGAACAAGCTGACACGATCGGTCTTCCGGGACAGTCCTGTTTGTGGATTTTGGGTAGGAGATAGAAGCGGGCCGACCGAGTTTGGGAGACTATCAGGTTGGAAGCTGTGGAAGGAAGATCTCCAGAGGAGATGAGGTCAGTAACAGTCCTGGAAACAATGGCTTGATGTTCAGTGGTGGGGTCATGGTCCAGGGACAGGTTGGAGGATGTGTCTGCAAGTTGACGCTCAGCCTCTGCGAGGTAGAGGTCAGTGCATCAGACAACAGCACCACCCTTGTCAGCAGGCTTGATGACAATGTCAGGGTTGGACCCAAGAGAACGGAGTGCAGCAAGTTCAGAAAGAGACAGATTAGAGTGGGTGAGAGGAGCAGAGAAATTGAGACGACAAATGTCACGCCAACAGTTCTCAATGAAAAGATCAAGGTAAGAATCCAGAGGGAGAGGTCCAGGTGGAGGGAGACTATTGGAGGTGGGTAAAAGGATCTGTTGAACAGGGAGAGGACTCCTGCCCAAAGAAGTGCAAGTTCTTTAAGCTCCTTAGTCAACCCCAATTTTACAGATTTGAAGCAGGCTTTGAGAAGATGAGGGAACAGGGTAGGTAGGAAGAAATAGCTGCAAAGGGTCCAGTTGGTAGGGACATCGACAGGAGTGAGAAGAGCTGCAACCTCTGGGAGTGAAAGCAGAGCAGAGCAGCCAGCCTGGAAACACTTCCCTTTGTCCATAAGTCAGCAGACTAGAGGCAAATTTATACTCACTTACTGGGTGCACATTATGCTTATACTGTCAATGCTTTTGTACCATGTTTATGCCACAATACTGTACACCTTGTATATGCTTCAAATTATTCATTTATGAACAGCATTTTTAAGATCATTCATCTATACGGTATGACCAGCTCTCTGATTTCTCCTGACGACACTTGGTATCCTGATTACAGGGGCTCCCAAGGCCAGTATCAGGTGATTTTTCTCTCCAATGTCTTCTCTTTTCCCTGTCGGATATTCTTCCTGACGGCACACATCAGTGTGTGGACTCAGAACCGAGGGCTGGGTGAGCAACTCTAAACACTGCCCCGCATTAACAAACTTAACAAAAAAAAAGAAAAATGAAAAACACAACTGCTTTGTGGTTTGGCTGAAACCCAATTCTAAATCTCGGCTGATGTGGCTCAAACTATCTTCGATTTGCTTCTGTTACACCCCCACACACAAAAAACAGCCCATCGACCTGACTGACTGTAGCACGGTAGGAGGAGGCAACTTTGAAAAGAAGAAAAACTTAGAAAACCAATGTGTGCCGACTCCAGAGAACAAATAGATCAGTCACTCGTTTGAAATGACTCTGTCCAAACTCAATATATATCCTACAAGGTCCAAACATGTGACAAGGTAAATTAATTACCCCCTTTTCAACCCAGCAACCACTGTGTGGATGGAGAATGTTTATCTATCACTGACTGCTGAAGAGTGGGTGGGGTTTGAGGAAAAAGACAACCATGGACTCCCCCAGCCAGCAAAACTGCAGGAAAATAAAAACGTGTCTCTAAGGACAGCATCAGATGCCATTAAGCAACAATGGAAAACCCGTCTGCACCAAACTGGGACAACATGCTCATAGGAAAGTTCAGCCGCCAGATTCTCAGGTGCCCGGTTCAGATTTGGAGATGCCTGTTAAAAGATCAGGAAACAGCACGGCCAAGTTGCTAGACTTCCTTTTGGCTGGGGTTCAATAAAGTTTTGGAGAGAGAGAGAGAGAGAGAGACAGGCATAAACAGATTCCTTTCTGCCATTTTTTTTTCCAGATCCAATCCACTTAGTGGTGGGACACAAAAATCATTTTTGCAGAATGGGGACTTTTCTGTGGCAAAGTAGGGTTGGGGAGGGGTGAAAATCAGAGGCAAGACAAAAGAAAGGGGTGAAGCAAGTACTGAAAAGGAAGAGAACTGACAACATTTGTAGCTCTGAACTGTGGCAAGAATGGGGGCAGGGAAGGAGAGAGAGAGAGAGAGAGAGAGAAAAGCAAATCTTGGAGACAAAACAGATCCATGACACTCCTATTGCCAGCAAAGGGCCGTCAGAATTCCAGACAGAAAAACCCTCCAGATTCCAAGGGAAAATTACAAGAAAAACAGGGAGACGGGAATGCAATTTGTCAGCAAGATGGAAAAATTCAAGTCAGAAACTGGTAAACGGGGCAGCACCCCCCGCCACCCCCAGGATACATCAAATTCAACCCAAAATACCACAGGAAATGTATTTAGTTTCCGCAGTTCAACAAGGTTACAGTGGGATTTCAACAATATCCCTGGGATAAGGGGGAGATTCAAAGTTTCCAAGGGAGTGGGTTTTTAAGTGGATCCAGCTTTGAATGGTTCAGGATGCGACTCGGCTCACTTGGGAGTTTAAACACTTTCAGATTGCTGGCAGTAAGCAAAATAAAAGGGAAAAAAACACACACAAAACAGGGAGACAAAAACCCCAGAGTCACAGAGGCTGGAGAACCAGGTGGAAAAGGGGGTAGGGAGGGGAAAAGAGTGAGGAAGGAGGAGTGGGGGGGGAAAGAGTGAGGAAGGAGAGGGGCGGTGGGGGGCAGAGAAGGCATGGGGGAATGGGGGCACAGACAGGGGTGTGGGTGTCAGAGGGGGGAGGGGCATGGGGGCAGAGGTGTGGGGGCGAATATGAGAGTGGGGGGTGGGGGGGGCAGGGGCATAGGGACGGGGGGCATGGGGGGCAGAGGGCGGAGTGGGGGCAGAGGGCGCAGTGGGGGGCAGTGGGCGTAGTGGGGGGCAGTGGGCGCAGTGGGGGGCAGTGGGCGCAGGGCGCAGAGGGGGGACAGGGGCCAGTGGGCTAGAGGGGACGGGGGGGCCGGGGGCCAGGATGGACGGGGGCCAGGAGGGGGCGGGGGCCAGTGGGCCAGAGGGGGCGGGGGCCAGTGGGCCAGAGGGGGCGGGGGCCAGTGGGGGCGGGGGCCAGTGGTTTAGAGGGGTCGGGGCCAGTGGGCCAGAGGGGGCGGGGGCCAGTGGGCCAGAGGGGGCGGGGGCCAGTGGGCCAGAGGGGGCGGGGGCCAGTGGGCCAGAGGGGGCGGGGGCCAGTGGGCCAGAGGGGGCGGGGGCCAGTGGGCCAGAGGGGGCGGGGGGCCAGTGGGCCAGAGGGGGCGGGGGCCAGTGGGCCAGAGGGGGCGGGGGCCAGTGGGCCAGAGGGGGCGGGGGCCAGTGGGCCAGAGGGGGCGGGGGCCAGTGGGCCAGAGGGGGCGGGGGCCAGTGGGCCAGAGGGGGCGGGGGGCCAGTGGGCCAGAGGGGGCGGGGGGCCAGTGGGCCAGAGGGGGCGGGGGGGCCAGTGGGCCAGAGGGGGGCGGGGGGGCCAGTGGGCCAGAGGGGGCGGGGGGCCAGTGGGCCAGAGGGGGCGGGGGGCCAGTGGGCCAGAGGGGGCGGGGGCCAGAGGGGGCGGGGGCCAGAGGGGACGGGGGCCAGAGGGGACGGGGGGCCAGAGGGGACGGGGGCCAGAGGGGACGGGGGCCAGAGGGGACGGGGCCAGAGGGGACGGGGGCCAGCGGGCCAGAGGGCACGGGGGCCAGCGGGCCAGAGGGCACGGGGGCCAGCGGGCCAGAGGGCACGGGGGCCAGCGGGCCAGAGGGCACGGGGGCCAGCGGGCCAGAGGGCACGGGGGCCAGCGGGCCAGAGGGCACGGGGGGCCAGCGGGCCAGAGGGCACGGGGGCCAGCGGGCCAGAGGGCACGGGGGCCAGCGGGCCAGAGGGCACGGGGGCCAGCGGGCCAGAGGGCACGGGGGCCAGCGGGCCAGAGGGCACGGGGGCCAGCGGGCCAGAGGGCACGGGGGCCAGCGGGCCAGAGGGCACGGGGGGGCCAGCGGGCCAGAGGGCACGGGGGCCAGCGGGCCAGGGGGGCCAGCGGGCCAGAGGGCACGGGGGGCCAGTGGGCCAGAGGGCACGGGGGGCCAGTGGGCCAGAGGGCACGGGGGGCCAGTGGGCCAGAGGGCACGGGGGGCCAGTGGGCCAGAGGGCACGGGGGGCAGTGGGCCAGAGGGCACGGGGGGCCAGAGGGCCCGGGGGGCCAGTGGGCACGGGGGGGCCAGTGAGCCAGAGGGTACGGGGGGGGGCCAGTGGGCACGGGGGGCCAGTGGGCCGGGGGGGCGAGTGGGCCTGAGGGCACGGGGGGGGGGGGGGGCAGTGGGCCAGAGGGCACGGGGGGGGCCAGTGGGCACGGGGGGGCCAGTGGGCACGGGGGGGCCAGTGGGCCAGAGGGCACGGGAGGCAGTGGGCCAGAGGGCACGGGGGGCCAGTGGGCCCGGGGCCCAGTGGGCACGGGGGGCCAGTGGGCCAGAGGGCACGGGGGGCCAGTGGGCCAGAGGGCACGGGGGGGCCAGTGGGCAGGGGGGCCAGGGGGGGGGCGAGTGGGCCAGAGGGCACGGGGGGGGCCAGTGGGCCAGAGGGCACGGGGGGGCCAGTGGGCCAGGGGGGGCCAGTGGGCCAGAGGGCACGGGGGCCAGTGGGCCAGAGGGCATGGGGGGGCCAGTGGGCCAGAGGGCATGGGGGGGGCCAGTGGGCCAGAGGGCACGGGGGGGCCAGTGGGCCAGAGGGCACGGGGGGGGCCAGTGGGCCAGAGGGCACGGGGGGGGGGGGGGGCAGTGGGCCAGAGGGCACGGGGGGGGGGGGGCAGTGGGCCAGAGGGCACGGGGGGGGCAGTGGGCCAGAGGGCACGGGGGGGCCAGTGGGCCAGAGGGCACGGGGGGGCCAGTGGGCCAGAGGGCACGGGGGGGCCAGTGGGCCAGAGGGCACGGGGGGGCCAGTGGGCCAGAGGGCACGGGGGGGGCCAGTGGGCCAGTGGGCACGGGGGGGGCCAGTGGGCCAGAGGGCACGGGGGGGCCAGTGGGCCAGAGGGCACGGGGGGGCCAGTGGGCACGGGGGGCCAGTGGGCACGGGGGGCCAGTGGGCCAGCGGGCACGGGGGCCAGTGGGCCAGCGGGCACGGGAGGCCAGTGGGCCAGAGGGCACGGGGGGGCCAGTGGGCCAGAGGGCACGGGGGGCCAGTGGGCCAGAGGGCACGGGGGGCCAGTGGGCCAGAGGGCACGGGGGGCCAGTGGGCCAGAGGGCACGGGGGGGCCAGTGGGCCAGAGGGCACGGGGGGGCCAGTGCGCCAGAGGGCACGGGGGGCCAGTGGGCCAGAGGGCACGGGGGGCCAGTGGGCCAGAGGGCACGGGGGGCCAGTGGGCCAGAGGGCACGGGGGGCCAGTGGGCACGGGGGGGGCCAGTGGGCCAGAGGGCACGGGGGGCCAGTGGGCCAGAGGGCACGGGGGCCAGGGGGCCAGAGGGCACGGGGGCCAGGGGGCCAGAGGGCACGGGGGCCAGGGGGCCAGAGGGCACGGGGGCCAGGGGGCCAGAGGGCACGGGGGGCCAGAGGGCACGGGGCCAGTGGGCCAGAGGGCACGGGGGCCAGTGGGCCAGAGGGCACGGGGGCCAGTGGGCCAGAGGGCACGGGGGCCAGTGGGCCAGAGGGCACGGGGGCCAGAGGGCCAGAGGGCACGGGGGCCAGAGGGCCAGAGGGCACGGGGGCCAGAGGGCCAGAGGGCACGGGGGCCAGTGGGCCAGAGGGCACGGGGGCCAGTGGGCCAGAGGGCACGGGGGCCAGTGGGCCAGAGGGCACGGGGGCCAGTGGGCACGGGGGGCACGGGGGCCAGTGGGCCAGAGGGCACGGGGGCCAGTGGGCACGGGGGCCAGAGGGCACGGGGGACAGTGGGCACGGGGGACAGTGGGCACGGGGGACAGTGGGCACGGGGGACAGTGGGCCAGAGGGCACGGGGGACAGTGGGCCAGAGGGCACGGGGGCCAGAGGGCCAGAGGGCACGGGGGCCAGTGGGCCAGAGGGCACGGGGGCCAGTGGGCCAGAGGGCACGGGGGCCAGTGGGCCAGAGGGCACGGGGGCCAGTGGGCACGGGGGCCAGGGGGCACGGGGGCCAGGGGGCACGGGGGCCAGGGGGCACGGGGGCACGGGGGCCAGGGGGGCACGGGGGCCAGGGGGCACGGGGGCCAGGGGGCACGGGGGCCAGGGGGCACGGGGGCCAGGGGGCACGGGGGCCAGGGGGCACGGGGGCCAGAGGGCCAGTGGGCCAGAGGGCACGGGGGCCAGTGGGCCAGAGGGCACGGGGGCCAGTGGGCACGGGGGCCAGGGGGCCAGAGGGCACGGGGGCCAGGGGGCCAGAGGGCACGGGGGCCAGGGGGCCAGAGGGCACGGGGGCCAGGGGGCCAGAGGGCACGGGGGCCAGGGGGCACGGGGGCCAGGGGGCACGGGGGCCAGGGGGCACGGGGGGCCAGGGGGCCAGAGGGCACGGGGGCCACTGGGCCAGAGGGCACGGGGGCCAGTGGGCCAGAGGGCACGGGGGCCAGTGGGCCAGAGGGCACGGGGGCCAGTGGGCCAGAGGGCACGGGGGCCAGTGGGCCAGAGGGCACGGGGGCCAGAGGGCCAGAGGGCACGGGGGCCAGTGGGCCAGAGGGCACGGGGGCCAGTGGGCCAGAGGGCACGGGGGCCAGTGGGCACGGGGGCCAGTGGGCCAGAGGGCACGGGGGCCAGAGGGCACGGGGGCCAGAGGGCACGGGGGCCAGTGGGCCAGAGGGCACGGGGGCCAGTGGGCCAGAGGGCACGGGGGCCAGTGGGCCAGAGGGCACGGGGGCCAGTGGGCCAGAGGGCACGGGGGCCAGTGGGCCAGAGGGCACGGGGGCCAGAGGGGCAGAGGGCACGGGGGCCAGAGGGGCAGAGGGCACGGGGGCCAGAGGGCACGGGGGCCAGGGGGCACGGGGGCCAGGGGGCACGGGGGCCAGGGGGCACGGGGGCCAGGGGGCACGGGGGCCAGTGGGCCAGAGGGCACGGGGGCCAGTGGGCCAGAGGGCACGGGGGCCACCGGGCCAGAGGGCACCGGGGCCAGTGGGCACGGGGGCCACCGGGCCAGAGGGCACGGGGCCAGTGGGCCAGAGGGCACGGGGGCCAGTGGGCCAGAGGGCACGGGGGCCAGAGGGCCAGAGGGCACGGGGGCCAGTGGGCCAGAGGGCACGGGGGCCAGTGGGCACGGGGCCAGAGGGCACGGCGGCCAGAGGGCACGGGGGCCAGAGGGCACGGGGGCCAGAGGGGCACGGGGGCCAGAGGGCCAGAGGGCACGGGGGCCAGAGGGCCAGAGGGCACGGGGGCCAGAGGGCACGGGGGGCCAGAGGGCCAGAGGGCACGGGGGGCCAGTGGGCCAGAGGGCACGGGGGCCAGTGGGCCAGAGGGCACGGGGGCCAGTGGGCCAGAGGGCACGGGGGCCAGTGGGCCAGAGGGCACGGGGGCCAGTGGGCCAGAGGGCACGGGGGCCAGTGGGCCAGAGGGCACGGGGGCCAGTGGGCCAGAGGGCACGGGGGCCAGTGGGCCAGAGGGCACGGGGGCCAGTGGGCCAGAGGGCACGGGGGGGCCAGTGGGCCAGAGGGCACGGGGGCCAGTGGGCCAGAGGGCACGGGGGCCAGTGGGCCAGAGGGCACGGGGGCCAGTGGGCCAGAGGGCACGGGGGGCCAGTGGGCCAGAGGGCACGGGGGGCCAGTGGGCCAGAGGGCACGGGGGCCAGTGGGCCAGAGGGCACGGGGGCCAGTGGGCCAGAGGGCACGGGGGGCCAGTGGGCCAGAGGGCACGGGGGCCAGTGGGCCAGAGGGCACGGGGGCCAGTGGGGCCAGAGGGCACGGGGGCCAGTGGGCCAGAGGGCACGGGGGCCAGTGGGTCAGAGGGCACGGGGGCCAGTGGGCCAGAGGGCACGGGGGGCCAGTGGGCCAGAGGGCACGGGGGCCAGTGGGCCAGAGGGCACGGGGGCCAGTGGGCCAGAGGGCACGGGGGCCAGTGGGCCAGAGGGGCACGGGGGCCAGTGGGCCAGAGGGCACGGGGGCCAGTGGGCCAGAGGGCACGGGGGGCCAGTGGGCACGGGCGCCAGTGGGCCAGAGGGCACGGGGGCCAGTGGGCCAGAGGGCACGGGGGGCCAGTGGGCCAGAGGGCACGGGGGCCAGTGGGCCAGAGGGCACGGGGCCTAGTGGGCCAGAGGGCACGGGGGCCAGTGGGCACAGGGGCCAGTGCGCACGGGGGCCAGTGCGCACGGGGGCCAGTGGGCCAGAGAGCACGGGGGCGGCAGAGGGGGAGGGGGGAGCTGACGGGGAGGGGGGGGGGCTGACGGGGAGAGGGGGTGGCTGACGGGGAGAGGGGGGGGGGGTGACGGGGAGAGGGGGGGGCTGACGGGGAGAGGGGGGGCTGACGGGGAGAGGGGGGCTGACGGGGAGAGGGGGGCTGACGGGGAGAGGGGGGCTGACGGGGAGAGGGGGGGGCTGACAGGAAAAGGGGGGCGATGGGGAGGGGGGGACGATGGGGAGGTGGGGGGTGATGGGGAGTCGAGGGGGGGATGGGGAGGGAGGCTGATGGGGAGGGGGATGATGAGGAGAGGTGGTGATGAGGAGAGGAGGTGATGGGGAGGGGAGGTGATGGGGAGGGGAGGTGATGGGGGGGGTGATGAGGAGAGGGGGTGATGAGGAGGGGGGGGTGATGAGGAGAGGGGGTGATGGGGAGGGGGGGTGATGAGTAGAGGGGGTGATAGGGAGGGAGGTGATGGGGAGGGGGGGTGATGGGGAGGGGGGGTGATGGGGAACGGGGGGTGATGGGGAAGGGGGGGGTGATGGGGAGGGAGAGGGTGATGGGGAGGGAGGGGGTGATGGGGGGGTGTGATGGGAGGGTTTGATGGGGAGGGGGGGGGTGATGGGGAGGGAGGGGGTGATGGGGAGGGAGGGGGTGATGGGGGGGTGTGATGGGAGGGGTTGATGGGGGAGGGGGGGGTGATGGGGAGGGAGGGGGTGATGGGGAGGGAGGGGGTGATGGGGAGGGAGGGGGTGATGGGGCTTGATGGGGAGGGTGGGGTGATGGGGGTGGTGATGGGGAGGGGGGGGGTGATGGGGAGGGAGGGGGTGATGGGGGAGGGGTGATGGGGAGGGGGGGATGGGGAGGGAGGTGATGAAGGAGGGGGTGATGGGGAGGGGGGGGGTGATGGGGGAGGGGTGATGGGGAGGGGGGGGATGGGGAGGGAGGTGATGGGGGGGGTTATGGGGAGGGGGGGCGTGATGGGGAGGGGGGGTGATGGGGAGGGGGGGGTGATGGGGAGGGGTGGGTGATGGGGAGGGGGGGTGATGGGGAGGGGGGGTGATGGGGAGGGAGGGGGGTGATGGGGAGGGAGGGGGTGATGGGGAGGGAGGGGGTGATGGGGAGGGAGGGGGGTGATGGGGAGGGGGGGGGGTGATGGGGAGGGGGGGGTGATGGGGAGGGGGGGGGTGATGGGGAGGGGGGTTGATGGGGAGGGGGGTGATGGGGTGATGGGGAGGGAGGGGGTGATGGGGAGGGGGGGGGTGATGGGGAGGGGGGGTTGATGGGGGAGTGATGGGGAGGGGGGGGGTGATGAGGTCAGGGAGTGGGGGTGGGGGTGGGGGGTGGGGGTGGGGCTATTTCCCTGCCCCCTCCCCCCGCCTCAGGCCCTGCTCCTTACCCGAAGTCCTGGTCCATGGATTTGAAGAAGAATTTGTAGTTGGGTTTGTTGAGAACCAGTTTGAAGTCGGCCAGCGTCACTCTGTCGGCCGGCAGCTGCAGCTTCACCAGATACGGCGTCTCCTCCTCATCCATGTGGTAAATAATTTTAGTCTCGGCCATGGCGGCGGCGGCCGGAGCTCGAGCTCCGGCTTCAGATCCGAGCGCGCCCCTCAACCAGCCCCCTCCCCACACTGCGCCTGCGCGCCCCCGCAAGGCCCACTCCTCACTGCGCCTGCGCGCCCCGCAATGCCCCGCTCATCAGTGCGCCTGCGCGCCCCTCAATCCGCCCCAGACTCTGTCTCGTTCCCGTACACCGTTCCCCACACTGCGCCTGCGCATCTCTCGACCCCCCCCCCCCCCCTGCAGAGTGCGTGCGCCTGCTCGCCCCGCAAACCCACGGCGCCGCGCATGCGCGAACGCTCGGCCAACCTGTACCTCCTCTCCGGCTGACGTCACCTCGTACCCAGAGGAGGAGGAGGAGGAGGAGGAGCCATGACATCATCGGGCTTTATTAATATTAATCAGGGGCGTGGAATTGTTGCCGCGGCAACTCGAGGCCGTTCAGCCCTCCCTGCCTGTGCTGACCCACAGCTACATTGCTAGCACAGAAACAGGCCATTCAGCCCGTCTGCTCCGTGCTGATGTTTCTGCTCCACACGAGCCTCCTCCCAGCCCCTTCTCCATCTCATCCCATCAGCATATCCTTCTATTCCTTTCTCCCTCATGTGTTTGTCCAGCTTCCCTATTCACCTCTAACAAACCCTGTAATAGTGAGTCCCACACTCATCCCCATAAAGATGATAAGGGCCTTCGGATGCCCAGTGCTGGACCAGGATGCAACACAAGAACATTCTGCCTCAACCCCCGGTGCCTCAGCACCTGAACCCCACCCCCCCCCCGGCCATCCTGTGGCCTCAGAGCGAGACTGTCTATTCATTGCCAACATTCAGTGCTGGAAACTCACGCCCACTCCCCCCTGGATTGAAACTAGTCCAGACTCACCACACAGGCAACAACCCATCTAAGCTGAACCAAAGGAGGAAAATTCTGGAAATCTGAAATAAAAACAGGGACCGCTGGACGTTCTCAGCAGGTCAGGTGGCAGGCGGAGAGAAACAGAGTTGACGTTTCACATCGGTGACCTTTCACCAAAATGTAAGGTCATTGACTTGAAGCGTTGAGGCCAATTTAAACTAACTCACCGGGCAGGACTCTCACAGGATCTAGTGGGAAAAACTCCAACCCATTCTAAAGGATAAGATCAGGTGTAGCATTAAACATGAATCACAAAAAGTTAGCATGCAAGGTATAGCAAGTCAATTAGGAAGATAAATATAATGTTGGCATTTATTGCAAGGGGGATGGAGAAGAAAGGTAGGGAAGTCTTGCTACAGCTCTACAGGACATTGGTGAGACCACATAAATACTAGCCATATAAATACTGTGCTTACAAGAGCAGATCAGAGGCTAGGAATCTTGTGGCGAGTAACTCACCTCCTGACTCGCCAAATCCTGTCCACAGTCTACAAGGTACAAGTCAGGAGTGTGATGGAATACTCTCCACTTGCCTGGATGAGTGCAGCTCCCACAACACTCATGAAGCCTGACACCATCCAGGACAAAGCAGCCCACTTGTTTGGCACCACATCCACAAACATTCACTCCCTCCACCACTGACAGACAGTAGCCGCAGTGTGTACCGTCTACAAGATGCACTGCAGGAACTCACCAAGACTCCTCAGACAGGACCTTCCATACCCATGACCGCTACCATGTAGAAAGACAAGGGCAGCAGACAGATGGGAACCTGGAAGTTCATCTCCAAGTCACTCAACAACCTGACTTGGAAATATATTGGCGTTCCTTCACTGTCGCTGGGTCAAAATCCTGGAACTCCCTCCCTAACAGCACTGTAGGAGTACCTACATCACATGGACGGCAGCGGTTCAAGAAGGCAGCTCACCACCACCGTCTCAAGGGCAATTAGTGATGGGCAATAAATGCTGGCCTAGCCAGCAAAGCCCACATCCCTTGAATCAATATAGAGCACTATGTACAAATTTTGTCTCATTTTAAGAAAGGATAAACTTTCATTGGAGGCAATTTAGAGAATTCACGAGGTTGATTCCTGGCATGAAAGTGTTTTTTATGAGGAAAGATTGGGCCTATACTCATTAGAGTTTAGAATATCAAAAGGTGATTTTATTGAAACATATAAGATTCTGAGGGGCTTGACAGGATAAATGCTGGGAGGATGTTTCCCCTTATGGGGGAATCTAGAACTAGGGGGTGGACACAGTTTCAGAATAAGGGGTCTCCCATTCAAGATGGAGATGAGGAATTTCTTCTCTCAGAGGGTCGTCAGTGTTTGGAATTATTTACCCCAGAGACCAGTGGAGACTAGGTCACTGAATATATTCAAGGCTGAGTTAGACAGATTGTTGATCTATAAAGGAGTCCAGGGTTAGGGGCAGGAGGCAGGAAAGTGGAGCTGAGACCACAATCAGATCAGCCATGATTTATTAAATGGGGGAGGAGGCTCAACGGGTCAAATAGCCTACTAATTTTTTTACGTTGTTCTCTAAACCAGCATCGAACCCATTTCTGTCAGTTCCCCGCCATGGGCCAGTTCGGTTTAAAATTAACCCGCCTGAACTCAAGTTTCTCTCCCTCACCCCACAGATGCCCCCTAGACAGCTGGGTGCTCACTGGCAAGTCTCTTGTTTTCACCGCAGCTGTAGGAAACCCCCAGCTTCTCTCCCTCTCACGCAACGAGCAGGCAGAAAACTCCTCGGGGATGGGAACGATTCCGAGGAAGTAAAGGCTTTGAATGAAGTGGTAAGCCGCAGCAGTGCTGACAGCGGGATGAATGTAGAGCTTTTAATGCGCAGCAGTGAGGAGTGTATAATTGTGAAGGAATGCAAGTATCATCTGGAGAACAGTGGTTACTTTTGTAGGCAGCAAATATTAAAGAGTGCAGGGAGTACTTAGATCAGACGGACAGACCGTGACGTACAGCAGCTCTTTGTGAGTGAACAACGCTCTGATCTTAGCTGTTAATTTAGCTTGAATAAGATACTGAAGCTTTTTTTTTAAAAAAAGAAAACTACATGAATCAGAAGGCTTTGGGCAAATATGGACAGGCGAGAGAAACCGGGACTCCTTATTGCAGCAGATGTTAAAAAAAAACAAGGTCCTGCATTTATATAGCACCTTTGACGTAGTAAAGTGATCCAAGTCACTTCAGAGGAGATGAAAGCAAAATACTGCGGATGCTGGAAATCTGAAAACAAAAGCAGAAAGTGCTGGAAAAAACTCAGCAGTCTAACAGCATCTGTGGACAGAAAGACAGAGTTAACATTTTGAGCCCGTATGACTTCTTCAGCGAAGTAAAAATGTGGTGAAATTCATACTGTTTAAGGGGCAGTGGAACAGGTGAAGCTGGATAGAAGACCAGCGATAGATGGAGGCAGAGGAGAGATTGACAAAGATGTCATAAACAAAAGGACAAAGAGGTGTTAATGGTAGTGATACAGACTAAAGGAGGTGCTGATGGTGGCGTTACGGTAAGAAAGCAGAATGTGATAATAGCAGGAGAAGGGTAAGCACTCTGGAAAGGTCAACATGAACAAGTGGGTGGGGGGAGGGGACAGTGGTGGGAAAAAAGATAGAAAATAGGTTAAAAGGTTCAGATAGAACAATGGACAAAAGAAATACAATGAAAATAAATAAAAATAAGTGGATAAAAAATTAAAATTAATATTAAAAAAGATTTAAAAAGGGGTGAGGATGGAGGAGAGAGTTCATGATCTAAAGTTGTTGAACTCAATATTCAGTCCAGAAGGCTGTAAAGTGCCTAGTCGGAAGATGAGGTGTTGTTCCTCCAGTTTGCGTTGAGCTTCACTGGAACAATGCAGCAGGCCAAGGACGGACATGTGGGCATGAGAGCAGGGTGGAGTGTTGAAATGGCAAGCGACAGGGAGGTCTGGGTCATGCTTGCAAACAGTTGCAGACATCGGTCACTTGTTCATGTTGATCTTTCCAGAGTGCTTACCCTTCTCCTGCTATTATCACATTCTGCTTTCTTACCTTAACGCCACCATCAGCACCTCCTTTAGTCAGTATTACTATCATTAACATCCCTTTGTTCTTTTGTCCATGACATCTCTGCCTATCTCTCCTTTGCCTCCATCTATCGCTGGTCTTCTATCCAGTTTCACCCATTCCACTCCCCCCTTAAACAGTATAAATTTCATCACATTTTTATTTCTCTTTAGCTCTGAAGAAGGGTCATACGGACTCGAAATGTTAACTCCGTCTTTCTCTCCACAGAAGCTGTCAGATGTGCTGAGTTTTTCCAGCATTTTCTATTTTTGTTCATTTCAGAGGAGCATTATCTGACTGACAGAAATTGACTGAGCCAATTGTTAGGGCAGATGACTTAAACGGACGTGTTTAGGGAGGGAATTCCAGAGCTTAGGGCACAGGTGGCTGAAGGCCCGGCCACCAATGGAAGTGACCTCACCCCCTCCCTATCCCTGTAACCTCCTCCAGTCCCCAAAACCCTCCCTATCTCTGTAACCTCCTCCAGCCCCTACAACCCTCCCTATCTCTGTAACCTCCTCCAGCCCCTACAACCCTCCCTATCTCAGTAACCTCCTCCAGCCCCTACAACCCTCCCTATCCCTGTAACCTCCTCCAGCCCCTACACCCCTCCCTATCCCTGTAACCTCCTCCAGCCCCTACAACCCTCCCTATCTTTGTAACCTCCTCCAGCTCCTACAACCCTCCCTATCTCTGTAACCTCCTCCAGTCCTCACAACCCTCCCTATCTCTGTAACCTCCTCCAGCCCCTACAACACTCCCTATCTTTGTAACCTCACCCAGACCCTACAACACTCCCCATCTCTGTAACCTCCTCCAGCCCCTATAACCCTCCCTTTCTCTGTAACCTCCTCCAGCCCCTACAACCCTATCTCTGTAACCTCCTCCTGTCCCTACAACACTCCCTATCTCTGTAACCTGCTCCAGCCCCTACAACCCTCCCTATCTCTGTAACCTCCTCCAGCCTCTACAACACTCCCTATCTCTGTAACCTCCTCCAGCCCCTACAACCCTCCCTATCTCTGTAACCTCCTCCAGTCCCTACAACTCTCCCTATCTCTGTAACCTCCTCCAGCCCCTACAACTCTCCCCATCTCTGTAACCTCCTCCAGCCCCTACAACCCTATCTCTAAACTTCCTACAGCCCCTACAACCCTATCTCTGTAACCTCCTCCTGTCCCTACAACACTCCCTATCTCTGTAACCTTCTCCAGCCCCTACAACCCTCCCTATCTCTGTAACCTCCTCCAGCCCCTACAACCCTATCTCTGTAACTTCCTACAGCACCTACAACCCTCCCTATCTCTGTAACCTCCTACAGCACCTACAACCCTCCCTATCTCTGTAACCTCCTCCAGCCCCTACAACCCTATCTCTGTAACTTCCTACAGCACCTACAACCCTCCCTATCTCTGTAACCTCCTACAGCACCTACAACCCTCCCTATCTCTGTAACCTCCTACAGCCCCTCCAACCTCCCTATCTCTGTAACCTCCTCCAGCCCCTACAACCCTCCCTATCTCTGTAACCTCCCTCCAGCCCCTACAACTCTCCCCATCTCTGTAACCTCCTCCAGCCCCTAAACCCCTATCTCTGTAACCTCCTCCAGCCCCTACAACCCTCCCTATCTCTATAACCTCCTCCAGTCCCTACAACCCTCCCTATCTCTGTAATCTCCTCCAGTCCCTACAACCCTCCCTATCTCTGTAACCTCCTCCAGCCCCTACACCCCTCCCTATCTCTGTAACCTCCTCCAGCACCTACAACCTCGCTATCTCTGTACCCTCCTCCAGCCCCCTACAACCCTCCCTATGTCTGTAACCTCCTCCAGCCCGTACAACCCTCCCTATCTCTGTAACCTCCTCCAGCCCCTATACCCCTCCCTATCTCTGTAACCTCCTCCAGCCCCTACAACCCTCCGAGATCTCTGTAACCTCCTCCAGCCCCTACAACACTCCGAGATCTCTGCGCTCTTCCAATTCCAGCCTCTTGAGCATCGCCCAATTCCCATCGCTCCACCATTGGCGACCGGGCCTTCAGCTGCCTGGGGCCCTAAGCTCTGGAATTCCCTCCCTAAACCTCTCAACCCCTCTCGCTCCTTAAAACCGACCTCTTTGACCAAGCTTTTGGTAACATGTCCAAATGTCTCCTTATGTAGCTCAGGGGCAACTTTTGTCTGCACCTGTGGGGTGCCTTGAAACAGCTAATATTAAAGGAACTGCACAAGTCCAAGTCTTTCCTGTTGAATGCACAAGAAGCCAGGATTGGAGGAGTTCAGACATCTCAGCGAGTTAGAAGGCTACGGGAGGCTACAGCAATAGGAAGGTGGGTGAGGCCATGGAAGGATTTGAAAACAAGGGAGAGGCATTGCTGGACCAGGAGCCACTGTAGGTCAGTGACCACAGGAGGCAATGAGTGGATGGGACTTGGTGCGAATTAGGATACAGGCAACAGAGTTTTGGCTGTGGGGTTGGTGGGGGTGGAGTGGGGTGTGGTTGTGTGAAGCCTGTCTCTGTGCATCGTTCCTGCCTCTCCCTCCTGTTAGGCATCTGTCACTGCCCACGTATAATTCCACTAATACCGTAGCTGGATGATTCAACTCTTCTGCAGTCAAAGATTGAACCTGAAGCAGATCAGCTGATGGTCGGCAACACTGCTAGCCTCATGTGCAGAGCTGACCTCTGTCAGGGACTGAGTAGGATCAGGAAAGAAAACATTGAGAGACCTGTACGTCTCTTAGCGCTCCTTTGGGGTTTTGCCTCAGTCCCTCTGGGGCAGCAATCTGTGTACCTCCCGGCCTCTCTGAGCTAAGAAACACAGGGGTATAAACCCAGTCTCCAATCCAAAGCTCAATTCAAAAGAAATTTGACAATGCAAACTGTCTGGAGACACGCAGAACAGCTGAACTCCCTCTGTTCCATTTCTACAATGCAAACCGTCTAGAGACACGCAGAACAGCTGAACTCCCTCTGTCCCATTTCTACAGCACTGTTCATAACCTCACCTCCCAAAGCGCTTTACAGCCAATGACGTGCTTCTTGAATTACAGTCACAGCTGTACTGCAGGAAACACAGCAGCCAATTTGCGTACAGCAAGCTTCCAAAACACAATGTGATAATGGTCCAGGAAAACTGAACTACACTGTCACGCTTCTGCAGAGAATGTTTTATCATTTATCAGTGCAGTAGAAGTGTTAAGTGTCTGTTAGCCTACTTCCTGCCTCTCAAGTTAAAAAGATTTGAAAGGCAATGAATGTTTAAGGATCTTACACAGGCTCTCGAACCAATGACAACCATAGAAATGGACCTGCCACCGACCAGGGATAAAGACAGGGGTCTTCAGTAATCTCAAAACCAAGCCCGCCGCCTTGCTCTCTCCCCATAGCAGTGTATCAATCCCAAACTAATACCACTGCCCCACTCTCTCCCCATAGCCCTAGATCAATCCCAAACTAATCTCACTGCCCCACACTCTCCCCATAGCCCTGGATCAATCCCAAACTAATCTCACTGCCCCATTCTCTCCCCATAGCCCTGTATCAATCCCAAACTAATCCCACTGCCCCACTCTCTCCCCATAGCCCTGGATCAATCCCAAACTAATCTCACTGCCCCATTCTCTCCCCATAGCCCTGTATCAATCCCAAACTAATCCAACTCTCTCCCCATAGCCCTGTATCAATCCCAAACTAATCCCACTCTCTCCCCATAGCCCTGTATCAATCCCCAAAATAATCCCACTGCCCCACTCTCTCCCCATAGCCCTGTATCAATCCCAAACTAATCCCACTGCCCCACTCTCTCCCCATAGCCCTATATCAATCCTAAACTAATCCCACTGCCCCACTCTCTCCCCTTAGCCCTGCATCAATCCCAAACTAATCCCACTGCCCCACTCTCTCCCCATAGCCCTGTATCAATCCCAAACTAATCCCACTGCCCCACTCTCTCCCCATAGCCCTGTATCACTCCCAAACTAATCCCACTGCCCCGCTCTCTCTCACCCCAGCCCTGTATCAATCCCAAACTAATCCCACTGCCCCGCTCCCTCCCCATAACCCTGGATCAATCACCAAACTAATCCCACTGCCCCGCTCTCTCACCCCAGCCCTGTATCAATCCCAAACTAATCCCACTGCCCCGCTCCCTCCCCATTACCCTGGATCAATCACCAAACTAATCCCACTGCCCCGCTCTCTCTCACCCCAGCCCTGTATCAATCCCAAACTAATCCCACTGCCCCACTCCCTCCCCATCACCCTGGATCAATCCCCAAACTAATCCCACTGCCCCAATCTCTCCCCATAGCCCCGTATCAATCCCCAAACTAATCCCACTGCCCCACTCTCTCCCCATAGCCCCGTATCAATCCCCAAACTAATAAAACTGCCCCATTCTCTCCCCATAGCCCTGTATCAATCCCCAAACTAATCCCACTGCCCCACTCTCTCCCCATAGCCCTGTATCAATCCCAAACTAATCCCACTGCCCCACTCTCTCCCTAAAGCCCTGTATCACTCCCAAACTAATCCCACTGCCCCGCTCTCTCACCCCAGCCCTGTATCAATCCCAAACTAATCCCACTGCCCCACTCCCTCCCCATAACCTGGATCAATCCCAAACTAATCCCACTGCCCCACTCTCTCTCCATAGCCCTGTATTAATCCCAAACTAATCTCACTGCCCCACTCTCTCCCCATAGCCCTGTATCAATCCCAAAATAATCCCACTGCCCCACTCTCTCCCCATAGCCCTGTATCAATCCTAAAGTAATCTCACTGCCCCACTCTCTCCCCATAGGCCTGTATCAATCCCAAACTAATCCCACTGCCCCACTCTCTCCCCATAGCCCTGTATCACTCCCAAACTAATCCCACTGCCCCGCTCTCTCTCACCATAGCCCTGTATCAATCCCCAAACTAATCTCACTGCCCCACTCTCTCCCCATAGCCCCGTATCAATACCCAAACTAATCCCACTGCCCCATTCTCTCACCATAGCCCTGTATCAATCCCCAAACTAATCCCACTGCCCCACTCTCTCCCTAAAGCCCTGTATCACTCCCAAACTAATCCCACTGCCCCGCTCTCTCCCCATAGCCCTGTATCAGTCCCAAACTAATCCCACTGCCCCACTCCCTCCCCATAACCTGGATCAATCACAAACTAATCCCACTGCCCCACTCTCTCCCCATAGCCCTGTATCAATCCCAAACTAATCTCACTGCCCCACTCTCTCCCCATAGCCCTGTATCAATCCCAAAATAATCCCACTGCCCCATTCTCTCACCATAGCCCTGTATCAATCCCCAAACTAATCCCACTGCCCCACTCTCTCCCTAAAGCCCTGTATCACTCCCAAACTAATCCCACTGCCCCGCTCTCTCACCCCAGCCCTGTATCAATCCCAAACTAATCCCACTGCCCCACTCCCTCCCCATAACCTGGATCAATCACAAACTAATCCCACTGCCCCACTCTCTCCCCATAGACCTGTATCAATCCCAAACTAATCTCACTGCCCCACTCTCTCCCCATAGCCCTGTATCAATCCCAAAATAATCCCACTGCCCCACTCTCTCCCCATAGCCCTGTATCAATCCCAAAGTAATCCCACCACCCCACTCTCTTCCCATAGCCCGGTATCACTCCCAAACTAATCCCACTGCCCCGCTCTCTCTCACCATAGCCCTGTATCAATCCCCAAACTAATCTCACTGCCCCACTCTCTCCCCATAGCCCCGTATCAATCCCCAAACTAATCCCACTGCCCCATTCTCTCACCATAGCCCTGTATCAATCCCCAAACTAATCCCACTGCCCCACTCTCTCCCCATAGCACTGTATCAATCCCCAAACTAATCCCACTGCCCCACTCTCTCCCCATAGCCCTGTATCAATCACAAACTAATCCCACTGCCCCACTCTCTCCCCATAGCCCTGTATCAATCCCAAACTGATCCCACTGCCCCACTCTCTCCCCATAGCCCTGTATCAATCACAAACTAATCCCACTGCCCCACTCTCTCCCCATAGCCCTGTATCAATCCTAAACTAATCCCATTGCCCCACTCTCTCCCCATAACCCTGTATCAATCCCAAAATAATCCCACTGCCCCACTCTCTCCCCATAGCCCTGTATCAATCACAAACTAATCCCACTGCCCCTATCAATCCTCAAACTAATCCCACTGCCCCACTCTCTCCCCAAAGCCCTGTATCAATCCCAAAATAATCATACTGCCCCACTCTCTCCCCATCGCCCTGTATCAATCCCAAACTAATCCCACTGCCCCACTCTCTCCCCATAGCCCTGTATCACTCCCAAACTAATCCCACTGCCCCGCTCTCTCTCACCATAGCCCTGTATCAATCCCCAAACTAATCTCACTGCCCCACTCTCTCCCCATAGCCCCGTATCAATACCCAAACTAATCCCACTGCCCCATTCTCTCACCATAGCCCTGTATCAATCCCCAAACTAATCCCACTGCCCCACTCGCTCCCCATAGCACTGTATCAATCCCCAAACTAATCCCACTGCCCCACTCTCTCCCCATAGCCCTGTATCAATCACAAACTAATCCCACTGCCCCACTCTCTCCCCATAGCCCTGTATCAATCCCAAACTGATCCCACTGCCCCACTCTCTCCCCATAGCCCTGTATCAATCACAAACTAATCCCACTGCCCCACTCTCTCCCCATAGCCCTGTATCAATCCCAAAGTAATCCCACCACCCCACTCTCTTCCCATAGCCCGGTATCACTCCCAAACTAATCCCACTGCCCCGCTCTCTCTCACCATAGCCCTGTATCAATCCCAAACTAATCCCACTGCCCCACTCTCTCCCTAAAGCCCTGTATCACTCCCAAACTAATCCCACTGCCCCGCTCTCTCACCCCAGCCCTGTATCAATCCCAAACTAATCCCACTGCCCCACTCCCTCCCCATAACCTGGATCAATCCCAAACTAATCCCACTGCCCCACTCTCTCTCCATAGCCCTGTATTAATCCCAAACTAATCTCACTGCCCCACTCTCTCCCCATAGCCCTGTATCAATCCCAAAATAATCCCACTGCCCCACTCTCTCCCCATAGCCCTGTATCAATCCTAAAGTAATCTCACTGCCCCACTCTCTCCCCATAGGCCTGTATCAATCCCAAACTAATCCCACTGCCCCACTCTCTCCCCATAGCCCTGTATCACTCCCAAACTAATCCCACTGCCCCGCTCTCTCTCACCATAGCCCTGTATCAATCCCCAAACTAATCTCACTGCCCCACTCTCTCCCCATAGCCCCGTATCAATACCCAAACTAATCCCACTGCCCCATTCTCTCACCATAGCCCTGTATCAATCCCCAAACTAATCCCACTGCCCCACTCTCTCCCTAAAGCCCTGTATCACTCCCAAACTAATCCCACTGCCCCGCTCTCTCCCCATAGCCCTGTATCAGTCCCAAACTAATCCCACTGCCCCACTCCCTCCCCATAACCTGGATCAATCACAAACTAATCCCACTGCCCCACTCTCTCCCCATAGCCCTGTATCAATCCCAAACTAATCTCACTGCCCCACTCTCTCCCCATAGCCCTGTATCAATCCCAAAATAATCCCACTGCCCCATTCTCTCACCATAGCCCTGTATCAATCCCCAAACTAATCCCACTGCCCCACTCTCTCCCTAAAGCCCTGTATCACTCCCAAACTAATCCCACTGCCCCGCTCTCTCACCCCAGCCCTGTATCAATCCCAAACTAATCCCACTGCCCCACTCCCTCCCCATAACCTGGATCAATCACAAACTAATCCCACTGCCCCACTCTCTCCCCATAGACCTGTATCAATCCCAAACTAATCTCACTGCCCCACTCTCTCCCCATAGCCCTGTATCAATCCCAAAATAATCCCACTGCCCCACTCTCTCCCCATAGCCCTGTATCAATCCCAAAGTAATCCCACCACCCCACTCTCTTCCCATAGCCCGGTATCACTCCCAAACTAATCCCACTGCCCCGCTCTCTCTCACCATAGCCCTGTATCAATCCCCAAACTAATCTCACTGCCCCATTCTCTCACCATAGCCCTGTATCAATCCCCAAACTAATCCCACTGCCCCACTCTCTCCCCATAGCACTGTATCAATCCCCAAACTAATCCCACTGCCCCACTCTCTCCCCATAGCCCTGTATCAATCACAAACTAATCCCACTGCCCCACTCTCTCCCCATAGCCCTGTATCAATCCCAAACTGATCCCACTGCCCCACTCTCTCCCCATAGCCCTGTATCAATCACAAACTAATCCCACTGCCCCACTCTCTCCCCATAGCCCTGTATCAATCCTAAACTAATCCCATTGCCCCACTCTCTCCCCATAACCCTGTATCAATCCCAAAATAATCCCACTGCCCCACTCTCTCCCCATAGCCCTGTATCAATCACAAACTAATCCCACTGCCCCTATCAATCCTCAAACTAATCCCACTGCCCCACTCTCTCCCCAAAGCCCTGTATCAATCCCAAAATAATCATACTGCCCCACTCTCTCCCCATCGCCCTGTATCAATCCCAAACTAATCCCACTGCCCCACTCTCTCCCCATAGCCCTGTATCACTCCCAAACTAATCCCACTGCCCCGCTCTCTCTCACCATAGCCCTGTATCAATCCCCAAACTAATCTCACTGCCCCACTCTCTCCCCATAGCCCCGTATCAATACCCAAACTAATCCCACTGCCCCATTCTCTCACCATAGCCCTGTATCAATCCCCAAACTAATCCCACTGCCCCACTCTCTCCCTAAAGCCCTGTATCACTCCCAAACTAATCCCACTGCCCCGCTCTCTCACCCCAGCCCTGTATCAGTCCCAAACTAATCCCACTGCCCCACTCCCTCCCCATAACCTGGATCAATCACAAACTAATCCCACTGCCCCACTCTCTCCCCATAGCCCTGTATCAATCCCAAACTAATCTCACTGCCCCACTCTCTCCCCATAGCCCTGTATCAATCCCAAAATAATCCCACTGCCCCATTCTCTCACCATAGCCCTGTATCAATCCCCAAACTAATCCCACTGCCCCACTCTCTCCCTAAAGCCCTGTATCACTCCCAAACTAATCCCACTGCCCCGCTCTCTCACCCCAGCCCTGTATCAATCCCAAACTAATCCCACTGCCCCACTCCCTCCCCATAACCTGGATCAATCACAAACTAATCCCACTGCCCCACTCTCTCCCCATAGACCTGTATCAATCCCAAACTAATCTCACTGCCCCACTCTCTCCCCATAGCCCTGTATCAATCCCAAAATAATCCCACTGCCCCACTCTCTCCCCATAGCCCTGTATCAATCCCAAAGTAATCCCACCGCCCCACTCTCTCCCCATAGCCCGGTATCACTCCCAAACTAATCCCACTGCCCCGCTCTCTCTCACCATAGCCCTGTATCAATCCCCAAACTAATCTCACTGCCCCACTCTCTCCCCATAGCCCCGTATCAATCCCCAAACTAATCCCACTGCCCCATTCTCTCACCATAGCCCTGTATCAATCCCCAAACTAATCCCACTGCCCCACTCGCTCCCCATAGCACTGTATCAATCCCCAAACTAATCCCACTGCCCCACTCTCTCCCCATAGCCCTGTATCAATCACAAACTAATCCCACTGCCCCACTCTCTCCCCATAGCCCTGTATCAATCCCAAACTGATCCCACTGCCCCACTCTCTCCCCATAGCCCTGTATCAATCACAAACTAATCCCACTGCCCCACTCTCTCCCCATAGCCCTGTATCAATCCCAAAGTAATCCCACCACCCCACTCTCTTCCCATAGCCCGGTATCACTCCCAAACTAATCCCACTGCCCCGCTCTATCTCACCATAGCCCTGTATCAATCCCCAAACTAATCTCACTGCCCCACTCTCTCCCCATAGCCCCGTATCAATCCCCAAACTAATCCCACTGCCCCATTCTCTCACCATAGCCCTGTATCAATCCCCAAACTAATCCCACTGCCCCACTCTCTCCCCATAGCACTGTATCAATCCCCAAACTAATCCCACTGCCCCACTCTCTCCCCATAGCCCTGTATCAATCACAAACTAATCCCACTGCCCCACTCTCTCCCCATAGCCCTGTATCAATCCCAAACTGATCCCACTGCCCCACTCTCTCCCCATAGCCCTGTATCAATCACAAACTAATCCCACTGCCCCACTCTCTCCCCATAGCCCTGTATCAATCCTAAACTAATCCCATTGCCCCACTCTCTCCCCATAACCCTGTATCAATCCCAAAATAATCCCACTGCCCCACTCTCTCCCCATAGCCCTGTATCAATCACAAACTAATCCCACTGCCCCTATCAATCCTCAAACTAATCCCACTGCCCCACTCTCTCCCCAAAGCCCTGTATCAATCCCAAAATAATCATACTGCCCCACTCTCTCCCCATCGCCCTGTATCAATCCCAAACTAATCCCACTGCCCCACTCTCTCCCCATAGCCCTGTATCACTCCCAAACTAATCCCACTGCCCCGCTCTCTCTCACCATAGCCCTGTATCAATCCCCAAACTAATCTCACTGCCCCACTCTCTCCCCATAGCCCCGTATCAATACCCAAACTAATCCCACTGCCCCATTCTCTCACCATAGCCCTGTATCAATCCCCAAACTAATCCCACTGCCCCACTCTCTCCCTAAAGCCCTGTATCACTCCCAAACTAATCCCACTGCCCCGCTCTCTCACCCCAGCCCTGTATCAGTCCCAAACTAATCCCACTGCCCCACTCCCTCCCCATAACCTGGATCAATCACAAACTAATCCCACTGCCCCACTCTCTCCCCATAGCCCTGTATCAATCCCAAACTAATCTCACTGCCCCACTCTCTCCCCATAGCCCTGTATCAATCCCAAAATAATCCCACTGCCCCATTCTCTCACCATAGCCCTGTATCAATCCCCAAACTAATCCCACTGCCCCACTCTCTCCCTAAAGCCCTGTATCACTCCCAAACTAATCCCACTGCCCCGCTCTCTCACCCCAGCCCTGTATCAATCCCAAACTAATCCCACTGCCCCACTCCCTCCCCATAACCTGGATCAATCACAAACTAATCCCACTGCCCCACTCTCTCCCCATAGACCTGTATCAATCCCAAACTAATCTCACTGCCCCACTCTCTCCCCATAGCCCTGTATCAATCCCAAAATAATCCCACTGCCCCACTCTCTCCCCATAGCCCTGTATCAATCCCAAAGTAATCCCACCGCCCCACTCTCTCCCCATAGCCCGGTATCACTCCCAAACTAATCCCACTGCCCCGCTCTCTCTCACCATAGCCCTGTATCAATCCCCAAACTAATCTCACTGCCCCACTCTCTCCCCATAGCCCCGTATCAATCCCCAAACTAATCCCACTGCCCCATTCTCTCACCATAGCCCTGTATCAATCCCCAAACTAATCCCACTGCCCCACTCGCTCCCCATAGCACTGTATCAATCCCCAAACTAATCCCACTGCCCCACTCTCTCCCCATAGCCCTGTATCAATCACAAACTAATCCCACTGCCCCACTCTCTCCCCATAGCCCTGTATCAATCCCAAACTGATCCCACTGCCCCACTCTCTCCCCATAGCCCTGTATCAATCACAAACTAATCCCACTGCCCCACTCTCTCCCCATAGCCCTGTATCAATCCTAAACTAATCCCATTGCCCCACTCTCTCCCCATAACCCTGTATCAATCCCAAAATAATCCCACTGCCCCACTCTCTCCCC
Source organism: Isurus oxyrinchus (assembly GCA_026770705.1). NCBI lineage: Eukaryota > Metazoa > Chordata > Chondrichthyes > Lamniformes > Lamnidae > Isurus > Isurus oxyrinchus. The sequence goes on from JANJGN010000033.1 coordinate 3,216,943, forward strand.
ATAGCCCTGTATCAATCACAAACTAATCCCACTGCCCCTATCAATCCTCAAACTAATCCCACTGCCCCACTCTCTCCCCAAAGCCCTGTATCAATCCCAAAATAATCATACTGCCCCACTCTCTCCCCATCGCCCTGTATCAATCCCCAAACTAATCCCACTGCCTCACTCTCTCCCCATAGCCCTGTATCACTCCCAAACTAATCCCACTGCCCCACTCTCTCCCCATAGGCCTGTATCACTCCCAAACTAATCCCACTGCCCCACTCTCTCACCCCAGCCCTGTATCAATCCCAAACTAATCCCACTGCCCCACTCTCTCACCCCAGCCCTGTATCAATCCCAAACTAATCCCTCTGCCCCACTCCCTCCCCATAACCCCGTATCAATCCCCAAACTAATCCCACTGCCCCATTCTCTCCCCATAGCCCCGTATCAATCCCCAAACTAGTCCCACTGCCCCACTCTCTCTCCATAGCCCTGTATCACTCCCAAACTAATCCCACTGCCCCACTCTCTCCCCATAGCCCTGTATCACTCCCAAACTAATCCCACTGCCCCACTCTCTCCCCATAGCCCCGTATCACTCCCAAACTAATCCCACTGCCCCACTCTCTCCCCATAGCCCTGTATCACTCCCAAACTAATCCCACTGCCCCACTCTCTCACCCCAGCCCTGTATCAATCTCAAACTAATCCCACTGCCCCACTCCCTCCCCATAACCCCGTATCAATCCCCAAACTAATCTCACTGCCCCACTCTCTCCCCATAGCCCTGTATCAATCCCCAAACTAATCATACTGCCCCATTCTCTCCCCATAGCCCCGTATCGATCCCCAAACTAGTCCCACTGCCCCACTCTCTCCCCATAGCCCCGTATCAATCCCCAAACTAGTCCCACTGCCCCGCTCTCTCCCCATAGCCCCGTATCAATCCCCAAACTAATCCCACTGCCCCGCTCTCTCCCCATAGCCCCGTATCAATCCCCAAACTAATCCCACTGCCCCACTCTCTCCCCATAGCCCCGTATCAATCCCAAACTAATCCCACTGCCCCACTCTCTCCCCATAGCCCTGTATCAATCCCAAACTAATCCCACTGCCCCACTCTCTCCCCATAGCCCTGTATCAATCCCAAACTAATTCCACTGCTCCACTCTCTCCCCATAGCCCTGTATCAATCCCAAAATAATCCCACTGCTTCACTCTCTCCGCAAAGCCCTGTATCAATCCCAAAATAATCATACTGCCTCTATCAATCCTCAAACTAATCCAACTGCCCCACTCTCTCCCCATAGCCCTGTATCACTCCCAAACTAATCCCACTGCCCCGCTCTCTCTCACCCCAGCCCTGTATCAATCCCCAAACTAATCCCACTGCCCCACTCTCTCCCCAAAGCTGTGTATCTATCCCAAAATAATCATACTGCCCCTATCAATCCCCAAACTAATCCAGCTGCCCCACTCCCTCCCCATAGCCCTGTATCAATCCCAAACTATTCAAATGCCCTACTCTCTCTCCACATAATCCTTTATCTTCAGATATTCATCCTCTATCAGAAGAGAATCTGAAATCACAGCTGAAAATGCTAGAATACAAGGCAGGTCTGTCAGTGTCTAAATACGGAAAGGAACGATTAATCACAAATGGACAATGACACATTCACTGCAACATACACACAATGTTTGTGCCGACTGGCAAGTACAGAAATTGACAGTCTCTCAGCCCAACACTAACGCCAGCGGGTAATGGAATCCAGCTGATATTTTCTGCCCCGTCGGGGGAAGAAAGCTCAGTTCTGCCATGAGTTGTGTCTGTATCACCAGAGGCATCAGGATGGGGGATGCATCACAGAGAATGGGGCTTCCCTCACCGGTATACTGCATACCCCGACACCCTCCAAACCCCGGGTCCTGTGCTGAAGTCGGTGAATCTTATTGGGGTGCAGTTACCAGACCAGCGCTGGGCGTTGGGAATTCTGGCTGCTTCCTTCAGCACACAAGAGGGCCAGAGGCAGACCCGTAACCCCCCCCCTCCAGCTGTAGGACTGTTACTGAACGGATTCAGGAAGCGACAATGTTGACAGGATGTGATCAGTGCAACAGAAATCGGTGTGTTTTATTCCAACTGTTATTCCAACCCCTGCAACCCCCCCACCCATAAAGTTGTACAAAAAATTAATTTAATTCTCCACAATAAAAATATACAGGCTCTGACTCTGTACATGTACTTGTTAAATAACAAATAAATAGAACTCTGTTATAAAAAAAAAACTCGATGGGAAACTTGCTGCTGCTCCTTCCTGCAACTCGTGTCTCCGGGAGAGCCGGCTGATTCACAACGCCGTGGCCAATCGCCTTTCCTCCGATCTGTCGATGAAACACAGCACACCAGTCATTGCCAGAGAGTCAGGGGTTCAAGTCAGGGTCAGCAGGAGCCCATCCAATCAGAACATGGCTGACCTGCAACTTAACTCTCACCGCCAGCCTTTGCCCAGCTTCCCTTAACGACCTGCATTAACTAAAACCCTCTCCGTCTAAGTTCAAAATTAACACCTGACCCAGCGTCCCAAAGGTGAAAGAGACTCCCACAGATCTGTGAGTGGAGAAGCGTTTCCAAATTCCCTCCGCAAAGTCCACTTCTGTGTGGTACTGACTCCCGTGCTGGGAAAGATCCAAAACTGACGCACCAAGGTGTCGTCACCCAGTGGGTCTGGGCCCTTCCCCTGATGTCTTTCTGGGTCTGGGCCCTTCCCCTGATGTCTCCCCGGACTGAGCCCTTCCTCTGGCGAGCTCTGTGACACTGGACCTTTTGTCTAGTATCCCCACTCTACAGAACTGGGCCCTGAAATTTGAGCTCCTGAATCAATCAATAGGTTAGTGGGTGATGCCCAGGGCAGCAGGTGCTGGTTCAGTGTACTCACTGGAGCAGTAGGTCCTGCCAACGGATATCACAACATATTCTGTGACTCTCTTAGAAATAAGCCGGCTTTGGCATTTTTACTTCTTCATCCTGTGAGAGGAGGAGAGGGAGAGTCTTAAACAAAGAGAAACTGATATCATATATAATACCCCAGTGAGAGTCAGTGTGTGTGGGACCCGTACCCCAGTGAGAGTCAGTGTGTGTGGGACCCGTACCCCAGTGAGAGTCAGTGTGTGTGGGACCCGTACCCCAGTGAGAGTCAGTGCGTGTGGGACCCGTACCCCAGCGAGAATCAGTGTGGGTGGGACCCGTACCCCAGCGAGAATCAGTGTGTCGGACCCATACCCCAGCGAGAGTCAGTGTGTGTAGGACCCGTACCCAGGGAGAGTCAGTGTTTGTGGGATCCGTACCCCAGTGAGAGTCAGTGTTTGTGGGATCCGTACCCCAGTGAGAGTCAGTGTGTGTGGGACCCGTACCCCAGTGTGAGTCAGTGTGTGTGGGACCCGTACCCCAGTGAGAGTCAGTGTGTGGGACCCGTACCCCAGTGAGAGTCAGTGTTTGTGGGATCCGTACCCCAGTGAGAGTCAGTGTGTGTGGGACCCGTACCCCAGTGAGAGTCAGTGTGTGTGGGACCCATACCCCAGTGAGAGTCAGTGTGTGTGGGACCCGTACCACAGTGAGAGTCAGTGTGTGGGACCCGTACCCCAGTGAGAGTCAGTGTGTGTGGGACCCGTACCACAGTGAGAGTCAGTGTGTGTGGGACCCGTACCCCAGTGAGAGTCAGTGTTTGTGGGATCCGTACCCCAGTGAGAGTCAGTGTGTGTGGGACCCGCACCCCAGTGAGAGTCAGTGTGTGTGGGACCCGTACCCCAGTGAGAGTCAGTGTGTGTGGGACCCGTACCCCAGTGAGGGTCAGTGTGTGTGGGACCCGTACCCCAGTGAGAGTCGGGGGGCTGATACGAAGTTTGAAAGAAACAGATTGTGGAATTAAAGGAGGTAAGAAACAGAAGTCCCTCACCCAGTCCACACTGACCGAGCAGAGGCTGCAGCTCCTCAGAGACTTCTCATTCTTCCTATCCACTCTTTGCTGGGATGATTCCGGCTGCTTCTGTCCTTCCCTCATTCTCAGTGCCGTCATCTCCTTCCTCAACAGGTGCAGGGCGAATTCCTGCTTTTCCAGAGAGAGAGGGAGAGAGAGAAGAACCTCAGCTATCAGTCAGTGCTCGCTCCATCACTCTTACCCTGCTCCCCTCTCATTAACTCAGGATATGACAGCTTCATTCCTGTCCCTAACTCACAACCAACACAGCCGACATCAAATTTTTAAAAATTCATTCCCGGGATGTGAGTATCGCTGGCTGGGCCCAGCATTTATTGCCCATCCCTAATTGCCCCTTGAGAAGATGGTGGAGAGTCACCTTCTTGAGCCGCTGCAGTCCATGTGGTGTAGGTACACCCACCGCGCTGTTAGGGAGGGAATTCCAGGATTTTGACCCAGCGACAGTGAAGGAACGGCCGATATATTTCCAAGTCAGGATGGTGAGTGACTTGGAGGGGAACTTCCAGGTGGTGGTGTTCCCCATGTGTCTGCTGCCCTTGTCCTTCTAGATGGTAGTGGTCGTGGGTTTAGAAGGTGCTGTCTGAGGAGCCTTGGTGAGTTCCTGCAGTGCATCTTGTAGATGGTACACACACTGCTACTACTGTGCATCGGTGGTGGAGGGAGTGAATGTTTGTGGATGGGGTGTCAATCAATTGGGCTGCTTTGTCCTGGATGGTGTCCAGCTTCTTGAGTGTTGTGGGAGCTGCACTCATCCAGGCAAGTGGAGAGTATTCCATCACACTCTGACTTGTGCCTTGTAGATGGTAGACAGGCTTTGGGGAGTCAGGAGGTGAGTTACTCACTGCAGGATTCGTAGCCTCTGACCTGCTCTTGTAGCCACAGTATTTACATGGCTGGTCCAGTTCAGTTTCTGATCAATGGTAACACCCCAGGACGTTAATAGTGGGGGATTCAGTGATGGTAATGCCATTGAACATCAAGGGGCGATGGTTAGATTCTCTCTTGTTGGGAGATGGTCAATGCCTGGCACTTGTGTGATGTGAATGTTTCCTTCCAACTTGTCAGCCCAAGCTTTTGAGAGAGTTCGCTCTGCACATATTGGCTCCTGGATTTCTTGTCTCAACTGCAATTCAGAAATATTTTCTTGGGTATAAAACAATTATGGTAATTTCTGAGGATATCCCAAGCTGCTATACAGAAGCAATCAGTTCATTTTAATTTAAAATGTTCTCTCTATGGGGTACTGTACTGTATTGGGGTACAATTCCACACACACTAACTCTCACTGGGGTACAATTCCACACACACTGACTCTCACTGGGGTACGGGTCCCACACACACTGACTCTCACTGGGGTACGGGTCCCACACACACTGACTCTCACTGGGGTACAGGTCCCACACACACTGACTCTCACTGGGGTATGGGTCCCACACACACTAACTCTCACTGGGGTACGGGTCCCACACACACTGACTCTCACTGGGGTATGGGTCCCACACACACTGACACTCACTGGGGTACGGGTCCCACACACACTGACTCTCACTGGGGTACGGGTCCCACACACACTGACTCTCACTGGGATACGGGTCCCACACACACTGAATCTCACTGGGGTACGGGTCCCACACACACTGACTCTCACTGGGGTACGGGTCCCACACACACTGACTCTCACTGGGGTATGGGTCCCACACACACTGACTCTCACTGGGGTACGGGTCACACACACACTGACTCTCACTGGGGTATGGGTCCCACACACACTGATTCTCACTGGGGTACGGGTCACACACACACTGACTCTCACTGGGGTACGGGTCCCACACACACCGAATCTTAACTGGCAGATGGTTTACAAAGGGTTAAACAATGACCAGTCCAGAGTTATATGCCAGGCTGACAAAATCTGTAGCTGTGCTACTGTGGAGGGCATCACAGTTGAGCCACGTGGGGTCATGCACCTTTTTCCCAGCAGCAATGGTCGGAAAGCAAGCAAGAGGTGACTATTACCAATGGGAGAAAGCAATTGTAGCTCTGCTTCCACTGCCACAATGAATGGCTCCCCTCAAAGGGATGGGGAGTTTCACACTGCCTCGTGACCTGGGTGACTCTGCGGCATCGGAGCAGTGTTTGTCCCAAGTGGTCCATCAGCAGCATCCTGGACCAAACCTCAATCGCCAACAAGCACAGGTATTGAGGCAGTGATCAGCTCCTGAAACCACTGACCATCAGAACTCACCTCATCCTGGGCGATCTGAGCCAGTCTCTCATCTCTCTTTGCCTTTTGGTGTCGAGCTTTCTGCAAAGAAGGGGAACGAGAATTCGGTAAATCCAAAAGAAACCTTTCATTCTTTCAAGATCTCCTCTCACACAGACCCTTTGGTGCCCAATATCCAGCCCAGGTAATAAACACCTAAGGAGTACTCGAAGGGCTTCACAGATGCGGCCCAATCCTGTCTTCCAATGGAGTCCCTTGCTCAGGGCCAGGAACAGGAGACGTGCACATTTCCATCTCAAAATCAGTGGCACTGAGGCCAACTATTATACCCCTCACACTGCTCAATAGGGGCTCCGGTACACAGTCACATACACTGCAGCAAGGGGGATCAGGTACAGCCCCGCATGGTGTTACGCAGCAGATTCAAGACAGAAACAGGCCATTCAGCCCATCCAGTTTATGGTGTCATACTATATATAACAGCGAGAGGGAGCGGCAGCTTCACATGGCTCAGGGAGAGACAGACCCACACAGGGCAAGAGAGAGTTGGAGAAATGGGTGGTGGTGGTGGAGGGGACAAGAGAGAGAAAGAGAGCAGAGAGGGAGAGAGATAGATTTGAGTCCTGGGGAAATGAAGAATAAGAACAGCAATAAAGATGGTAATTTTTTATTCATTCATGGGATGTGGGCTTCAATGGGCTGGGCCAGCATTTGTTGCCCATCACTCGTTGCCCCTTGAGAAGGTTGGGGTGAGCTGCCTTCTTGAACCGCTGCAGTCCCTGTGGTGTAGGAACATCCACCGTGCTGTTAGGGAGGGAGTTCCAGGATTTTGACCCAGCGACAGTGAAGGAACGGCCAATATATTTCCAAGTCACGATGGTGAGTGGCTTGGACAGGGACTTGCAGGTGGTAGTGTTCCCCATGTGTCTGCTGCCCTCGTCCTTCTAGATGGTAGTGGTTGTGGGTTTGGAAGGCGCTGTCTAAGGTGCCTTGTTGAATTCCTGCAGTGCATCTTGTAGATGGTACACACTGCTGCTACTGTGTGTCAGTGGTGGAGGGAGTGAATGTTTGTGGATGTGGTGCCAATCAAGTGGGGCTGCTTTGTCCTGGACAGTGTCGAGCTTCTTGAGTGTTGTGGGAGCTGCACTCATCCAGGCAAGTGGGGAGTATTCCATCACACTCCTGACTTGTGCCTTGCAGATGGTGGACAGGCTTTGGGAGTCAGTGAGTGAGTTACTCATTGCAGGATTCCCAGCCTCTGACCTGCTCTTGTAGCCACAGTATTTATATGGCTAGTGCAGTTCAGTTTCTGGTCAATGTTAACCCCCAGGATATTGATAGTGGGGGGATTCAGTGATGGTAATGTCATTGAATGTCATAGGGCGATGGTTAGATTCTCTCTTGTTGGAGATGGTCATTGCCTGGCACTTGTGTGGTACGAATGTTACTTGCCACTTGACAGCCAAAGCCTGGATATTGTCCAGGTCTTGCTGCATTTGGACATGGACTGCTTCAGTACCTGAGGAGTCGCGAATGGTGCTGAATATTGTGTAATCATCAGCAAATATCCCCACTTCTGGTCTTACGACAGAAGGAAGGTCATTGATGAAGCAGCTGAAGATGGTTGGGCTGAGGACACTACCCTGAGGAACTCCTGCAGTGATGTCCTGGAGCTGAGATGACTGACTCCAACAACCACAAGCATCTTCCTTTGCGCTAGGTATGACTTCAACCAGCGGAGAGGTTTCCCCCCTGATTCCTATTGACTCCTGTTTTGCTAGGTCTCCTTGATGTCACACTCGGTCAAACGCGGCCTTGATGTCAAGGGCAGTCACTCTCACCTCACCTCGGGAGTTCAGCTCTTTTGTCCATGTTTGACCCAAGGCTGTAATGAGGTCAGGAGCTGAGTGACCCTGGTGAAACCCAAACTGGGCATCAGTGAGCAGGTTATTGCTAAGCAAGTGCTGCTTGACAGCACTGTTGATGACCCCTTCCATTACTTTACTGATGATTGAGAGTAGACTGATGGGGCGGTAATTGTCCGGGTGTGTGTACAGGACATACCTGGGCAATTTTCCACATAGCTGGGTAGATGCCAGTGTTGTAGCTGTACTGGAACAGCTTGGCTTGGGGTGCGGCAAGTTCTGGAGCACAAGTTTTCAGTACTATTGCTGGAATATTGTCAGGGCCCATAGCCTTTGCAGTATCCAGTGCCTTCAGCCATTTCTTGATATCACGTGGAGTGAACTGAATTGGCTGAAGACTGGCATCTGTGATGCTGGGGACCTCCGGAGGAGGCCAAGATCGATCATCCACTTGGCACTTCTGGCTGAAGATCATAGCAAATGCTTCAGCCTTATCTTTTGCACTGATGTGCTGGGCTCCTCCATCATTGAGGATGCGGATATTTGAGGAGCCTCCTCCTCTAGTGAGTTGTTTAATTGTCCACCACCATTCACGACTGGATGTGGCAGGACTGCAGAGCTTAGATCTGATCCGTTGATTGTGGGATTGCTTAACTCTATTTTCACTTGCTGCTTATGCTGTTTGGCATGCAAGTAGTCCTGTGTTATAGCTTCACCAGGTTGAACCATGCCTGGTGCTGCTCCTGGCATGCCCTGAACCTGTACCAGGTTGATCCCCTGGCTTGATGGTAATGGTAGAGTGGGAGATATGCTGGGCCATGTTATGGTACTGGGTTTGTAACCCCAAGATCAAGAGTTCAAATCTCACAATGGCAAACTATGAAACCATGTAACTTCATCTGAAACAGATGGAAACGGGTTTGTACTCGAAAGAGTTACAGATTGTGTTCGAGTACAATTCTGCTGCTGCTGATGGCCCACAGCACCTCATGGATGCCCAGTCTTGAGTTGCTAGATCTGTTCGAAATCTCTCCCATTTAGCACGGTGATAGTGCCACACAACACGGTGGAGGGTAGCCTCAATGTGAAGAAGGGACTTCATCTCCACAATGACTGTGCAGTGATCACTCCTACCGATACTGTCATGGACAGATGCATCTGTGACAGGCAGGTTGGTGAGGATGAGGTCAAGTATGTTTTCCCCTCTTGTTGGTTTCCTCACCACCTGCTGCAGACCCAGTCTAGCAGCTATGTCATTTAGGACTCGGCCAGCTCGGTCAGTAGTGGTGCTACCGAGACACTCTTGGTGATGGACATTGAAGTCCCCCAACCAGGGGTCTGTACCCTTGCCACCCTCAGTGCTTCCTCCAAGTGATGTTCGACATGGAGGGGCACTGATTCATCAGCTGAGGGAGGGCGGTACGTGGTAATCAGCAGGAGGTTTCCTTGCCCATGTTTGACCTGATGCCATGAGACTTCATGGGGTCCGGAGTCAATGTTGAGGACTCCCAGGGCAACTCTCTCCTGACTGTATACCACTGTGTCCCCACCTCTGCTGGGCCTGTACTGCCGGTGGGACAGGACATACCCAGGGATGGTGATGGTGGTCTCTGGGACATTACCTATAAGGTATGATCCTGTGAGGATGACTGTGTCAGGCTGTTGCTTGACTGGTCTGTGAGACAGCTCTCCCAATTTTGGCACTCGCCCCCAGATGTTAGTAAGGAGGAGTTTGCAGGGTCGACAGGGCTGAGAATGCCGTTGTTGTTTCTGGTGCCTAGGTCAATGCCGGGTGGTCTCTCCAGTTTCATTTCCTTTTTTGAGACTATGTAGCGGTTTGATACAACTGAGTGGCTTGCTCGAATATTTCAGAGGGCATTGAAGAGTCAACCACATTGCTGTGGGCCCGTGGGTCAGATTCCCTTCTCTAAAGGACATTAGTGAACCAGATGGACTTTTACAGGAATCGACAATGGTTTCACACTCATCGTTAGACTTTTAACTCCAGATTTTTATAGAATTCAAATTCTGGGTCCCCAGAGCATTACCCTGGGTCTCTGGATTACTTCGTCCAGTGACAAAACCACAACACCCACCCCCACCCAAACCATAGGCCCTGGGTTTGACCTGTCCTCCAGTTTAGCTCTTACTCACTCTCAGTTCCATCGCTTGGAGGCCTTTCAGTATTTCATCGCTGCACCATGAGTGACTGCTGACTCCGTTCCTCAGGTTCCTGGACTTCTCACTGGCAAATTTCTTCCCGGTTTCAGAAACTCTCTGTTCACCTGTTACTTACAAAGGCACAAAATAAAGCAAATTCAGCTGCTAGAACTGCAGCTGTATCCATTCCTTACAGACTGCTGCTCCTGTGCCCGCACCCATTCCCATACCCACGCCAGTACCTGTACCAGCACCCACTCCCTTTCCCAATCGTGCCCAGTCCTGTACCCTATCCTGTACCCATTCCCAAACCCATGCCAGTACTCGTAGCCATTCCTTTATCCACACCCTCCCGTACCCACGCCAGTACCCGTACCCACTCCGTTACCCACGCCAGTACCCGTACCCACTCCGTTACCCACGCCAGTACCCGTACCCACTCCGTTACCCACGCCAGTACCCGTACCCACTCCGTTACCCACGCCAGTACCCGTACCCACTCCTGTACTCACACCAGTCCCCGTACCCACACCCACTCCCTTTCCCAATCGTGCCCAATCCTGTAACCATTCCCAAACCCATGCCAGCACCCGTACACACTCCGTTACCAACTCCTGTATCCGCACCCTCCCGTACCCACGCCAGTACCCGTACCCTCTCTGTTACCCACTCCGTTACCCATTCCTGTACAAACTCCGTTACCCACTCCTATATCTGCACCTTCCCGTACCCACGCCAGTACCCATACCCACTCCATTACCCACTCCTGTACCCACGCCAGTACATGTACCCGCCCCACTCCGCTAACTATTCCTGTACCCACACCAGTACCCATACCCACTCTCGTACCCAGTCCCGTTACCCACTCCTGTGCCTGCATCCATTCCCGAACCCACGCCAATACCCGTACCCACCCCACTCCGTTACCCACTCCTGTATCCGCACCCACACCCTTACCCACACCAGCACCCATACCCACCCCACTCCCGTACCCACTCCTGTACCCAATCTCGCATCCACTCCGTTACCCACTCCTGTATCCGCACCCACACCTTTACCCACACCAGCACCCATACCCACCCCACTCCCGTACCCAATCCCGCATCCACTCCAGCACCCACTCCTCCACACACTCCTGTGCCTAGTCCCATACCTTCATGGAGCCTGTTCTCTTGCCAGTTTAATGGGGAGGATGTTTGACTGTGATCAGCTTTGCTTCTTCCTGATCTATCCTTGACTCTGTCTTCATGAGCTCTGACCCAGTTAGGTTCTTTCCACTGGCTGCTCCGCAAATTCCTGTGATTCACTTCCTTTCCAAAAAGGAGCAAACCATTCTGTCACCAGAAAATCCTCAGTTATTTTTCACCATACATCCAGGCAGCAGGAGCCTCTCTAAACAGAAAATCACCCCAGGGACCGAGGGAGGAGGGGGCATCAACAGATCCCTATGGAGAAAGATCCTCACTAGGGGATCATGCACTACCAGATCATGAAGGAGATAGATCCCTACCGTCATGGAAAGAGATCCTGATCACTGTGGAGCGTGTTCCCAGACCCCAGATCACTGTGGAGAGACATAATCAGCGCCGGATCACCGGGGAGGGAGGCTCCCGCCACTAGATCACCATGGAGGGAGGAAACAGCCACCAGATCACCACAAAGAGAGTTCCCCAGCACCAGATCACCGTGGAGGCAGAAGCCCGCCACCAGATCACAGTGGCAAGATATCCCTACCACCAGATCACCGTGGAGAGACACCCACCACCAGGTCATCACAGGGAGAGATCCCTGCCACCAGATCACTGTGGCAGGAGATTCCTACCGCCAAATCACCATGGAGATATCCCCACCACTAGATCACCGTTGAGGGACAGCCCTGCCACCAGATCACTACGGAGGGTGATCATCACCACCAGATCCCCTTGGAGTGAGATCCCAACAATGAATCACCATGGAAAGAAATCCCCGCCACTAGATCATGGAAATAGATCCCTACCAGCAGATCACTGTGGAAGAAGATCCCTACCACCAAGTCACCATGGGGAGAAATACTACCACCAGATCTCCATTGAGGGAGATCCCCACCACCAGATCGCCATGGAGAGACACTACCACCACCAGATCACCATGGAGATCCCCACTACCAGATCACAGTGGAAAGAGCTCCTTGCCACCAAATTGCCACAGAGAGAGATCCTTACCACCAGATCACTGTGGCAAGAAGTCTCTTCCACCAGATCACCACAGAGAGGGATTCCCCACCACCAGATCACCAAGGTGAGAGACCCCCCACCAGGTTACTATTGAGGGAGAGCCCTGCCACTAGATCACCGTGGAGGGGGATCCCTGCCATCAGTTCACCTTGGAGGGAGATCCCCACCACAAAATCACCATGAAAAGATATCTCCACCACCAGATCACTGTGGCAGATCTCTACTGCCAAGTCACCATGGAGAGATATCTCCACCATTAGGTCACCATGGAGAGAGATTCCCACCACCAGATCACCAAAGGGGAGAAATTACTACCATCAGATGACAATGGAGATCCCCACTACCAGACCACAATAGAGAGATATCCCCAACACGAGATGCGTCCCCACCACCTGATAACCATGGAGAGACCTCCCCCCACCTCACCAAGACAGCTCTGCCCCACTATCTGCCCCGTATTAAACAGAATATGGGAGGGCTCGATGACCACCCTGCACCACCCACACCCACTGGAAGGCTACATCTCCGAATTGTAAAGGAAGAAAGAATTTCTCTTCACCTCCGGTCCATTTGTAGCCCTCGGCGAAGGTTCATCTCTCCAGCAAGAGCTGCCCGAGTGAGCAGGCGATGCCTTGGGCCGATCGCTGCTGGGATTCCTGATGGAGTCTTTCGCCGCGGGCAGATGAGGTGGCGGGGTGCCATCCTCCCGAATGTCACCAGCTGGCAGGGGGGATAACAACTTTCGGCTGCTTGAAGAAGGTTTCACAGGTTTACCTCGGTCCATGTCTGGAGAGCTCCCTTTGAAATTCAGGGGTGGTTTGCTGAGGTGTTTTGGAGGTGAGGAGTCCTTTCCTTTCCGTTTATCCTGTAGGTAATCAATAATCGTGTTCGTGTCTTTGGCGCCCAATTGGTACTGGATGGCATTTCTTTTGCCAGCCAATGGGAAATGAGATGAGTTTTTCCTCTCTTTGATAGCCAATGGGGATTGGACATCCTTTCCCCTGACAGCCAATGGAATTTGGACTTGCCTTCCCTTCCCTTCAACAGCCAATGGAGAATGGACATGCTTCTGCCTGCCCACCATTGGGGAACGAACTTCCTTTTCCTTCAGCTCCAATGGATGTTGCACTTGCTTCTGTTTGCTGGTCTCTGACCAATGGGCAGGCTTCATCTTCTCTTCAGGATCCAATAGGAAATGGACTTGCTTTACTTTCGCCTTGGTGCGTAGTGGGTAATGGGTGGGCCTTTCACTGCCGACCAATGAGCGAGTGGCATGCGTCTGATTGACAGCCAATAGTTGGCGAGCTTGCTTTTCACCAACGACCAATGGGTGATGGGTTTGCTTCTTCTCTTTAACAGCCAATGGGTGATGCCCTCTCTCTTCATCTGGTCTCTCCTCCTGTTTCAGCCTCTCTGTGGGATCCAGTGGATGGTGGAGATGATTGGCTCTTCGCTCAACATCCAATCGGCTGTGACGATCTCCTTGGGGGTCTGCCGTCGGCCTGGGATCCCCCTGGCCTCTGGGCTTGCGTCTGATGGTCTCCTGGCCATTTCCGCGCTGGGGCTTCGGCCGAGCTGGCCCTTCGCCGTTCTGTCCGACCCGATGGCTGACCTCGGATCTGGCCCGGAGGCGGAGTTCCCCGGGGTCACGTTGGCGTTTCCGGCGTCTCGAGTGCGACTCCGAGTCAGAGGCGCTCCGTCGAGTGACGTCGAGGCCCTCTCCGTCGACAAGTCCGGATCGGGAGCCGGGAGAGAGCCTGGAGCGATCAGGTCCCTCCTCCACTTGACAGCCGGGGGGGTTTCCGCCAGCGATCGTCGGCTTCGACGAAGGACGCTCACTGTCCTCAGTATAACTCCAATCCGATGGACAATCCCGCCGCCTTTGCCCATCCCTTTCTTTGCCGCCTCCGGCGTCCTGCCTCCCTTCAGGCCAAGGCCTGGGCCTCTCAAGTTGGGGCTTTGACCTGGTAGGGAAAGTGCGAGGGGAACCTTCCGTGGGGGCCTGCTTCACCCCGACAGCCCGTTTACCACGAGGAACGCCGTGAACCGGAGAGGGAGAAATTCCCAGTCGCTCCGTGGGCGGGTGTTTGATGACCAAGCCTCGAGCAGCTCCGTCGTGGACAGCCTCGGCTGCTCCTGGTTCTGATCCAGCATTGCGGCGCCGATGCTTTCCATCTCTCTGCCTCTTGTCCCAGCCAGCGCCCTCCTCCGTCCCTCTCAGGATGAAGGGCTGGCGAGACCTGGGTTGGCCGTAGTGAGGAGATTCCTGCCGTGAGGGGAGATCCCAGGGATCCGGTGAAACTGGAGATGGGAAGGAAGGAGAAAGTTAGCGCTGAGAAGAGGAACAGAGAGCCCCTCCGCTACACCCCACTGCCCCTCCCCGCTCAAATGCCCCTCCCCCCACTCACGGTCCCCCCACCCTCGCGAGTGCAGAGTCAACATCGAGCAAAGCGCAAGTGAAATATTTCCCCAAATCAGGAGCCCCCGGGTCAGCCTGGGACACCGGTTACCTTCATCACCCTGCCCCATCACACAATCTGTCCTCTGCTCCACATCATGATGTTCTCCCGCCTCTCTTGCAAACCACCTCAACGTGCTGCTCGCCTGTGGATCAAACAAGAATAACGGCGGGGTTTAAAACACCAAAATCCAGAGTGAGATCCCTCCCCTCTCCACCACCCCTCCCCAAAACAGCCAAACTGGACCGAACCCCTCAATGTCAGCAGGAACCCTCCCTAACCCAGGACTCACCGGACAGTGACCGGAAGCAGGAACCCTCCCTAACCCAGGGTCACTGGACAGTGACCGGGAGCAGAAACCCTCCCTAACCCAGGACACACTGGACAGTGACCGGGAGCAGGAACCCTCCCTAACCCAGGACTCACTGGACAGTGACCAGGAGCAGGAACCCTCCCTAACCCAGGACTCACCGGACAGTGACCGGGAGCAGGAACCCTCCCTAACCCAGGGCTCACTGGACAGTGACCGGGAGCAGGAACCCTCCCTAACCCAGGACTCACCGGACAGTGACCGGAAGCAGAAACCCTCCCTAACCCAGGACTCACTGGACAGTGACCGGGAGCAGGAACCCTCCCTAACCCAGGGTCACTGGACAGTGACCGGGAGCAGAAACCCTCCCTAACCCAGAACACACTGGACAGTGACCGGGAGCAGGAACCCTCCCTAACCCAGGACTCACTGGACAGTGACCAGGAGCAGGAACCCTCCCTAACCCAGGACACACTGGACAGTGACCGGGAGCAGGAACCCTCCCTAACCCAGGACTCACTGGACAGTGACCGGGAGCAGGAACCCTCCCTAACCCAGGACTCACTGGACAGTGACCAGGAGCAGGAACCCTCCCTAACCCAGGGCTCACCGGACAGTGACCGAGAGCAGGAACCCTCCCTAACCCAGGACTCACTGGACAGTGACCGGGAGCAGGAACCCTCCCTAACCCAGGACTCACTGGACAGTGACCGGGAGTAGGAACCCTCCCTAACCCAGGGGTCACTGGACAGTGACCGGGAACAGGAACCCTCCCTAACCCAGGACTCACTGGACAGTGACCGGGAACAGGAACCCGAGCTGATTCTTACTACCCAGTGCTGGGTCTGGTTGTTGCTCAGATCATCACAGGGATATCTGAAAACTCAGCGCTGGTTAGGATGAGCCCAAAGGATCTCCCTGGCTCTGTAGCTACCCACAAAGTCAGCCCACCATTACACACCAAGTCAATCATCGCCCAGTGGGGCAATTTTACTTCTTGACTCTGAAAGTTGCGGGTTCAAGCTCCACTCCAGAGATTGGAGAACAAAATCCGGATAGATACTCCCGGTACAGTACTGAGGGAGTGCCTCACTGTCAGAGCGTCAATGCTGAGAGAGCGCAGCACTGTCGGAGGGCCAGTACTGAGGGAGTGCTGCACTGTTGGAGGGTCAGTGCTGAGGGAGTGCCGCACTGTCAGAGGGTCAGTGCTGAGGGAGTGCCGCACTGTCAGAGGGTCAGTGCTGAGGGAGTGCCTCACTGTCAGAGCGTCAATGCTGAGAGAGCGCAGCACTGTCGGAGGGCCAGTACTGAGGGAGTGCTGCACTGTTGGAGGGTCAGTGCTGAGGGAGTGCCGCACTGTCAGAGGGTCAGTGCTGAGGGAGTGCCGCACTGTCGGAGGGTCAGTGCTGAGGGAGTGCCGCACTGTCGGAGGGTCAGTGCTGAGGGAGTGCCGCACTGTTGGAGAGTCAGTACTGATGGAGTGTTGCACTGTCGGAGGGTCAGTACTAAGGGAGCACCGCACTGTCGGAGGGTCAGTACTGAGGGAGTGCCGCACTGTCAGAGGGTCAGTACTGAGGGTGTGCTGCACTGTCGGAGGGTCAGTACTGAGGGAGTGCCGCACTGTCGGAGGGTCAGTACTGAGGGAGTGCTGCACTGTCGGAGGGTCAGTACTGAGGGAGTGCCGCACTGTCGGAGGGTCAGTACTGAGGGAGCACCGCACTGTGGGAGGGTCAGTACTGAGGGAGCGCCGCACTGTGGGAGGGTCAGTACTGAGGGAGTGCCGCACTGTCGGAGGGTCAGTACTGAGGGAGTGGCGCACTGTCGGAGGGTCAGTACTGAGGGAGTGCCGCATTGTCGGAGGGTCAGTACTGAGGGAGCGCCGCACTGTCGGAGGGTCAGTACTGAGGGAGTGCCGCACTGTCGGAGGGTCAGTACTGAGGGAGTGCCGCATTGTCGGAGGGTCAGTACTGAGGGAGCGCCGCACTGTCGGAGGCTCAGTACTGAGGGAGCACCACACTGTTGGAGAGTCAGTACTGATGGAGTGTTGAACTGTCGGAGGGTCAGTACTGAGGGAGTGCCGCACTGTCGGAGGGACCGTCTTTCAAATGAGATTTTAAACCGAGGCCCTGTTAGCCCTTTAAAGTGGATATAAATGATTCTGCTGCTAATATTAGAAGGGCAGTGGGGAGTTCACCCAGGTGCCCTGCAGCTAATAGTTATCCCTCAACCAACATCAATTAAATAGATGATCTCGGTCATTATCTGATCGGTATTTGTGGAATGTTGATCTGCCGCGTGTCCTACAACAGTGATTAGACTTCAGGAAGTACTTCCTTGTTGTAAAGCACCCATCAGTCATGATAAGGTTGTGATAGGTGGTGTGGAGATGCAAGTTCTTTCTATATTTTGACCTCCAGCTGTCCACATTCAATGCTGAGTGATAATCTTACCTCTTTATACCTTTGCTGCTGACGGCTGTTGTCTTCTTCCCGGTCTTGCTCCTCTTGGATGGTCCGAGCGTAATCAATCCCGACGTCCTCACTGTCAGGGAAGAGACGCTTGTTAAAATCCCCCCAGGACCAAAATACTGCACCGAGCTCTGAGCAGGAGTATCCGTCTGGCTGTCACTCTCTAAAAGGCAGTGTGGGTTTTCTGACTGCAGGAACGCACCAAGGCTCCTTCGACAGCACCTCTCACATCTCCGAGTGGATGGGCTGAATGGCCTGTCTCTGGGCCTTACATCCTATATAATCCCATGAGCTATGAGTGGACTGTTTGGCCACATAGGGAATCGCAGAAAGTGTCTGTTAAGCTGAATGTGTACCTCACTTTTCTGCAACCTAAGGCTCAGCACGAGCGAGGGAGGTGTGAGCTCCTATTTTTTACTCTTTCACAGGGATGTGGGTGTCACTGGCTAGGCCAGTATTTATTACCCATCCCTAACTGCCCCTTGAGAATGTGGGTGGTGAGCTGCCCCCCTGCAGTCCCTGTGGTGTAAGTACACCCACAGTGCAGTTAGGGAGGAAATTCCAGGATTTTGTCCGTGTGGTGTAGGTATACCCACAGTGCTGTTAGGGAGGAAATTCCAGGATTTTGAACCAGCGACAGTGAAGGAACGGCTGATATATTTTCAAGTCAGGATGGTGAGTGACTTGGAGGAGAAATTGTAGGTGGTGGTGTTCCCCATGTGTCTGCTGCCCTTGTCCTTCTAGGTGGTAGAGGTCATGGGTTTGGAAGGTGCTCTGTGGGTCGTTGGTGGAGGAGTGACTGTTGAAGGTGGTGTTGTGGCCAGGAGCTGTAGGAGGTTACAGAAATAGGGAGGGGTTGAGGCCATGGAGAAATTTGAAAACAAGGAGGAGAATTTCAAAATTGAGGTGTTATTAGACCGGGAGGCAACTGTGAGTCAGTGAGCACGGGGTGGGGTTGCTAATAGGAAGCATTAGGACACAGAGGACCGAATGTTTCAGTGAGCTGATGTTTACAGAGGGTAGAAGGTGGGAGATCAGCATGGAAAGCGCTGAAATCAGCAATCACTAAATCTTTTAGGGGACACCAAGGAAAACGGAACAAAGACGAGTCAGTGGATCTGAGGGTCAATGGAGAAACAAGCTCGAGGGGCTGAATGGCCTTCTCCTGTTCCTGCCTTCTCGGGGAGAGGCAGAACCTTCAGAAGAGGGGGAGAAAGTGGGCGTAGAAGTGAACTGGTGTTGGTTCAAGATGTGGAATCTGCAAACTCCACTCCTCTGAATTAGTGTTTCGGGGAGCCTGAGTCAGCCAACTCCTGCCCACCCTCCATAGACCGTCAGTAGTAAATCCTTGTCTTCACAGTGAATAGCTCTGCCCATCAATCCCACTCACTCTACCAAGTCTCACATGTGTTTGCGAAGTCTCTGGGTGAGCTGCCATCTCTTCTCATCCTCCTGCCCCTGCAGTCTCCTTGCCACCTGGAGGTTTTGGCGAACTTGCTGGCTCCTCAGCTTGTTGGCAGAGAGATGCTGCTGGACTGTAACAGGAACGGAGAGGGCAAATAAAATCACTGAGTACACCGTTATAGACAAACACACAGACAGGCAGGCGCGCACACACAGACAGGCACAGAGAGATGGATACAGATATAAACAACACAATTACAGGCATAAACACACAGATAGGTACAGACAGAGGTATCGACACACAGACAAGTACAATCTTAAATATAAACAGACACAGACCTAAATACACAGACACACAGATACAAAGGTGCACAGAGCCATAAATAGAGACATAAACACACAGACAGACACAGACAAACATATGCACACAGAAACATACAGACACATACATGTTTGCATTTACATACAACCATACTCACTCTCTTCTTCCTGCAGTACATGGGCAACCGTTTGATCTTCTAGAATCTGGAATGTTTGACAAACTGCAGGACATAATATAGACATGGAGTCAGGAACAAGCTCACACTCGGACTGTCCCAGTCAGTGTAAAGGTGTCTCTTGGTGCAGGGCTGAGCTACATCAGTGTACAGCAGCTGAGGACAAGGCTAGGCTCAGCTCTTAGTCAAATATTCTACTGATAGTCATGCTCCAGACTTATGTTGGAAGAGGCTGACAGTGAGGTGCTGATCTCGAGGGCAGCACTGGATTCAGCAAGAGTCAGGAGAGGGTTTTAATATCCTCATCCTTGTTTTCAAATCCTTCCACGCTCCCTCCCTTCCCGATCTCGGTAACCGCCTCCAGCCCCACGACCCTCCGAGGTCTCGGCGCTCCCCCAATTTGGCCTCTTCAGCGTCCCTAATTTCCATAACTCCACCAGGGGCGGCTGTGCCACCAGCTTCTTGGAATTCTCTCCCCAAACCTCTCCGCCCCCGCTCTCCTCCTTTACCCTCCTTAAAATCCACCTCTTGGACCAAGCCACCCGTCCTAATATCTCTTTACTATGCTAAAGGCGCTATATAAATGCAAGTTATTGTCGATAAAGGGCAAACACTGAAAACAATTGTAATAAATCTGAGGTGCGCTAAGTTTATATTTAATTTTAGGCACAGACCGTTAAGGTTCTCTGCAAACCTTGTTAGAAATTTAAATTCCAATTCTTACCATCTTGGAGTCGATTCATTCCCATCTCCCCATCCTCCATATTCTATCTGTTCTCCATCAAGTCCTGCTGACCGCCAACAAACCGGCAGGAATCTCGGCGTTCACTGCGTTGCTCATGGTTTCACTGCCTGTCAGGTTAGGCTTCAGCTCCAAGTCGTTCAGCCAGTCTGCTCTGCTCCAGCTTCACAGGACCTGCTATCTCCCTGATCTCACAGTCCTAACACTTACTGGAGTCACTAACCCGATCTGAGACTCGGTCAGTAGTTTTGCTCACCGTGTTTCACAGGAATATTTTACCAGATAAATTTAACTATGCAGTAATCTATCACTTGTTCAGTTACCAGGTCTTTCATTGTTCAACTTGAATTACTAAGGTTAGTAAGCAGTTTCTCGATCCGTTACTACACTTCAGTTGGTTCCTGCAGCTTTGTTAGTTGCTATGATTGGATTAATCTCTATAATTTATTATTAGTTAGTTTCACTAGTTATATGTTAATTCCTATATTTCAATGATGAGCTGCTGCAGATTATTGATTAGCTGCTCAGCGGTTACTGGCATTTAATGATCAATTATCACAGTTTACATATTAGTTACTGTTGTTTGATCAGTTACTGCAGTTTAACTACTCTGAATTATGGATTACTTACTGCAGTTTGATCAACTCAACTAGTTTAATGATCAGTTCCAGTAGTTTAACAAGTTTAATGATTAGTTATAGTAGTTTAATTAATTCCAGTAGTTTAGTGAGCAGTTCCTATAACTTAATCAGTTCTAATAGTTTGATTTCTGTAGTTCGATTAGTTATAGTAGTTTAACTCCAATAGCTTAGTGAGAAATTTTAGCAGCTTAATATTGAAGCCCTGTATTTGATCAGTTCCAGTAGTTTAGCGATTACCTATTAAAGTTCAATGATCAGTTCCTGTAGCTTAACGATGAGTTATAGCAGTTTAATTAGTTATTGTAGTTTAACAGGTTACTGTAGTCTAATGATTATCTCCTGTAGTTTAATGATGAGTACAGCAGTTTAAATAGTTTTGGTGGTTAAAAGATATGTTAAAGTAGTTTAATGATGATTTCCTGTAGCTTAACGATTAGTTATAGCAGTTTAATTAGTTATTGTAGTTTAAAGGCAGGTTACTGTAGTCTAATGATTATTTCCTGTAGTTTAATGATGAGTACAGCAGCTTAAATAGTTTTGGTGGTTAAAAGATACGTTAAAGTAGTTTAATGATGATTTCCTGTAGCTTAATGATTAGTTATAGCAGTTTAATTAGTTATTGTAGTTTAAAGACAGGTTACTGTAGTCTAATGATTATCTCCTGTAGTTTAACGATGAGTACAGCAGTTTAAATAGTTTTGGTGGTTAAAAGATATGTTAAAGTAGTTTAATGATGATTTCCTGTAGCTTAACGATGAGTTATAGCAGTTTAATTAGTTATTTGTAGCTAAAAGACAGGTTACTGTGGTTAAATGATTAGTTGCTGCAGATTTATCAGTTCTAGTAATTGAGTGGTTAATTACTGTGCTGGCTCCGGCTCCGAGGCTGTGATTTTGCTGCTTTTCCCTCTCCCCGGGGGTGGGGCCGGGTTTCTCTCCGTCTCCGGGTCTCTGTCCCCTCGACCTGAGGCCCTGAGGCCCGTCTCTGAAGCTGGGCCTATCCCGGTGGGCGGGGACCTATCCCGGTGGGCGGGGACCTGTACTGGGTGGGCGGGGTTTGCATCGGTGGGGCGGGGACCTATCCCGATGGGCGGGGACCTGTACTGGGTGGGCGGGGTTTGCATCGGAGGGACGGGGACCTATCCCGTTGGGCGGGGGGGGCGCGCGCCGAGGCCAGTGGGCGGGGCCTTTACCGATGGAGCGGCCCGTCTGTCGCCCTGGACGGATCCCCCCGCAGCCCAAGTCGCACCGGGTCTCAAAACAGCGAGTGCAGCCAGGGAGCTGCTCCCTCCCTGTTCACCCATTGATCATCCCTCAATGGATCAATTATTGATCAGCTTTACTCACTGCTGCTGATAGGTCACTTTGATTATTTATTCATGGGATGTGGGGGGTCACTGGCTGGGCCCAGCATGTATTGCCCATCCCTAATTGCCCCTTGAGAAGGTGGTGGGTGAGTCACCTTCTTGAGCCGCTGCAGTCCCATGTGGTGTAGGTACACCCACCGCGCTGTTAGGGAGGGAGCTCCAGGATTTTGACCCAGCGACAGTGAAGGAGCGGCCGATATATCCCCAAGTCCGGGACGGTGAGTGACTCGGAGGGGGAACTTCCAGGTTGGGGGTGGTGATCCCCATGTGCCCGCTGCCCTCGAGCTCCTGGATGGGTGGCGGTCATGGGTTTGGAAGGTGCTGTCGGGGGAGCCTCGGTGAACGTACGAACGTACGATGTCAAGGGCAGTCACTGTCGCCTCACCTCTTGAGTTCAGCTCTTTGGACCAAGGCCGTAATGAGGTCAGGAGCTGAGTGGCCCTGGAGGAATCCTAGCTGAGCGTCAGCGAGCAGGATATCGCTGAGTAAGTGCCGCCCGATTGCGCTGTCAACAAGACTTTCCGTCATAACATAAAAGCAAAATACGGCGGGTGCTGGAAATCTGAGATAAAAACAACAACACTTTCCATCACTTTGCTGATGATCGAGAGTAGATTGATGGGCAATTGGCTGGGTTGGATTTGTCCAAATATATGTAGGGGGTATGTTCAAGAAGTTTGGGGATGACACGACAATTGGTGCGGTGGTAAAGAGTGAGGAGGATAGCTGTAAACTGCAGGAGGATATCAATGGACTGGTCAAGGGGGCAGAGCAGAGCAGAGGTGAATGAAATTCAACCCAGAAAAGTGTGTGGTAATACACTTGGGGAGGGCTAACCAGGCAAGGGATTACACCATGAATGGGAGGACCCTGGAAATTACTGAAGATCAGGGGGACCTTGGTGTGCATAACCACAGATCCCTGAAGGTAGCAGGGCAGGTAGATAAGGTGGTTAAGAAGGCATATGGGATACTTGCCTTTATTAGTCATGGCATAGAATACAAGAGCAGGGAGGTTATGCTGGAACTGTATAAAACGCTGGTTAGGTCACAACTGGAGTACTGCGTGCAGTTCTGGTCACCACATTACAGGAAGGATGTGATTACACTGGAGAGGGTGTAGAGGAGATTCACCAGGATGCTGCCTGGGCTGGAGGGTCTGAGCTATGAGGGAAGATTGGATAGGCTGGGGTTGTTTTCCTTGGAGCAATGAAGGTTGAGAGGGGACCTAATGGAGATGTAAAAGATTATGAGGGGTATAGATAGGGTGGATAGGAAGACACTTTTTTCCATTAGTAGAGGGGTCAATAACCAGGGGGCAGAGATTTTAAGGTAAGAGGGAGAAGGCTAAGAGGGGAGTTGAGGTGAAATTTTTTCACCCAGAGGGTGGTGGGAGTCTGGAACTCACTGTCTGAAAGGGTGGTTGAGTCAGAAATTCTCGTAACATTTAAGAAGTATTTAGATATTCACTTGTGTTGCCATAGCCTCCAGGGCTATGGGCCAGGTGCTGGAAATTGGGATTAACTTTAGATCATGAACTCTCTCCTCCATCCCCACCCCCTTTCCGATTTTCCCCCTTCCTTTTTGTTTTTTCCAATAATTTATATAGATTTTTCTTTTCCCACCTATTTCCATTATTTTTAAATGTATTTCCAACCATTGTTTTATCTCTACCTTTTAGCCTTTTTCAATTCCTTCACCCCACCCCACCCCCACTAGGGCTATCTGTACCTTGCTCGTCCTACTTTCTACCCTTAATTAGCACATTCCTTTAGATAATATCACCACCTTCAACACCTCTTTGTCCTTTTGTCTGTGACATCTTTTGGTTATCTCCACCTATCACTGGCCCTCTATCCAGCTCTACCAGTCCCACCCCCCCCCCTTAAACCAGCTTATATTTCACCCCTTCTCTATTTTTAATTAGTTCTGTTGAAGAGTTATGTGGACTCGAAATGTTAACTGTGCTCCTCTCCGCAGATGCTGCCAGACCTGCTGAGTTTTTCCAGGTATTTTTGTTTTTATTTTTGTTTTTGTTTTGGATTTCCAGCATCCGCAGTTCTTTGCTTTTATCTCTGTGTTTAATTGACTGCCACTTCTCTTCAAGGAATGCCTATGTTGAAGAAATTTTGCTCTTCTCTCCGTCAGGATTTTCATATCTCTCTTTTGCCTTGTTCACCTTCATTGCTTTCCATTTCTCTCCTGGTGTTTGACAAGGTGTTTACTAAAACCCGCTTTCACAGCCATATCTCCTTTCTCAGTGACTGTCTCCGTCTCCGACTTACCCCACGTGGATTTCAACTGAAATTTCACCCCTCATGTTTTGAACCCACCCAGGATTACCGGTATCTCCGGGACACACAACGCTCCTCGGACTGCTGTTCCCGTTTCTGAAATCCACACTCAGTGCCATGCGCCGCCATATGAACACACTCGACCTCTCCCTCCAGCAGCACCGCTGCACCCTCTTTCAAAGCTGCGCATGCCCCCAGTTTCATTTTATTCTTCGTCTCATCCGACGCCTCAACAAGAAACTTTTTCTCTTTCTCTCAAGTGCAAAGGAACGCAAGCTCCAACAACTCATCGACACCAACACCCATCCAGGACCCTCCACCCCTGCCTGTCCTTCCGTCCCCACCCCATCTTCCAATCCCAGCCCCAGCCGTGTATTCACTATACCCCCTGACCTTCCCCTCTCCGATGCTGAACGTTCAGTGCTCAGCAAAGGACTTAGTTTCATACCCTTACGCCCTCACCTCAATGAATTTCGGGCTCGGCATGATGCTGAACTCTTCTTCCGCCGTCTTCGTCTCCGTGCTCACTTCTTTGGGCAGGAGTCCTCTCCCAGTTCAACGGATCCTTTTACCCATCTCCAATATTCTCCCTCCACCTCGACCCCTCCCTCTGGATTCTTACCTTCTCTTGATCTTTTCATTGAGAACTGTCGGTGCGACATTAGTCGTCTCAATTTCTCTGCTCCTCTCACCCATTCTAACCTGTCTCTCTCTGAACTTACTGCACTCCATTCTCTCAGGTCCAACCCTGACATTGTCATCAAACCTGCTGACAAGGGTGGTGCTGTTGTTGTCTGGCGCACTGACCTCTACCTCGTGGAGGCTGAGCGTCAACTTGCAGACACTTCCTCCTACCTCTCCCTGGACCATGACCCCACCACTGAACATCAAGCCATTGTTTCCAGGACTGTTACTGACCTCATCTCCTCTGGGGATCTTCCTCCCACAGCTTCCAACCTGATAGTCGCCCAACCTCGGACGGCCCGCTTCTATCTCCTACCCAAAATCCACAAACAGAACTGCCCAGGTAGACCAATTGTGTCAGCTTGCTCCTGCCCCACGGAACTCATTTTTCGCTATCTTGACTCCATTCTCTCTCCCCTTGTCCAGTCCCATCCCACCTACATCCGTGATTCCTCTGACACCCTACACCATATCAACAATTTCCAGTTCCCTGGTCCCAACTGCCTCCTCTTCACCATGGACGTCCAATCCCTCTACACCTCCATCCCCCACCAGGATGGTCTGAGGGCCCTTAGCTTCTTCCTCAAACAGAGGCCCGAACAATCCCCATCCACCACTACTCTCCTCCGTCTGGCTGAACTTGTTCTCACACTGAACAATTTCTCCTTAAACTCCTCTCACTTCCTCTGAATAAAAGGTGTGGCTATGGGTACCCACATGGGCCCTAGCTATGCCTGTCTCTTTATGGGGTGTGTGGAACATTCCTTGTTCCAGTCCTACTCCGGCCCCCTCCCACAACTCTTTCTCCGGTACATCGATGATTACTTCGGTGCTGCTTCATGCTCTTGTCTGGACCTGGAAAAATTTGTTAATTTTGCTTCCAATTTCCACCCCTCCATCATTTTCACATGGTCTATCTCTGACACTTCCCTTCCCTTCCTTGACCTCTCTGTCTCAATTTCTGGTGATAGACTGTCCACCAATATCCATTACAAGCCTACCGACTCCCACAGCTATCTCGACTACAGCTCCTCACACCCCGCTTCCTGTAAGGACTCCATCCCATTCTCCCAGTTCCTTCGCCTCTGTCGCATCTGTTCCGATGATGCTACCTTCAAAAACAGTTCCTCTGACATGTCTTCCTTCTTCCTTAACCGAGGTTTTCCACCCACGGTCGTTGACAGGGCCCTCAACCATGTCCAGCCCATCTCCCGCGCATCCGCCCTCACGCCTTCTCCTCCCTCCCAGAAACATGATAGGGTCCCCCTTGTCCTCACTTATCACCCCACCAGCCTCCGCATTCAAAGGATCATCCTCCGCCATTTCCGCCAACTCCAGCATGATGCCACCACCAAACACATCTTCCCTTCACCCCCTTGACGGCATTCCGCAGGGATCATTCCTTCCGTGACACCCTGGTCCACTCCTCCATCACCCCCTACACCTCAATCCCCTCCCACAACACCTTCTCATGCAACCGCAGAAGGTGCAACACCTGTCCCTTTACTTCCCCCCTCCTCACTGTCCAAGGGCCCAAACACTCATTTCAAGTGAAGCAGCATTTCACTTGCACTTCCCCCAACTTAGTCTACTGCATTCGTTGCTCCCAATGCGGTTTCCTCTACATTGGAGAGACCAAACGCCGACTGGGTAACTGCTTTGCAGAACACCTGCGGTCTGTCTGCAAGCATTACCCAGACCTCCCTGTCGCTTGCCATTTCAACACTGCGCCCTGCTCTCATGCCCACATGTCCGTCCTTGGCTTACTGCATTGTTCCAGTGAAGCCCAACGCAAACTGGAGGAACAATACCTCATCTTCCGACTGGGCACTTTACAGCCTTCAGGTCTGAATATTGAGTTCAACAACTTTAGAACTCGCTCCTCCATCCCTAACCCCTTTCCGATTTTTCCCCTCCTTTTTGTTTCTTCCAACAATTTATATAGATTTTTCTTTTCCTACCTATTTCCATTATTTTTAAATGTATTTCCGTCCATTGTTTTATCTCTACCTCTTAGCCTTTTTCAATTCCTTCCCCCAACCCACCCCCACTAGGGCTATCTGTACCTTCACCCCATCCCCACCCCCACTAGGGCTATCTGTACCTTCACCCCATCCCCACCCCCACTAGGGCTATCTGTACCTTCACCCCATCCCCACCCCCACTAGGGCTATCTGTACCTTCACCCCACCCCCACTAGGGCTATCTGTACCTTCACCCCATCCCCACCCCCACTAGGGCTATCTGTACCTTCACCCCATCCCCACCCCCACTAGGGCTATCTGTACCTTCACCCCACCCCCACGCCCACTAGGGCTATCTGTACCTTCACCCCACCCCACCCCCACTAGGGCTATCTGTACCTTCACCCCATCCCCACCCCCACTAGGGCTATCTGTACCTTCACCCCATCCCCACCCCCACTAGGGCTATCTGTACCTTGAGATAAAAACAAAAACAAAACTGCGGATGCTGGAAATCCAAAACAAAAACAGAATTACCTGGAAAAACTCAGCAGGTCTGGCAGCATCGGCGGAGAAGAAAAGAGTTGACGTTTCGAGTCCTCATGACCCTTCAACAGAACTAGGTGAATCCCAGGGAGGGTTGAAATATAAGCTGATTTAAGGTGTTGGTGGTGGTGGTGGTGGTAGGTGGGGGGTGTGTTGGTGGGGGGAGAGAAGTGGAGGGGGGGTGGTGTGGTTGTAGGCAAAAGCAGTGATAGAAGCAGATCATCAAAAGATGTCACAGACAGCAGAACAAAAGAACACAGAGGTGTTGAAGTTGGTGATATTATCTAAACGAATGTGCTAATTAAGAATGGATGGTAGGGCACTCAAGGTACAGCTCTAGTGGGGGTGGGGGGAGCATAAAAGATTTAAAAATATTTAAAAATAATGGAAATAGGAGGGAAAAAGAAAAATTTATATAATTTATTGGAAAAAATCAAAAGGAAGGGGGAAGAAACAGAAGGGGGGTGGGGATGGAGGAGGGAGGTCAACTCTTTTCTTCTCCGCCGATGCTGCCAGACCTGCTGAGTTTTTCCAGGTGATTCTGCTATCTGTACGTTGCTCATCCTGCTTTCTGCCCTGAATTAGCACATTCCTTAGATAATATCACCACCTTCAACACCTCTTTGTCCTTTTGTCTGTGACATCTTTTGGTTATCTCCACCTATCACTGACCCTCTATCCAGCGCTTCTTGTCCCACCCACCCCCCCCTTAAACCAGATTATATTTCACCCCTTCTCTATTTTTAATTAGTTCTGTTGAAGAGTCATAGGGACTCGAAACGTTAACTGTGTTCCTCTCCGCAGATGCTGCCAGACCTGCTGAGTTTTTTCATGTATTTTTGTTTTTATTTTTGTTTTTGTTTTGGATTTCCACCGTCCGGAGTTCTTTGTTTTTATTTATTTATATTAATGTAGTCAGATCTTTGTTGACTCAGTGGGCCGAATGGCCTCTTTCTGTACTTTAAACGTCTTTCCAGTGGTGCAGGGCCTGGAACTGAACCAGTTACTCCTGATCGGATCTGACTAGAATTAACTATTAACTGCCACATCACTTCCACCTCTCTGTATTCCAACTCCTTTGAGATAAAGGGCAACACTCCATGAACCTTTTTGATTATATCTTTGTACCTGCCCACTAGTTTCTCATGATGTCCGAAGTAGGACTCCTAAACCTCTCTTCTCCTGCACTGCTTCTAGCTTCTTGTCATTTAGGAGATGTAACTCTCCTTTCTCAGGTCCAAAGTGGGTGACCTCGCTCTTCCCCACACAATCCTTCCACCACGCTTTTTACCCGCTCAATTCATTCATCAATCTTACTTTGCAATGTCCTGATGTGATACTGATTAACAAACCACTGCGTTATTCTAGATGCCAAAAATGCTGTCTGAAATTAGCAGGCAAAACTCCCAGGGTACTGGAACCAATGCTCCTCTATCAACCAACACCACCGCAGGAGGACTCACTAGTCCTTCCTCTCTTTATTTCTACTTAGTTCTGTTGAAGGGTCACGAGGACTCGAAACATCAACTTTGCTCTTCTCCGCCGATGCTGCCAGTTCTGCTGAGCTTTTCCAGGTAATTCTGTTTTTGTTTTGGATTTCCAGCTTCCGCAATTCTTTGTTTTCATCTTTCATTTATTTTGCTGTCTGTGGGGCCTTCCAGTGTACATTGGCAGCTGTACTTGCCTCCATATTAGTGACTGACTGCACATCAGGAATAATTCATTGTAAATTAAAGGTGTGCAGATGTCGGAAGGTGATAGTAAGTTGTTGGATAATGTGACACATTCCTGTAACAGTACCACACTGAGCACGGGATTATTGTCATAGAATAGTAGGGTCGTTCAGTCCATCATGCTGGTGCTGGCTCTCTGCAAGCACTCCTCTGCCCCCACCACAATCCCCGCCTGCACCCCCAGCTTTATTCCCGTAGTCCTGCAAATATTTTCTCTAAAGATAATGATTTTGAACTACTTGATTGACCCGGCCTCCCCCACACTCTCTGACAGTGCATTCCAGATCCTAAACACCCAGTGGACCCTGTCTCCCCCACACTCTCAGACAGTGCATCATAGATCCTAACCAGTCGATTGATCCTGTCTCCCCCACACTCTCAGACAGTGCATTCCAGACCCTAACCACTCGATTGATCCTGTCTCCCCCACACTCTCAGGCAGCTCATTCCAGATCCTAACCACTCGATTGACCCTGTCTCCACCACACTCAGAAAGTGCATTCCAGATCCTAACCACTCGATTGATCCTGTCTCCACCAGATCTCAGACAGTTATTTCCAGACCATCACCGCTCGATTGACCGTGTCTGCACCACACTATCAGACAGTGCATTCCAGATCCTAACCATTCGATTGACCCTGCCTTCTCCACACTCTTAGAATCTGCATTCCAGACCCTAACCACTCGATTGACCCTGTCTCCACCACACTCTCAGACAATGCATCACAGATACTGACCTCTCAATTGACCCTGTCTCCACCACATTCTCAGAGAGTGCATTACAGACCCTAACCTCTCGATTGACCCTGTCTGCACCACATTCTCAAGACAGTGCATTCCAGACCCTAATCACTCGATTGCCCCTGTCTCCACCACACTCTCAGACAGTGCATTCCCGACCCTAACCACCCAATTAACCCTGTCTTCACCACAATCTCAGACAATGCATTCCAGATCCTAACCACTCAATTGACCCTGTCTCCACCACACTCTCAGACAGTGCATTCCAGACCATCTCCGCTCAATTGAAACTATCTCCACCACACTCTCAGACAGTGCCTTCCAGATCCTAACCACTCGATTGACCCTGTCTCCATCCCACTCACAGGCGGTGTATTCCAGATCCTAACCACTCGATTGACCCTGTCTCCACCACACTCTCAGACAGTGCATCCCAGATCGCAACCTCTTCATTGACCCTGCCTCCACCACACTCTCAGACAGTGCATTCCAGACCCTCACCACTCGATTGACCCTGTCTCCACCACACTCTCAGACAGTGCATTCCAGACCCTCACCACTTGATTGACCCTGTCTCCACCACACTCTTAGTGCATTCCAGATCCTAACCACTCGATTGATCCTGTCTCCATCCCACTCACAGCCAGTGTATTCCCGATCCTAACCACTCGATTGATCCTGTCTCCATCCCACTCACAGGCAGTGTATTCCAGATCCTAACCACTCGATTGACCCTGTCTCCACCACACTCTCAGACAGTGTATTCCAGATCCTAACCACTCGATTGACCCTGTCTCCACCACACTCTCAGACAGTGCATCCCAGATCGCAATCTCTTCATTGACCCTGTCTCCACCACACTCTCAGGCATTTTATTCCAGACACTAACCACCCAACTGACCCTGTCTCCACCATACTCTCAGACAGTGAATTCTAGATCCTAACCACTCGATTGATCCTCTCGCCTCCACTCTCAGAAAGACCTTTCCAGAATCTCACCAGTTGATTGACCCTGTCTCCACCACATTCTCCGACAGTGCGTTCCACATCCTAACCACTCAATTGATCCTATCTCCTCCACACTCTCAGACAGTGCATTCCAGATCCTAACCACTCGATTGATCCTGTCTCCACCAGACTCTCAGAAAGTGCATTCCAGATCCTAACCACACGATTGACCCTGTCTCCACCACACTCTCAGACAGTGCATTCCAGATCCTAACCACTCGATTGACCCTGTCTCCACCAGACTCTCAGAAAGTGCATTCCAGATCCTAACCACTCGATTGACCCTGTCTCCACCACACTCTCCGACAGTACATTCCAGACCATAACCACTCGATTTATCCTTCCTCCACCACACTCTCAGACAGTACATTCCAGTCACTAACCACCCAATTGACCCTGTCCCCACCACACTCTGAGACTGTGCATTCCTAACCCTAATCACTCGATTGACCCTGTCTCCACCACACTCTCAGACAGTGCATTCCAGATCCTAACCACTCAATTGATCCTCTCTACTCCGCACTCTCAGAAAGAGCTTTCCAGACCCTTACCACTCGATTGACCCTGTCTCCACCACATTCCAAGGCAGTGCATTCCAGATCCTAACCACTCAATTGACCCTGTCTCCACCACACTCTCAGACAGTGCATTCCAGATCCTAAACACTCGATTGACCCTGTCTCCACCACACTCTCAGTCAGTGCATTCCAGACCCTAACCACTCGATTGACCCTGTCTCCACCACACTCTCAGACAGTGCATTCCAGATCCTAACCACTCGATTGATCCTGTCTCCACCACAATCTCTTACAGGGCATTCCAGATCCAAACCGCTCCATTGACCCTGTCTCCACCACACTCTCAGGCAGTGTATTCTCGACCCTAACCACTGGATTGACCCTGTCCCCACCACACTCTCATACAGGGTATTCCAAATCCCAACCACTCAAATAACCCTGTCTCCACCACACTCTCAGGCAGTGTATTCCAGGTCCTAACCGCTCGATTGACACTGTTTGCACCACACTCTCAGACAGTGCATTCCAGATCCTAACAACTCGATTATACCTGATTCCACCAAAATCTCAGGCAGTGAATTCCAGATCCTAACTACCTGATTGACTCTGTCTCCACCACACTATCAGACAGTGCATTCCAGATCCTAACCACTCAATTGATCCTGTCTCCACCACCCTCTCAGACAGTGCCTTCCAGATCCTAACCACGCGATTGACCCTGTCTCCACCACACTCTCAGGCAGTGCAGTCCAGTTACTAATCACTTGATTGACCCTTTCTTCACCACACTTTTAGACAATGCATCACAGATCCTCACCTGTCGATTGACCCTGTCTCCACCACATTCTCAGACAGTGCTTTCCAGATCCTAACCACTCGACTGACCCTTCCTCCACCACACTGTCAGGCAATGCATTCCAGTTCCTAATCAGTCAATTGACCTTGTCTCCACCACACTCTCAGGCATTTTATTCCAGACACGAACCACCCAATTGACCCTGTCTCCACCACACTCTCAGAAAGAGCTTTCCAGACAAAAACCACCCGATTGACCCGGTCTCCACCACACTCTCAGACAGTGCATTCCGGACCCTACACACTCGATTGATCCTATCTCCACCACACTCTCAGACAGTGCATTCCAGACCCTAACCACTGAATTGACCCTGTCTCCACCACACTCTCAGGCAGTGCATTCCAGATCCTAACAACTCGATTGACCCTGTCTCCACCACACTCTCGGATAGTGCATTCCAGATCCTAACCACTCGATTGACCCTGTCTCAACCACACTTTCAGACAGTGCATTCCAGATCCTAAACACTCGATTCACCCTGTCTACACCACACTCTCTTACAGGGACATTCCAGATCCTACCCACTCAATTGACCCTGTCTCCACCACACTCTCAGACAGTGCATTCCAGTTTCCAAACACTTGATGCACCAGTCTCCACCACACTCTCAGGCAGTGCATTTCGGACCCTAACCACCTGATTGACCCGGTCTCCACCACACTCTCAAACAGTGCTTTCCAGATCCTAACGACTCGAATGATCCTCTCTCCTCCACATTCTGAAGACAATGTATTCTGTACCCTAACCACTCGATTGACCCTTCCTCCACCACACTCTCAATCAGTGCATTCCAGACCCTAACCACTCGATTGACCCTATCTCCACCACACTCTCAGACAGTGCATTCCAGATCCTAACCACTCGATTGACCCTGTCTCCACCACACTCACAGACAGTGCATTCCAGATCCTAACCACTCAATTGACCATGTCACCACCACACACTCAGTCAGTAATTCCCGACCCTAACAACTCGATTCCTCCTGTCTCCACCACATTCTCAGACAATGCCTTCCAGATCCTAACCACGCGATTGACCCTGTCTCCACCACACTCTCAGGCAGTGCAGTCAGTTACTAATCACTCGATTGACCCTTTCTTCACCACACTTTTAGACAGTGCATCACAGATCCTCACCTCTCAATTGACCCTGTCTCCACCACATTCTCAGACAGTGCATTCCAGACCCTAACCACTCGATTGATCCTATCTCCACCACACTTTCAGACAGTGCATTCCAGATCCTAACCACTCGATTGACCCTGTCTCAACCACACTCTCAGACAGTGCATTCCAGATCCTAACCACTCGATTCTTCCTGTCTCCACCACACTCTCTTACAGGGCATTCCAGATCCTAACCACTCAGTTGACCCTGTCTCCACCACACTCTCAGACAGTGCATTCCAGTTTCCAAACAATTGATGCACCCTGTCTCCACCACACTCTCAGGCAGTGCATTCCAGATCCTAACCACTGGATTGACCCTGTCCCCACCACACTCTCATACAGGGCATTCCAAATCCCAACCACTAGAATAACCCTGTCTCCACCACACTCTCAGGCAGTGTATTCCAGGTCCTAACCACTCGATTGACACTGTTTGCACCACACTCTCAGACAGTGCATTCCAGATCCTAACCACTCGATTGACCCTGTCTCCACCACACTCACAGACAGTGCATTCCAGATCCTAACCACTCAATTGACCATGTCACCACCACACACTCAGTCAGTAATTCCCGACCCTAACAACTCGATTCCTCCTGTCTCCACCACATTCTCAGACAATGCCTTCCAGATCCTAACCACGCGATTGACCCTGTCTCCACCACACTCTCAGGCAGTGCAGTCAGTTACTAACCACTCGATTGACCCTATCTCCACCACACTCTCAGACAGTGCATTCCAGATCCTAACCACTCGATTGACCCTGTCTCCACCACACTGTCAGTCAGTGCATTCCAGACCCTAACCACTCGATTGACCCTATCTCCACCACACTCTCAGACAGTGCATTCCAGATCCTAACCACTCGATTGACCCTGTCTCCACCACACTCACAGACAGTGCATTCCAGATCCTAACCACTCAATTGACCATGTCACCACCACACACTCAGTCAGTGCATTCCCGACCCTAACCACTTGATTCCTCCTGTCTCCACCACACTCACAGACAGTGCATTCCAGATCCTAACCACTCAATTGACCCTGTCCCCACCACACTCTCATACAGGGCATTCCAAATCCCAACCACTAGAATAACCCTGTCTCCACCACACTCTCAGGCAGTGTATTCCAGGTCCTAACCACTCGATTGACACTGTTTGCACCACACTCTCAGACAGTGCATTCCAGATCCTAACCACTCGATTAAACCTGTTTCCAACAAAATCTCAGACAGTGCATTCCAGATCCTAACCACTCGATTGACCCTATCTCCAGCACCCTCTCAGACAGTGCCTTCCAGATCCTAACCATGCGATTGACCCTGTCTCCACCACTCTCTTCTACTGTGCATTCCAGATCCTAACCACTCGATTGACCCTGTCCCCACCACACTCTCATACAGGGCATTCCAAATCCCAACCACTAGAATAACCCTGTCTCCACCACACTCTCAGGCAGTGTATTCCAGGTCCTAACCACTCGATTGACACTGTTTGCACCACACTCTCAGACAGTGCATTCCAGATCCTAACCACTCGATTAAACCTGTTTCCAACAAAATCTCAGACAGTGCATTCCAGATCCTAACCACTCGATTGACCCTATCTCCAGCACCCTCTCAGACAGTGCCTTCCAGATCCTAACCATGCGATTGACCCTGTCTCCACCACTCTCTTCTACTGTGCATTCCAGATCCTAACCACTCGATTGACCCTGTCTCCACCACACTCTCAGGCAGTGAATTCTAGATCCTAACCACTCAATTGATCCTCTCGCCTCCACTCTCTCAGAAAGACCTTTCCAGAATCTCACCACTCGATTGACCCTGTCTCCACCACA
Organism: Isurus oxyrinchus; assembly: GCA_026770705.1. Lineage (NCBI taxonomy): Eukaryota > Metazoa > Chordata > Chondrichthyes > Lamniformes > Lamnidae > Isurus > Isurus oxyrinchus. The sequence continues at coordinate 3,252,627 of JANJGN010000033.1, forward strand.
ATCTGAGGCAGTGCATTCCACACCCTAAGCACTGGATTGACCCTGTCTCCACCACACTCTCAGACAGTGCATTCCAGATCCTAACCACTCGATTGACCCTGTCTCCACCACACTCTCAGGCAGTGAATTCTAGATCCTAACCACTCAATTGATCCTCTCTACTCCACACTCTCAGAAAGAGCTTTCCAGACCCTTACCACTCGATTGACCCTGTCTCCAACACATTCTAAGGCAGTGCATTCCAGATCCTAACCATGCGATTCACCCTGTCTCCACCACACTCTCAGGCAGTGCATTCCAGATCCTAACCACTCGATTGACCCTGTCTCCACCACACTCTCAGGCAGTGCATCACAGATCTTTACCACTCGATTGGTCCTGTCTCCACCACACTCTCAGACAGTGCATTCCAGATCCTAACCACTCGATTGACCCTGTCTCCACCACACTCTCAGGCAGTGCATCACAGATCCTAACAACTCGATTGACCCTGTCTCCACCACACTCTCAGATAGTGCATTCCAGATCCTAACCACTCGATTGACCCTGTCTCAACCACACTTTCAGACAGTGCATTCCAGATCCTAAACACTCGATTCACCCTGTCTACACCACACTCTCTTACAGGGACATTCCAGATCCTACCCACTCAATTGACCCTGTCTCCACCACACTCTCAGACAGTGCATTCCAGTTTCCAAACACTTGATGCACCAGTCTCCACCACACTCTCAGGCAGTGCATTTCGGACCCTAACCACCTGATTGACCCGGTCTCCACCACACTCTCAAACAGTGCTTTCCAGATCCTAACGACTCGAATGATCCTCTCTCCTCCACATTCTGAAGACAATGTATTCTGTACCCTAACCACTCGATTGACCCTTCCTCCACCACACTCTCAATCAGTGCATTCCAGACCCTAACCACTCGATTGACCCTATCTCCACCACACTCTCAGACAGTGCATTCCAGATCCTAACCACTCGATTGACCCTGTCTCCACCACACTCACAGACAGTGCATTCCAGATCCTAACCACTCAATTGACCATGTCACCACCACACACTCAGTCAGTAATTCCCGACCCTAACAACTCGATTCCTCCTGTCTCCACCACATTCTCAGACAATGCCTTCCAGATCCTAACCACGCGATTGACCCTGTCTCCACCACACTCTCAGGCAGTGCAGTCAGTTACTAATCACTCGATTGACCCTTTCTTCACCACACTTTTAGACAGTGCATCACAGATCCTCACCTCTCAATTGACCCTGTCTCCACCACATTCTCAGACAGTGCATTCCAGACCCTAACCACTCGATTGATCCTATCTCCACCACACTTTCAGACAGTGCATTCCAGATCCTAACCACTCGATTGACCCTGTCTCAACCACACTCTCAGACAGTGCATTCCAGATCCTAACCACTCGATTCTTCCTGTCTCCACCACACTCTCTTACAGGGCATTCCAGATCCTAACCACTCAGTTGACCCTGTCTCCACCACACTCTCAGACAGTGCATTCCAGTTTCCAAACAATTGATGCACCCTGTCTCCACCACACTCTCAGGCAGTGCATTCCAGATCCTAACCACTGGATTGACCCTGTCCCCACCACACTCTCATACAGGGCATTCCAAATCCCAACCACTAGAATAACCCTGTCTCCACCACACTCTCAGGCAGTGTATTCCAGGTCCTAACCACTCGATTGACACTGTTTGCACCACACTCTCAGACAGTGCATTCCAGATCCTAACCACTCGATTGACCCTGTCTCCACCACACTCACAGACAGTGCATTCCAGATCCTAACCACTCAATTGACCATGTCACCACCACACACTCAGTCAGTAATTCCCGACCCTAACAACTCGATTCCTCCTGTCTCCACCACATTCTCAGACAATGCCTTCCAGATCCTAACCACGCGATTGACCCTGTCTCCACCACACTCTCAGGCAGTGCAGTCAGTTACTAACCACTCGATTGACCCTATCTCCACCACACTCTCAGACAGTGCATTCCAGATCCTAACCACTCGATTGACCCTGTCTCCACCACACTGTCAGTCAGTGCATTCCAGACCCTAACCACTCGATTGACCCTATCTCCACCACACTCTCAGACAGTGCATTCCAGATCCTAACCACTCGATTGACCCTGTCTCCACCACACTCACAGACAGTGCATTCCAGATCCTAACCACTCAATTGACCATGTCACCACCACACACTCAGTCAGTGCATTCCCGACCCTAACCACTTGATTCCTCCTGTCTCCACCACACTCACAGACAGTGCATTCCAGATCCTAACCACTCAATTGACCCTGTCCCCACCACACTCTCATACAGGGCATTCCAAATCCCAACCACTAGAATAACCCTGTCTCCACCACACTCTCAGGCAGTGTATTCCAGGTCCTAACCACTCGATTGACACTGTTTGCACCACACTCTCAGACAGTGCATTCCAGATCCTAACCACTCGATTAAACCTGTTTCCAACAAAATCTCAGACAGTGCATTCCAGATCCTAACCACTCGATTGACCCTATCTCCAGCACCCTCTCAGACAGTGCCTTCCAGATCCTAACCATGCGATTGACCCTGTCTCCACCACTCTCTTCTACTGTGCATTCCAGATCCTAACCACTCGATTGACCCTGTCCCCACCACACTCTCATACAGGGCATTCCAAATCCCAACCACTAGAATAACCCTGTCTCCACCACACTCTCAGGCAGTGTATTCCAGGTCCTAACCACTCGATTGACACTGTTTGCACCACACTCTCAGACAGTGCATTCCAGATCCTAACCACTCGATTAAACCTGTTTCCAACAAAATCTCAGACAGTGCATTCCAGATCCTAACCACTCGATTGACCCTATCTCCAGCACCCTCTCAGACAGTGCCTTCCAGATCCTAACCATGCGATTGACCCTGTCTCCACCACTCTCTTCTACTGTGCATTCCAGATCCTAACCACTCGATTGACCCTGTCTCCACCACACTCTCAGGCAGTGAATTCTAGATCCTAACCACTCAATTGATCCTCTCGCCTCCACTCTCTCAGAAAGACCTTTCCAGAATCTCACCACTCGATTGACCCTGTCTCCACCACAATCTGAGGCAGTGCATTCCACACCCTAAGCACTGGATTGACCCTGTCTCCACCACACTCTCAGACAGTGCATTCCAGATCCTAACCACTCGATTGACCCTGTCTCCACCACACTCTCAGGCAGTGAATTCTAGATCCTAACCACTCAATTGATCCTCTCTACTCCACACTCTCAGAAAGAGCTTTCCAGACCCTTACCACTCGATTGACCCTGTCTCCACCACATTCCAAGGCAGTGCATTCCAGATCCTAACCACTCAATTGACCCTGTCTCCACCACACTCTCAGACAGTGCATTCCAGATCCTAAACACTCGATTGACCCTGTCTCCACCACACTCTCAGTCAGTGCATTCCAGACCCTAACCACTCGATTGACCCTGTCTCCACCACACTCTCAGACAGTGCATTCCAGATCCTAACCACTCGATTGATCCTGTCTCCACCACACTCTCAGTCAGTGCATTCCAGATCCAAACCGCTCCATTGACCCTGTCTCCACCACACTCTCAGGCAGTGTATTCTCGACCCTAACCACTGGATTGACCCTGTCCCCACCACACTCTCATACAGGGTATTCCAAATCCCAACCACTCAAATAACCCTGTCTCCACCACACTCTCAGGCAGTGTATTCCAGGTCCTAACCGCTCGATTGACACTGTTTGCACCACACTCTCAGACAGTGCATTCCAGATCCTAACAACTCGATTATACCTGATTCCACCAAAATCTCAGGCAGTGAATTCCAGATCCTAACTACCTGATTGACTCTGTCTCCACCACACTATCAGACAGTGCATTCCAGATCCTAACCACTCAATTGATCCTGTCTCCACCACCCTCTCAGACAGTGCCTTCCAGATCCTAACCACGCGATTGACCCTGTCTCCACCACACTCTCAGGCAGTGCAGTCCAGTTACTAATCACTTGATTGACCCTTTCTTCACCACACTTTTAGACAATGCATCACAGATCCTCACCTGTCGATTGACCCTGTCTCCACCACATTCTCAGACAGTGCATTCCAGATCCTAACCACTCGACTGACCCTTCCTCCACCACACTGTCAGGCAATGCATTCCAGTTCCTAATCAGTCAATTGACCTTGTCTCCACCACACTCTCAGGCATTTTATTCCAGACACGAACCACCCAATTGACCCTGTCTCCACCACACTCTCAGAAAGAGCTTTCCAGACAAAAACCACCCGATTGACCCGGTCTCCACCACACTCTCAGACAGTGCATTCCGGACCCTACACACTCGATTGATCCTATCTCCACCACACTCTCAGACAGTGCATTCCAGACCCTAACCACTGAATTGACCCTGTCTCCACCACACTCTCAGGCAGTGCATTCCAGATCCTAACATCTCGATTGACCCTGTCTCCACCACACTCTCAGATAGTGCATTCCAGATCCTAACCACTCGATTGACCCTGTCTCAACCACACTTTCAGACAGTGCATTCCAGATCCTAAACACTCGATTCACCCTGTCTACACCACACTCTCTTACAGGGACATTCCAGATCCTACCCACTCAATTGACCCTGTCTCCACCACACTCTCAGACAGTGCATTCCAGTTTCCAAACACTTGATGCACCAGTCTCCACCACACTCTCAGGCAGTGCATTTCGGACCCTAACCACCTGATTGACCCGGTCTCCACCACACTCTCAAACAGTGCTTTCCAGATCCTAACGACTCGAATGATCCTCTCTCCTCCACATTCTGAAGACAATGTATTCTGTACCCTAACCACTCGATTGACCCTTCCTCCACCACACTCTCAATCAGTGCATTCCAGACCCTAACCACTCGATTGACCCTATCTCCACCACACTCTCAGACAGTGCATTCCAGATCCTAACCACTCGATTGACCCTGTCTCCACCACACTCACAGACAGTGCATTCCAGATCCTAACCACTCAATTGACCATGTCACCACCACACACTCAGTCAGTAATTCCCGACCCTAACAACTCGATTCCTCCTGTCTCCACCACATTCTCAGACAATGCCTTCCAGATCCTAACCACGCGATTGACCCTGTCTCCACCACACTCTCAGGCAGTGCAGTCAGTTACTAATCACTCGATTGACCCTTTCTTCACCACACTTTTAGACAGTGCATCACAGATCCTCACCTCTCAATTGACCCTGTCTCCACCACATTCTCAGACAGTGCATTCCAGACCCTAACCACTCGATTGATCCTATCTCCACCACACTTTCAGACAGTGCATTCCAGATCCTAACCACTCGATTGACCCTGTCTCAACCACACTCTCAGACAGTGCATTCCAGATCCTAACCACTCGATTCTTCCTGTCTCCACCACACTCTCTTACAGGGCATTCCAGATCCTAACCACTCAGTTGACCCTGTCTCCACCACACTCTCAGACAGTGCATTCCAGTTTCCAAACACTTGATGCACCCTGTCTCCACCACACTCTCAGGCAGTGCATTCCAGATCCTAACCACTGGATTGACCCTGTCCCCACCACACTCTCATACAGGGCATTCCAAATCCCAACCACTAGAATAACCCTGTCTCCACCACACTCTCAGGCAGTGTATTCCAGGTCCTAACCACTCGATTGACACTGTTTGCACCACACTCTCAGACAGTGCATTCCAGATCCTAACCACTCGATTAAACCTGTTTCCAACAAAATCTCAGACAGTGCATTCCAGATCCTAACCACTCGATTGACCCTATCTCCAGCACCCTCTCAGACAGTGCCTTCCAGATCCTAACCATGCGATTGACCCTGTCTCCACCACTCTCTTCTACTGTGCATTCCAGATCCTAACCACTCGATTGACCCTGTCTCCACCACACTCTCAGGCAGTGAATTCTAGATCCTAACCACTCAATTGATCCTCTCGCCTCCACTCTCTCAGAAAGACCTTTCCAGAATCTCACCACTCGATTGACCCTGTCTCCACCACAATCTGAGGCAGTGCATTCCACACCCTAAGCACTGGATTGACCCTGTCTCCACCACACTCTCAGACAGTGCATTCCAGATCCTAACCACTCGATTGACCCTGTCTCCACCACACTCTCAGGCAGTGAATTCTAGATCCTAACCACTCAATTGATCCTCTCTACTCCACACTCTCAGAAAGAGCTTTCCAGACCCTTACCACTCGATTGACCCTGTCTCCACCACATTCTAAGGCAGTGCATTCCAGATCCTAACCATGCGATTCACCCTGTCTCCACCACACTCTCAGGCAGTGCATTCCAGATCCTAACCACTCGATTGACCCTGTCTCCACCACACTCTCAGGCAGTGCATCACAGATCTTTACCACTCGATTGGTCCTGTCTCCACCACACTCTCAGACAGTGCATTCCAGATCCTAACCACTCGATTGACCCTGTCTCCACCACACTCTCAGGCAGTGCATCACAGATCTTTACCACTCGATTGGTCCTGTCTCCACCACACTCTCAGACAGTGCATTCCAGATCCTAACCACTCGATTGACCCTGTCTCCACCACACTCTCAGACAGTGCATTCCAGATCCTAACCACTTGATTGACCCTGTCTCCACCACACTCTCAGACAGTGTATTCCAGATCCTAACCACTTGATTGATCCTGTCTCCAGCACATTCTGAAGACAATGCATTCTGTACCCTAACCACTCGATTGACCCTGTCTTCACCACACTCTCCGACATCGCATTCCAGACTCTAACCATTCGATTGACCCTGTCTCCACCACACTCTCAGACAGTGCATTCCTGATCCTAACCACGCGATTCACCCTGTCTCCACCACACTCTCAGGCAGTGCATTCCAGATCCTAACCACTCGATTGACCCTGTCTCAACCACATTTTCAGACAGTGCATTCCAGATCCTAAACACTCGATTCACCCTGTCTACACCACACTCTCAGACAGTACATTCCAGATCCTAACAACTCGATTCCTCCTGTCTCCACCACATTCTCAGACAATGCCTTCCAGATCCTAACCACGCGATTGACCCTGTCTCCACCACACTCTCAGGCAGTGCAGTCAGTTACTAATCACTCGATTGACCCTTTCTTCACCACACTTTTAGACAGTGCATCACAGATCCTCACCTCTCAATTGACCCTGTCTCCACCACATTCTCAGACAGTGCATTCCAGACCCTAACCACTCGATTGATCCTATCTCCACCACACTTTCAGACAGTGCATTCCAGATCCTAACCACTCGATTGACCCTGTCTCAACCACACTCTCAGACAGTGCATTCCAGATCCTAACCACTCGATTCTTCCTGTCTCCACCACACTCTCTTACAGGGCATTCCAGATCCTAACCACTCAGTTGACCCTGTCTCCACCACACTCTCAGACAGTGCATTCCAGTTTCCAAACAATTGATGCACCCTGTCTCCACCACACTCTCAGGCAGTGCATTCCAGATCCTAACCACTGGATTGACCCTGTCCCCACCACACTCTCATACAGGGCATTCCAAATCCCAACCACTAGAATAACCCTGTCTCCACCACACTCTCAGGCAGTGTATTCCAGGTCCTAACCACTCGATTGACACTGTTTGCACCACACTCTCAGACAGTGCATTCCAGATCCTAACCACTCGATTGACCCTGTCTCCACCACACTCACAGACAGTGCATTCCAGATCCTAACCACTCAATTGACCATGTCACCACCACACACTCAGTCAGTAATTCCCGACCCTAACAACTCGATTCCTCCTGTCTCCACCACATTCTCAGACAATGCCTTCCAGATCCTAACCACGCGATTGACCCTGTCTCCACCACACTCTCAGGCAGTGCAGTCAGTTACTAACCACTCGATTGACCCTATCTCCACCACACTCTCAGACAGTGCATTCCAGATCCTAACCACTCGATTGACCCTGTCTCCACCACACTGTCAGTCAGTGCATTCCAGACCCTAACCACTCGATTGACCCTATCTCCACCACACTCTCAGACAGTGCATTCCAGATCCTAACCACTCGATTGACCCTGTCTCCACCACACTCACAGACAGTGCATTCCAGATCCTAACCACTCAATTGACCATGTCACCACCACACACTCAGTCAGTGCATTCCCGACCCTAACCACTTGATTCCTCCTGTCTCCACCACACTCACAGACAGTGCATTCCAGATCCTAACCACTCAATTGACCCTGTCCCCACCACACTCTCATACAGGGCATTCCAAATCCCAACCACTAGAATAACCCTGTCTCCACCACACTCTCAGGCAGTGTATTCCAGGTCCTAACCACTCGATTGACACTGTTTGCACCACACTCTCAGACAGTGCATTCCAGATCCTAACCACTCGATTAAACCTGTTTCCAACAAAATCTCAGACAGTGCATTCCAGATCCTAACCACTCGATTGACCCTATCTCCAGCACCCTCTCAGACAGTGCCTTCCAGATCCTAACCATGCGATTGACCCTGTCTCCACCACTCTCTTCTACTGTGCATTCCAGATCCTAACCACTCGATTGACCCTGTCCCCACCACACTCTCATACAGGGCATTCCAAATCCCAACCACTAGAATAACCCTGTCTCCACCACACTCTCAGGCAGTGTATTCCAGGTCCTAACCACTCGATTGACACTGTTTGCACCACACTCTCAGACAGTGCATTCCAGATCCTAACCACTCGATTAAACCTGTTTCCAACAAAATCTCAGACAGTGCATTCCAGATCCTAACCACTCGATTGACCCTATCTCCAGCACCCTCTCAGACAGTGCCTTCCAGATCCTAACCATGCGATTGACCCTGTCTCCACCACTCTCTTCTACTGTGCATTCCAGATCCTAACCACTCGATTGACCCTGTCTCCACCACACTCTCAGGCAGTGAATTCTAGATCCTAACCACTCAATTGATCCTCTCGCCTCCACTCTCTCAGAAAGACCTTTCCAGAATCTCACCACTCGATTGACCCTGTCTCCACCACAATCTGAGGCAGTGCATTCCACACCCTAAGCACTGGATTGACCCTGTCTCCACCACACTCTCAGACAGTGCATTCCAGATCCTAACCACTCGATTGACCCTGTCTCCACCACACTCTCAGGCAGTGAATTCTAGATCCTAACCACTCAATTGATCCTCTCTACTCCACACTCTCAGAAAGAGCTTTCCAGACCCTTACCACTCGATTGACCCTGTCTCCACCACATTCCAAGGCAGTGCATTCCAGATCCTAACCACTCAATTGACCCTGTCTCCACCACACTCTCAGACAGTGCATTCCAGATCCTAAACACTCGATTGACCCTGTCTCCACCACACTCTCAGTCAGTGCATTCCAGACCCTAACCACTCGATTGACCCTGTCTCCACCACACTCTCAGACAGTGCATTCCAGATCCTAACCACTCGATTGATCCTGTCTCCACCACACTCTCAGTCAGTGCATTCCAGATCCAAACCGCTCCATTGACCCTGTCTCCACCACACTCTCAGGCAGTGTATTCTCGACCCTAACCACTGGATTGACCCTGTCCCCACCACACTCTCATACAGGGTATTCCAAATCCCAACCACTCAAATAACCCTGTCTCCACCACACTCTCAGGCAGTGTATTCCAGGTCCTAACCGCTCGATTGACACTGTTTGCACCACACTCTCAGACAGTGCATTCCAGATCCTAACAACTCGATTATACCTGATTCCACCAAAATCTCAGGCAGTGAATTCCAGATCCTAACTACCTGATTGACTCTGTCTCCACCACACTATCAGACAGTGCATTCCAGATCCTAACCACTCAATTGATCCTGTCTCCACCACCCTCTCAGACAGTGCCTTCCAGATCCTAACCACGCGATTGACCCTGTCTCCACCACACTCTCAGGCAGTGCAGTCCAGTTACTAATCACTTGATTGACCCTTTCTTCACCACACTTTTAGACAATGCATCACAGATCCTCACCTGTCGATTGACCCTGTCTCCACCACATTCTCAGACAGTGCATTCCAGATCCTAACCACTCGACTGACCCTTCCTCCACCACACTGTCAGGCAATGCATTCCAGTTCCTAATCAGTCAATTGACCTTGTCTCCACCACACTCTCAGGCATTTTATTCCAGACACGAACCACCCAATTGACCCTGTCTCCACCACACTCTCAGAAAGAGCTTTCCAGACAAAAACCACCCGATTGACCCGGTCTCCACCACACTCTCAGACAGTGCATTCCGGACCCTACACACTCGATTGATCCTATCTCCACCACACTCTCAGACAGTGCATTCCAGACCCTAACCACTGAATTGACCCTGTCTCCACCACACTCTCAGGCAGTGCATTCCAGATCCTAACATCTCGATTGACCCTGTCTCCACCACACTCTCAGATAGTGCATTCCAGATCCTAACCACTCGATTGACCCTGTCTCAACCACACTTTCAGACAGTGCATTCCAGATCCTAAACACTCGATTCACCCTGTCTACACCACACTCTCTTACAGGGACATTCCAGATCCTACCCACTCAATTGACCCTGTCTCCACCACACTCTCAGACAGTGCATTCCAGTTTCCAAACACTTGATGCACCAGTCTCCACCACACTCTCAGGCAGTGCATTTCGGACCCTAACCACCTGATTGACCCGGTCTCCACCACACTCTCAAACAGTGCTTTCCAGATCCTAACGACTCGAATGATCCTCTCTCCTCCACATTCTGAAGACAATGTATTCTGTACCCTAACCACTCGATTGACCCTTCCTCCACCACACTCTCAATCAGTGCATTCCAGACCCTAACCACTCGATTGACCCTATCTCCACCACACTCTCAGACAGTGCATTCCAGATCCTAACCACTCGATTGACCCTGTCTCCACCACACTCACAGACAGTGCATTCCAGATCCTAACCACTCAATTGACCATGTCACCACCACACACTCAGTCAGTAATTCCCGACCCTAACAACTCGATTCCTCCTGTCTCCACCACATTCTCAGACAATGCCTTCCAGATCCTAACCACGCGATTGACCCTGTCTCCACCACACTCTCAGGCAGTGCAGTCAGTTACTAATCACTCGATTGACCCTTTCTTCACCACACTTTTAGACAGTGCATCACAGATCCTCACCTCTCAATTGACCCTGTCTCCACCACATTCTCAGACAGTGCATTCCAGACCCTAACCACTCGATTGATCCTATCTCCACCACACTTTCAGACAGTGCATTCCAGATCCTAACCACTCGATTGACCCTGTCTCAACCACACTCTCAGACAGTGCATTCCAGATCCTAACCACTCGATTCTTCCTGTCTCCACCACACTCTCTTACAGGGCATTCCAGATCCTAACCACTCAGTTGACCCTGTCTCCACCACACTCTCAGACAGTGCATTCCAGTTTCCAAACACTTGATGCACCCTGTCTCCACCACACTCTCAGGCAGTGCATTCCAGATCCTAACCACTGGATTGACCCTGTCCCCACCACACTCTCATACAGGGCATTCCAAATCCCAACCACTAGAATAACCCTGTCTCCACCACACTCTCAGGCAGTGTATTCCAGGTCCTAACCACTCGATTGACACTGTTTGCACCACACTCTCAGACAGTGCATTCCAGATCCTAACCACTCGATTAAACCTGTTTCCAACAAAATCTCAGACAGTGCATTCCAGATCCTAACCACTCGATTGACCCTATCTCCAGCACCCTCTCAGACAGTGCCTTCCAGATCCTAACCATGCGATTGACCCTGTCTCCACCACTCTCTTCTACTGTGCATTCCAGATCCTAACCACTCGATTGACCCTGTCTCCACCACACTCTCAGGCAGTGAATTCTAGATCCTAACCACTCAATTGATCCTCTCGCCTCCACTCTCTCAGAAAGACCTTTCCAGAATCTCACCACTCGATTGACCCTGTCTCCACCACAATCTGAGGCAGTGCATTCCACACCCTAAGCACTGGATTGACCCTGTCTCCACCACACTCTCAGACAGTGCATTCCAGATCCTAACCACTCGATTGACCCTGTCTCCACCACACTCTCAGGCAGTGAATTCTAGATCCTAACCACTCAATTGATCCTCTCTACTCCACACTCTCAGAAAGAGCTTTCCAGACCCTTACCACTCGATTGACCCTGTCTCCACCACATTCTAAGGCAGTGCATTCCAGATCCTAACCATGCGATTCACCCTGTCTCCACCACACTCTCAGGCAGTGCATTCCAGATCCTAACCACTCGATTGACCCTGTCTCCACCACACTCTCAGGCAGTGCATCACAGATCTTTACCACTCGATTGGTCCTGTCTCCACCACACTCTCAGACAGTGCATTCCAGATCCTAACCACTCGATTGACCCTGTCTCCACCACACTCTCAGGCAGTGCATCACAGATCTTTACCACTCGATTGGTCCTGTCTCCACCACACTCTCAGACAGTGCATTCCAGATCCTAACCACTCGATTGACCCTGTCTCCACCACACTCTCAGACAGTGCATTCCAGATCCTAACCACTTGATTGACCCTGTCTCCACCACACTCTCAGACAGTGTATTCCAGATCCTAACCACTTGATTGATCCTGTCTCCAGCACATTCTGAAGACAATGCATTCTGTACCCTAACCACTCGATTGACCCTGTCTTCACCACACTCTCCGACATCGCATTCCAGACTCTAACCATTCGATTGACCCTGTCTCCACCACACTCTCAGACAGTGCATTCCTGATCCTAACCACGCGATTCACCCTGTCTCCACCACACTCTCAGGCAGTGCATTCCAGATCCTAACCACTCGATTGACCCTGTCTCAACCACATTTTCAGACAGTGCATTCCAGATCCTAAACACTCGATTCACCCTGTCTACACCACACTCTCAGACAGTACATTCCAGATCCTAACCACTCGATTCTTCCTGTCTCCACCACACTCTCTTACAGGGCATTCCAGATCCTAACCACTCAATTGACCCTGTCTCCACCACACTCTCAGACAGTGCATTCCAGTTTCCAAACACTTGATGCACCCTGTCTCCACCACACTCTCAGGCAGTGCATTTCGGACCCTAACCACCTGATTGACCCGGTCTCCACCACACTCTCAAACAGTGCTTTCCAGATCCTAATGACTCGAATGATCCTCTCTCCTCCACATTCTGAAGACAATGTATTCTGTACCCTAACCACTCGATTGACCCTTCCTCCACCACACTCTCAATCAGTGCATTCCAGACCCTAACCACTCGATTGACCCTATCTCCACCACACTCTCAGACAGTGCATTCCAGATCCTAACCACTCGATTGACCCTGTCTCCACCACACTGTCAGTCAGTGCATTCCAGACCCTAACCACTCGATTGACCCTATCTCCACCACACTCTCAGACAGTGCATTCCAGATCCTAACCACTCGATTGACCCTGTCTCCACCACACTCACAGACAGTGCATTCCAGATCCTAACCACTCAATTGACCATGTCACCACCACACACTCAGTCAGTGCATTCCCGACCCTAACCACTTGATTCCTCCTGTCTCCACCACACTCACAGACAGTGCATTCCAGATCCTAACCACTCAATTGACCCTGTCCCCACCACACTCTCATACAGGGCATTCCAAATCCCAACCACTAGAATAACCCTGTCTCCACCACACTCTCAGGCAGTGTATTCCAGGTCCTAACCACTCGATTGACACTGTTTGCACCACACTCTCAGACAGTGCATTCCAGATCCTAACCACTCGATTAAACCTGTTTCCAACAAAATCTCAGACAGTGCATTCCAGATCCTAACCACTCGATTGACCCTATCTCCAGCACCCTCTCAGACAGTGCCTTCCAGATCCTAACCATGCGATTGACCCTGTCTCCACCACTCTCTTCTACTGTGCATTCCAGATCCTAACCACTCGATTGACCCTGTCCCCACCACACTCTCATACAGGGCATTCCAAATCCCAACCACTAGAATAACCCTGTCTCCACCACACTCTCAGGCAGTGTATTCCAGGTCCTAACCACTCGATTGACACTGTTTGCACCACACTCTCAGACAGTGCATTCCAGATCCTAACCACTCGATTAAACCTGTTTCCAACAAAATCTCAGACAGTGCATTCCAGATCCTAACCACTCGATTGACCCTATCTCCAGCACCCTCTCAGACAGTGCCTTCCAGATCCTAACCATGCGATTGACCCTGTCTCCACCACTCTCTTCTACTGTGCATTCCAGATCCTAACCACTCGATTGACCCTGTCTCCACCACACTCTCAGGCAGTGAATTCTAGATCCTAACCACTCAATTGATCCTCTCGCCTCCACTCTCTCAGAAAGACCTTTCCAGAATCTCACCACTCGATTGACCCTGTCTCCACCACAATCTGAGGCAGTGCATTCCACACCCTAAGCACTGGATTGACCCTGTCTCCACCACACTCTCAGACAGTGCATTCCAGATCCTAACCACTCGATTGACCCTGTCTCCACCACACTCTCAGGCAGTGAATTCTAGATCCTAACCACTCAATTGATCCTCTCTACTCCACACTCTCAGAAAGAGCTTTCCAGACCCTTACCACTCGATTGACCCTGTCTCCAACACATTCTAAGGCAGTGCATTCCAGATCCTAACCATGCGATTCACCCTGTCTCCACCACACTCTCAGGCAGTGCATTCCAGATCCTAACCACTCGATTGACCCTGTCTCCACCACACTCTCAGGCAGTGCATCACAGATCTTTACCACTCGATTGGTCCTGTCTCCACCACACTCTCAGACAGTGCATTCCAGATCCTAACCACTCGATTGACCCTGTCTCCACCACACTCTCAGGCAGTGCATCACAGATCTTTACCACTCGATTGGTCCTGTCTCCACCACACTCTCAGACAGTGCATTCCAGATCCTAACCACTCGATTGACCCTGTCTCCACCAGACTCTCAGAAAGTGCATTCCAGATCCTAACCACTCGATTGACCCTGTCTCCACCACACTCTCCGACAGTACATTCCAGACCATAACCACTCGATTTATCCTTCCTCCACCACACTCTCAGACAGTACATTCCAGTCACTAACCACCCAATTGACCCTGTCCCCACCACACTCTGAGACTGTGCATTCCTAACCCTAATCACTCGATTGACCCTGTCTCCACCACACTCTCAGACAGTGCATTCCAGATCCTAACCACTCAATTGATCCTCTCTACTCCGCACTCTCAGAAAGAGCTTTCCAGACCCTTACCACTCGATTGACCCTGTCTCCACCACATTCCAAGGCAGTGCATTCCAGATCCTAACCACTCAATTGACCCTGTCTCCACCACACTCTCAGACAGTGCATTCCAGATCCTAAACACTCGATTGACCCTGTCTCCACCACACTCTCAGTCAGTGCATTCCAGACTTTAACCACTCGATTGACCCTGTCTCCACCACACTCTCAGACAGTGCATTCCAGATCCTAACCACTCGATTGATCCTGTCTCCACCACAATCTCTTACAGGGCATTCCAGATCCAAACCGCTCCATTGACCCTGTCTCCACCACACTCTCAGGCAGTGTATTCTCGACCCTAACCACTGGATTGACCCTGTCCCCACCACACTCTCATACAGGGTATTCCAAATCCCAACCACTCAAATAACCCTGTCTCCACCACACTCTCAGGCAGTGTATTCCAGGTCCTAACCGCTCGATTGACACTGTTTGCACCACACTCTCAGACAGTGCGTTCCAGATCCTAACAACTCGATTATACCTGATTCCACCAAAATCTCAGGCAGTGAATTCCAGATCCTAACTACCTGATTGACTCTGTCTCCACCACACTATCAGACAGTGCATTCCAGATCCTAACCACTCAATTGATCCTGTCTCCACCACCCTCTCAGACAGTGCCTTCCAGATCCTAACCACGCGATTGACCCTGTCTCCACCACACTCTCAGGCAGTGCAGTCCAGTTACTAATCACTTGATTGACCCTTTCTTCACCACACTTTTAGACAATGCATCACAGATCCTCACCTGTCGATTGACCCTGTCTCCACCACATTCTCAGACAGTGCATTCCAGATCCTAACCACTCGACTGACCCTTCCTCCACCACACTGTCAGGCAATGCATTCCAGTTCCTAATCAGTCAATTGACCTTGTCTCCACCACACTCTCAGGCATTTTATTCCAGACACGAACCACCCAATTGACCCTGTCTCCACCACACTCTCAGAAAGAGCTTTCCAGACAAAAACCACCCGATTGACCCGGTCTCCACCACACTCTCAGACAGTGCATTCCGGACCCTACACACTCGATTGATCCTATCTCCACCACACTCTCAGACAGTGCATTCCAGACCCTAACCACTGAATTGACCCTGTCTCCACCACACTCTCAGGCAGTGCATTCCAGATCCTAACAACTCGATTGACCCTGTCTCCACCACACTCTCAGATAGTGCATTCCAGATCCTAACCACTCGATTGACCCTGTCTCAACCACACTTTCAGACAGTGCATTCCAGATCCTAAACACTCGATTCACCCTGTCTACACCACACTCTCTTACAGGGACATTCCAGATCCTACCCACTCAATTGACCCTGTCTCCACCACACTCTCAGACAGTGCATTCCAGTTTCCAAACACTTGATGCACCAGTCTCCACCACACTCTCAGGCAGTGCATTTCGGACCCTAACCACCTGATTGACCCGGTCTCCACCACACTCTCAAACAGTGCTTTCCAGATCCTAACGACTCGAATGATCCTCTCTCCTCCACATTCTGAAGACAATGTATTCTGTACCCTAACCACTCGATTGACCCTTCCTCCACCACACTCTCAATCAGTGCATTCCAGACCCTAACCACTCGATTGACCCTATCTCCACCACACTCTCAGACAGTGCATTCCAGATCCTAACCACTCGATTGACCCTGTCTCCACCACACTCACAGACAGTGCATTCCAGATCCTAACCACTCAATTGACCATGTCACCACCACACACTCAGTCAGTAATTCCCGACCCTAACAACTCGATTCCTCCTGTCTCCACCACATTCTCAGACAATGCCTTCCAGATCCTAACCACGCGATTGACCCTGTCTCCACCACACTCTCAGGCAGTGCAGTCAGTTACTAATCACTCGATTGACCCTTTCTTCACCACACTTTTAGACAGTGCATCACAGATCCTCACCTCTCAATTGACCCTGTCTCCACCACATTCTCAGACAGTGCATTCCAGACCCTAACCACTCGATTGACACTGTTTGCACCACACTCTCAGACAGTGCATTCCAGATCCTAACCACTCGATTAAACCTGTTTCCAACAAAATCTCAGACAGTGCCTTCCAGATCCTAACCATGCGATTGACCCTGTCTCCACCACTCTCTTCTACTGTGCATTCCAGATCCTAACCACTCGATTGACCCTGTCTCCACCACACTCTCAGGCAGTGAATTCTAGATCCTAACCACTCAATTGATCCTCTCGCCTCCACTCTCTCAGAAAGACCTTTCCAGAATCTCACCACTCGATTGACCCTGTCTCCACCACAATCTGAGGCAGTGCATTCCACACCCTAAGCACTGGATTGACCCTGTCTCCACCACACTCTCAGACAGTGCATTCCAGATCCTAACCACTCGATTGACCCTGTCTCCACCACACTCTCAGGCAGTGAATTCTAGATCCTAACCACTCAATTGATCCTCTCTACTCCACACTCTCAGAAAGAGCTTTCCAGACCCTTACCACTCGATTGACCCTGTCTCCACCACATTCTAAGGCAGTGCATTCCAGATCCTAACCATGCGATTCACCCTGTCTCCACCACACTCTCAGGCAGTGCATTCCAGATCCTAACCACTCGATTGACCCTGTCTCCACCACACTCTCAGGCAGTGCATCACAGATCTTTACCACTCGATTGGTCCTGTCTCCACCACACTCTCAGACAGTGCATTCCAGATCCTAACCACTCGATTGACCCTGTCTCCACCACACTCTCAGGCAGTGCATCACAGATCTTTACCACTCGATTGGTCCTGTCTCCACCACACTCTCAGACAGTGCATTCCAGATCCTAACCACTCGATTGACCCTGTCTCCACCACACTCTCAGACAGTGCATTCCAGATCCTAACCACTTGATTGACCCTGTCTCCACCACACTCTCAGACAGTGTATTCCAGATCCTAACCACTTGATTGATCCTGTCTCCAGCACATTCTGAAGACAATGCATTCTGTACCCTAACCACTCGATTGACCCTGTCTTCACCACACTCTCCGACATCGCATTCCAGACTCTAACCATTCGATTGACCCTGTCTCCACCACACTCTCAGACAGTGCATTCCTGATCCTAACCACGCGATTCACCCTGTCTCCACCACACTCTCAGGCAGTGCATTCCAGATCCTAACCACTCGATTGACCCTGTCTCAACCACATTTTCAGACAGTGCATTCCAGATCCTAAACACTCGATTCACCCTGTCTACACCACACTCTCAGACAGTGCATTCCAGATCCTAACCACTCGATTCTTCCTGTCTCCACCACACTCTCTTACAGGGCATTCCAGATCCTAACCACTCAATTGACCCTGTCTCCACCACACTCTCAGACAGTGCATTCCAGTTTCCAAACACTTGATGCACCCTGTCTCCACCACACTCTCAGGCAGTGCATTTCGGACCCTAACCACCTGATTGACCCGGTCTCCACCACACTCTCAAACAGTGCTTTCCAGATCCTAACGACTCGAATGATCCTCTCTCCTCCACATTCTGAAGACAATGTATTCTGTACCCTAACCACTCGATTGACCCTTCCTCCACCACACTCTCAATCAGTGCATTCCAGACCCTAACCACTCGATTGACCCTATCTCCACCACACTCTCAGACAGTGCATTCCAGATCCTAACCACTCGATTGACCCTGTCTCCACCACACTGTCAGTCAGTGCATTCCAGACCCTAACCACTCGATTGACCCTATCTCCACCACACTCTCAGACAGTGCATTCCAGATCCAAACCACTCGATTGACCCTGTCTCCACCACACTCACAGACAGTGCATTCCAGATCCTAACCACTCAATTGACCATGTCACCACCACACACTCAGTCAGTGCATTCCCGACCCTAACCACTTGATTCCTCCTGTCTCCACCACACTCACAGACAGTGCATTCCAGATCCTAACCACTCAATTGACCCTGTCCCCACCACACTCTCATACAGTGCATTCCAGATCCTAACCACTCGATTAAACCTGTTTCCAACAAAATCTCAGACAGTGCATTCCAGATCCTAACCACTCGATTGACCCTATCTCCACCACCCTCTCAGACAGTGCCTTCCAGATCCTAACCACTCGATTGACCCTGTCTCCACCACACTCTCAGGCAGTGCAGTCCAGTTACTAATCACTCGATTGACCCTTTCTTCACCACACTTTTAGACAGTGCATCACAGATCCTCACCTCTCGATTGACCCTGTCTCCACCACATTCTCAGACAGTGATTCCAGACCCTAACCACTCGATTGAATCTATCTCCACCACACTCTCAGACAATGCATTCCAGATCCTAATCAGTCAATTGACCCTGTCTCCACCACACTCTCCGACAGTGAATTCTAGATCCTAACCACTCAATTGATCCTCTCGCCTCCACTCTCTCAGAAAGACCTTTCCAGAATCTCACCAGTCGATTGACCCTGTCTCCACCACATTCTCCGACAGTGCATTCCAGATCCTAACCACTCGATTGACCCTGTCTCCACCACAATCTGAGGCAGTGCATTCCACACCCTAAGCACTCGATTGACCCTGTCTCCACCACACTCTCAGACAGTACGTTCCAGATCCTAGCCACTCAATTGATCCTGTCTCCCCCACACTCTCAGAAAGAGCTTTCCAGACCCTTACCACTCGATTGACCCTGTCTCCACCACATTCTAAGGCAGTGCATTCCAGATCCTAACCATGCGATTCACCCTGTCTCCACCACACTCTCAGGCAGTGCATTCCAGATCCTAACAACTCGATTGACCCTGTCTCCGCCTCACTATTAGACAGTGCATTCCAGACCCTAACCACTCGATTGACCCTGTCTCCACCACACTCTCAGGCAGTGCATCACAGATCTTTACCACTCGATTGGTCCTGTCTCCACCACAGTCTCAGACAGTGCATTCCAGATCCTAACCACTTGATTGACCCTGTCTCCACCACACTCTCAGACAGTGTATTCCAGATCCTAACCACTTGATTGATCCTGTCTCCAGCACATTCTGAAGACAATGCATTCTGTACCCTAACCACTCGATTGACCCTGTCTTCACCACACTCTCCGACATCGCATTCCAGACTCTAACCATTCGATTGACCCTGTCTCCACCACACTCTCAGACAGTACGTTCCAGATCCTAACCACTCAATTGATCCTCTCTACTCCACACTCTCAGAAAGAGCTTTCCAGACCCTTACCACTCGATTGACCCTGTCTCCACCACATTCTAAGGCAGTGCATTCCAGATCCTAACCATGCGATTCACCCTGTCTCCACCACACTCTCAGGCAGTGCATTCCAGATCCTAACAACTCGATTGACCCTGTCTCCGCCTCACTATTAGACAGTGCATTCCAGACCCTAACCACTCGATTGACCCTGTCTCCACCACACTCTCAGGCAGTGCATCACAGATATTTACCACTCGATTGGTCCTGTCTCCACCACAATCTCAGACAGTGCATTCCAGATCCTAACCACTCGATTGACCCTGTCTTCACCACACTCTCCAACATCGCATTCCAGACTCTAACCATTCGATTGACCCTGTCTCCACCACACTCTCAGATAGTGCATTCCAGATCCTAACCACTCGATTGAACCTGTCTCCACCACACTATCAGACAGTGCATTCCAGACCCTAAACACTCGAGTGACCCTGTCGCCACCACACTTTCAGACAGTGCATTCCAGATCCTAACCACTCGATTGAACCTGTCTCCACCACACTATCAGACAGTGCATTCCAGACCCTAAACACTCGAGTGACCCTGTCGCCACCACACTCTCAGGCAGTGCATTCCAGATCCTAACAACTCGATTGACCCTGTCTCCGCCTCACTATTGGACAGTGCATTCCAGACCCTAACCACTCGATTGACCCTGTCTCCACCACACTCTCAGGCAGTGCATCACAGATCTTTACCACTCGATTGGTCCTGTCTTCACCACACTCTCAGACAGTGCATTCCAGATCCTTACCTCTCGATTGACCCTGTCTCCACCACAGTCTCAGACAGTGCATTCCAGATCCTAACCACTTGATTGACCCTGTCTCCACCACACTCTCAGACAGTGTATTCCAGATCCTAACCACTTGATTGATCCTGTCTCCAGCACATTCTGAAGACAATGCATTCTGTACCCTAACCACTCGATTGACCCTGTCTTCACCACACTCTCCGACATCGCATTCCAGACTCTAACCATTCGATTGACCCTGTCTCCACCACACTCTCAGACAGTGCATTCCAGATCCTAACCACTCGATTGATCCTGTCTCCACCACAATCTCTTACAGGGCATTCCAGATCCAAACCGCTCCATTGACCCTGTCTCCACCACACTCTCAGGCAGTGTATTCTCGACCCTAACCACTCGATTCTTCCTGTCTCCACCACAATCTCAGACAGTGCATTCCAGATCCTAACCACTCGATTGAACCTGTCTCCACCACACTATCAGACAGTGCATTCCAGACCCTAAACACTCGAGTGACCCTGTCGCCACCACACTTTCAGACAGTGCATTCCAGATCCTAACCACTCGATTGAACCTGTCTCCACCACACTATCAGACAGTGCATTCCAGACCCTAAACACTCGAGTGACCCTGTCGCCACCACACTCTCCGGCAGTGCATTCCAGATCCTAACAACTCGATTGACCCTGTCTCCGCCTCACTATTGGACAGTGCATTCCAGACCCTAACCACTCGATTGACCCTGTCTCCACCACACTCTCAGGCAGTGCATCACAGATCTTTACCACTCGATTGGTCCTGTCTTCACCACACTCTCAGACAGTGCATTCCAGATCCTTACCTCTCGATTGACCCTGTCTCCACCACAGTCTCAGACAGTGCATTCCAGATCCTAACCACTTGATTGACCCTGTCTCCACCACACTCTCAGACAGTGTATTCCAGATCCTAACCACTTGATTGATCCTGTCTCCAGCACATTCTAAGGCAGTGCATTCCAGATCCTAACCATGCGATTCACCCTGTCTCCACCACACTCTCAGGCAGTGCATTCCAGATCCTAACAACTCGATTGACCCTGTCTCCGCCTCACTATTAGACAGTGCATTCCAGACCCTAACCACTCGATTGACCCTGTCTCCACCACACTCTCAGGCAGTGCATCACAGATCTTTACCACTCGATTGGTCCTGTCTCCACCACAGTCTCAGACAGTGCATTCCAGATCCTAACCACTTGATTGACCCTGTCTCCACCACACTCTCAGACAGTGTATTCCAGATCCTAACCACTTGATTGATCCTGTCTCCAGCACATTCTGAAGACAATGCATTCTGTACCCTAACCACTCGATTGACCCTGTCTTCACCACACTCTCCGACATCGCATTCCAGACTCTAACCATTCGATTGACCCTGTCTCCACCACACTCTCAGACAGTACGTTCCAGATCCTAACCACTCAATTGATCCTCTCTACTCCACACTCTCAGAAAGAGCTTTCCAGACCCTTACCACTCGATTGACCCTGTCTCCACCACATTCTAAGGCAGTGCATTCCAGATCCTAACCATGCGATTCACCCTGTCTCCACCACACTCTCAGGCAGTGCATTCCAGATCCTAACAACTCGATTGACCCTGTCTCCGCCTCACTATTAGACAGTGCATTCCAGACCCTAACCACTCGATTGACCCTGTCTCCACCACACTCTCAGGCAGTGCATCACAGATATTTACCACTCGATTGGTCCTGTCTCCACCACAATCTCAGACAGTGCATTCCAGATCCTAACCACTTGATTGACCCTGTCTCCACCACACTCTCAGACAGTGTATTCCAGATCCTAACCACTTGATTGATCCTGTCTCCAGCACATTCTGAAGACAATGCATTCTGTACCCTAACCACTCGATTGACCCTGTCTTCACCACACTCTCCAACATCGCATTCCAGACTCTAACCATTCGATTGACCCTGTCTCCACCACACTCTCAGATAGTGCATTCCAGATCCTAACCACTCGATTGAACCTGTCTCCACCACACTATCAGACAGTGCATTCCAGACCCTAAACACTCGAGTGACCCTGTCGCCACCACACTTTCAGACAGTGCATTCCAGATCCTAACCACTCGATTGAACCTGTCTCCACCACACTATCAGACAGTGCATTCCAGACCCTAAACACTCGAGTGACCCTGTCGCCACCACACTCTCAGGCAGTGCATTCCAGATCCTAACAACTCGATTGACCCTGTCTCCGCCTCACTATTGGACAGTGCATTCCAGACCCTAACCACTCGATTGACCCTGTCTCCACCACACTCTCAGGCAGTGCATCACAGATCTTTACCACTCGATTGGTCCTGTCTTCACCACACTCTCAGACAGTGCATTCCAGATCCTTACCTCTCGATTGACCCTGTCTCCACCACAGTCTCAGACAGTGCATTCCAGATCCTAACCACTTGATTGACCCTGTCTCCACCACACTCTCAGACAGTGTATTCCAGATCCTAACCACTTGATTGATCCTGTCTCCAGCACATTCTGAAGACAATGCATTCTGTACCCTAACCACTCGATTGACCCTGTCTTCACCACACTCTCCGACATCGCATTCCAGACTCTAACCATTCGATTGACCCTGTCTCCACCACACTCTCAGACAGTGCATTCCAGATCCTAACCACTCGATTGATCCTGTCTCCACCACAATCTCTTACAGGGCATTCCAGATCCAAACCGCTCCATTGACCCTGTCTCCACCACACTCTCAGGCAGTGTATTCTCGACCCTAACCACTCGATTCTTCCTGTCTCCACCACAATCTCAGACAGTGCATTCCAGATCCTAACCACTCGATTGAACCTGTCTCCACCACACTATCAGACAGTGCATTCCAGACCCTAAACACTCGAGTGACCCTGTCGCCACCACACTTTCAGACAGTGCATTCCAGATCCTAACCACTCGATTGAACCTGTCTCCACCACACT
This sequence comes from Isurus oxyrinchus, assembly GCA_026770705.1. Lineage (NCBI taxonomy): Eukaryota > Metazoa > Chordata > Chondrichthyes > Lamniformes > Lamnidae > Isurus > Isurus oxyrinchus. The sequence continues at coordinate 3,277,101 of JANJGN010000033.1, forward strand.
ATCAGACAGTGCATTCCAGACCCTAAACACTCGAGTGACCCTGTCGCCACCACACTCTCCGGCAGTGCATTCCAGATCCTAACAACTCGATTGACCCTGTCTCCGCCTCACTATTGGACAGTGCATTCCAGACCCTAACCACTCGATTGACCCTGTCTCCACCACACTCTCAGGCAGTGCATCACAGATCTTTACCACTCGATTGGTCCTGTCTTCACCACACTCTCAGACAGTGCATTCCAGATCCTTACCTCTCGATTGACCCTGTCTCCACCACAGTCTCAGACAGTGCATTCCAGATCCTAACCACTTGATTGACCCTGTCTCCACCACACTCTCAGACAGTGTATTCCAGATCCTAACCACTTGATTGATCCTGTCTCCAGCACATTCTAAGGCAGTGCATTCCAGATCCTAGCCATGCGATTCACCCTGTCTCCACCACACTCTCAGGCAGTGCATTCCAGATCCTAACAACTCGATTGACCCTGTCTCCGCCTCACTATTAGACAGTGCATTCCAGACCCTAACCACTCGATTGACCCTGTCTCCACCACACTCTCAGGCAGTGCATCACAGATATTTACCACTCGATTGGTCCTGTCTCCACCACAGTCTCAGACAGTGCATTCCAGATCCTAACCACTTGATTGACCCTGTCTCCACCACACTCTCAGACAGTGTATTCCAGATCCTAACCACTTGATTGATCCTGTCTCCAGCACATTCTGAAGACAATGCATTCTGTACCCTAACCACTCGATTGACCCTGTCTTCACCACACTCTCCGACATCGCATTCCAGACTCTAACCATTCGATTGACCCTGTCTCCACCACACTCTCAGACAGTGCATTCCAGATCCTAACCACTCGATTGAACCTGTCTCCACCACACTATCAGACAGTGCATTCCAGACCCTAAACACTCGAGTGACCCTGTCGCCACCACACTTTCAGACAGTGCATTCCAGACCCTAAACACTCGAGTGACCCTGTCGCCACCACACTCTCAGGCAGTGCATTCCAGATCCTAACAACTCGATTGACCCTGTCTCCGCCTCACTATTGGACAGTGCATTCCAGACCCTAACCACTCGATTGACCCTGTCTCCACCACACTCTCAGGCAGTGCATCACAGATCTTTACCACTCGATTGGTCCTGTCTTCACCACACTCTCAGACAGTGCATTCCAGATCCTTACCTCTCGATTGACCCTGTCTCCACCACAGTCTCAGACAGTGCATTCCAGATCCTAACCACTTGATTGACCCTGTCTCCACCACACTCTCAGACAGTGTATTCCAGATCCTAACCACTTGATTGATCCTGTCTCCAGCACATTCTGAAGACAATGCATTCTGTACCCTAACCACTCGATTGACCCTGTCTTCACCACACTCTCCGACATCGCATTCCAGACTCTAACCATTCGATTGACCCTGTCTCCACTACACTCTCTTACAGGGCATTCCAGATCCAAACCGCTCCATTGACCCTGTCTCCACCACGCTCTCAGGCAGTGTATTCTCGACCCTAACCACTCGATTCTTCCTGTCTCCACCACAATCTCAGACAGTGCATTCCCGACCCTAACCACTGGATTGACCCTGTCCCCACCACACTCTCATACAGGGCATTCCAAATCCCAACCACTCGAATACCCCTGTCTCCACCACACTCTCAGGCAGTGTATTCCAGGTCCTAACCACTCGATTAGACCTGTTTCAACCAAAATCTCAGGCAGTGAATTCCAGATCCTAACTACCTGATTGACTCTGTCTCCACCACACTATCAGACAGTGCATTCCAGATCCTAACCACTCGATTGACCCTGTCTCCACCACACTCTCAGGCAGTGCAGTCCAGTTACTAATCACTCGATTGACCCTTTCTTCACCACACTTTTAGACAGTGCATCACAGATCCTCACCTCTCGATTGACCCTGTCTCCACCACACTCTCAGACAGTGCATTCCAGACCCTAACCACTCGATTGACCCTTCCTCCACCACACTCTCAGGCAATGCATTCCAGTTCCTAATCAGTCAGTTGACCTTGTCTCCACCACACTCTCAGACATTTTATTCCAGAAACTAACCACCCAATTGACCCTGTCCCCACCACACTCTCAGACGGTGAATTCCAGACCCTAACCACTCAATTGATCCTCTCTCCTCCACTCTCTCAGAAAGAGCTTTCCAGAATCTCACCAGTCGATTGACCCTGTCTCCACCGCATTATCCGACAGTGCATTCCACAAACTAACCACTCAATTGATCCTATCTTCTCCACACTCTCAGACAGTGCATTCCAGTCCCTAACCACTCAATTCTTCCTGCCTCCACCACACTCTCTTACAGGGCATTCCAGATTCTAACCACTCGATTGACCCTGTCTCCGCCTCACTATTAGACAGTGCATTCCAGACCCTAACCACTCGATTGACCCTGTCTCCACCACACTCTCAGGCAGTGCATCACAGATCTTTACCACTCGATGGGTCCTGTCTCCACCACACTCTCAGACAGTGCATCCAGATCCTCACCTCTCGATTGACCCTGTCTCCACCACAGTCTCAGACAGTGCATTCCAGATCCTAACCACTTGATTGATCCTGTCTCCACCACACTCTCAGACAGTGTATTCCAGATCCTAACCACTTGATTGATCCTGTCTCCAGCACATTCTGAAGACAATGCATTCTGTACCCTAACCACTCGATTGACCCTGTCTTCACCACACTCTCCGACATCGCATTCCAGACTCTAACCATTCGATTGACCCTGTCTCCACCACACTCTCAGACAGTGCATTCCAGATCCTAACCACTCGATTGAACCTGTCTCCACCACACTATCAGACAGTGCATTCCAGATCCTAACCACTCGACTGAACCTGTCTCCACCACACTATCAGACAGTGCATTCCAGACCCTAAACACTCGATTGATCCTGTCTACACCACACTCTCAGTCAGTGCATTCCAGATCCTAACCACTCGATTGGTCCTGTCTCCACCACACTCTCCGACAGTGCATTCCAGACCCTAACCACTCGACTGACCCTGTCTCCACCACACTCTCAGTGCATTCCAGACGCTAACCACTCGATTGACCCTGTCTCCACCACATTCTGAAGACAATGCATTCTGTACCCTAACCACTCGATTGACCCTGTCTCCACCACACTCTCAGAAAGAGCTTTCCAGATCCTAACCACTTGATTGACCCTGTCTCCACCACATTCTCAGACAGTGCATTCCAGATCCTAACCACTCGATTGACCCTGTCTACACCACACTTTTAGGCTGTGCATTCCAAACACTAACCACCCAATTGACCCTGTCTCCACCACACTCTCAGTGAATTCCAGATCCTAACCACTCGACTGACCCTGTCTCCACCACACTCTCAGGCATTGCATTCCAGACCCTAACCACTCGTTTGACCCTGTCTACACCACACTCTCAGACAGTGCATTCCAGATCCTAACCACTCGATTCACCCTGTCTCCACCACACTATTAGACAGTGCATTCCAGACCCTAACCACTCGATTGACCCTGTCTCCACCACATTGTTAGACTGTGCATTCCAGATCCTAACCACTCGATTGACCCTGTCTCCACCACATTCTTAGACTGTGCATTCCAGACCCTAACTCTCGATTGTCCCTGTCTCCACCATACTCTTAGAGAGAGCATCACAGATCTTCAGCTCTCGATTGTCCCTGTCTCCAGAACATTGTCAGACAGTGCATTCCAGACAGTAACCACACGATTGACCCTCTTTCCACCACACTCTCGGCCAGTGCATTCCAGATCCTAACCATTCAATTGATCCTCCCTCCTCCACACTCTCAGACAGTGCATTCCAGTCCCTAACCACTCGATTGACCCTGTCTCCACCACACTCTCAGACAGTGCATTCCAGATCCTTACCACTCGATTGACCCTGTATCCACCACACTTTCAGTCACTGCATTCCAGATCCTAACCCTGTTTCCAAAACACTGTCAGATAGTAAATTCCTGATCCTATTTGATTGACTCTGTTTCGAGCGTACTCTCAGACAGTGCATCACATATCCTCACCTCTCGATTGACCCTTCCTCCACCACACTCTCAGGCAATGCATTCCAGATCCTAATCAGTCAATTGACCTTGTCTCCACCACACTCTCAGGCATTTTATTCCAGAAACTAACCACCCAATTGACCCTGTCCCCACCACACTCTCAGACGGTGAATTCCAGACCCTAACCACTCAGTTGATCCTCTCTCCTCCACTCTCTCAGAAAGAGCTTTCCAGAATCTCACCAGTCGATTGACCCTGTCTCCACCGCATTATCCGGCAGTGCATTCCACAAACTAACCACTCGATTGATCCTATCTCCTCCACACTCTCAGACAGTGCATTCCAGTCCCTAACCACTCAATTCTTCCTGCCTCCACCACACTCTCTTACAGGGCATTCCAGATTCTAACCACTCGATTGACCCTGTCTCCACCACACTCTCAGGCAGTGCATTCCAGACCCTAACCACTGGATTGACCCTGTCTCCACCACACTCTCAGACAGTGCATTCCAGATCCTAACCACTCGATTGAACCTGTCTCCACCACACTATCAGACAGTGCATTCCAGACCCTAAACACTCGAGTGACCCTGTCGCCACCACACTCTCAGGCAGTGCATTCCAGATCCTAACAACTCGATTGACCCTGTCTCCGCCTCACTATTAGACAGTGCATTCCAGACCCTAACCACTCGATTGACCCTGTCTCCACCACACTCTCAGGCAGTGCATCACAGATTTTTACCACTCGATTGGTCCTGTCTCCACCACACTCTCAGACAGTGCATTCCAGATCCTCACCTCTCGATTGACCCTGTCTCCACCACAGTCTCAGACAGTGCATTCCAGATCCTAACCACTTGATTGACCCTGTCTCCACCACACTCTCAGACAGTGTATTCCAGATCCTAACCACTTGATTGATCCTGTCTCCAGCACATTCTGAAGACAATGCATTCTGTACCCTAACCACTCGATTGACCCTGTCTTCACCACACTCTCCGACATCGCATTCCAGACTCTAACCATTCGATTGACCCTGTCTCCACCACACTCTCAGACAGTGCATTCCAGATCCTAACCACTCGATTGATCCTGTCTCCACCACAATCTCTTACAGGGCATTCCAGATCCAAACCGCTCCATTGACCCTGTCTCCACCACACTCTCAGGCAGTGTATTCTCGACCCTAACCACTCGATTCTTCCTGTCTCCACCACAATCTCAGACAGTGCATTCCCGACCCTAACCACTGGATTGACCCTGTCCCCACCACACTCTCATACAGGGCATTCCAAATCCCAACCACTCGAATAACCCTGTCTCCACCACACTCTCAGGCAGTGTATTCCAGGTCCTAACCACTCGATTAGACCTGTTTCAACCAAAATCTCAGGCAGTGAATTCCAGCTCCTAACTACCTGATTGACTCTGTCTCCACCACACTATCAGACAGTGCATTCCAGATCCTAACCACTCGATTGACCCTGTCTCCACCACACTCTCAGGCAGTGCAGTCCAGTTACTAATCACTCGATTGACCCTTTCTTCACCACACTTTTAGACAGTGCATCACAGATCCTCACCTCTCGATTGACCCTGTCTCCACCACACTCTCAGACAGTGCATTACACACCCTAACCACTCGATTGACCCTTCCTCCACCACACTCTAGGGCAATGCATTCCAGTTCCTAATCAGTCAGTTGACCTTGTCTCCACCACACTCTCAGGCATTTTATTCCAGAAACTAACCACCCAATTGACCCTGTCCCCACCACACTCTCAGACGGTGAATTCCAGACCCTAACCACTCAATTGATCCTCTCTCCTCCACTCTCTCAGAAAGAGCTTTCCAGAATCTCACCAGTCGATTGACCCTGTCTCCACTGCATTATCCGACAGTGCATTCCACAAACTAACCACTCAATTGATCCTATCTCCTCCACACTCTCAGACAGTGCATTCCAGTCCCTAACCACTCAATTCTTCCTGCCTCCACCACACTCTCAGTGAATTCCAGATTCTAACCACTCAATTGATCCTATCTCCTCCACACTCTCAGACAGTGCATTCCAGTCCCTAACCACTCGATTCACCCTGTCTCCGCCTCACTATTAGACAGTGCATTCCAGACCCTAACCACTCGATTGACCCTGTCTCCACCACAATCTCAGGCAGTGCATCACAGATCTTTACCACTCGATGGGTCCTGTCTCCACCACACTCTCAGACAGTGCATTCCAGATCCTCACCTCTCGATTGACCCTGTCTCCACCACAGTCTCAGACAGTGCATTCCAGATCCTAACCACTTGATTGACCCTGTCTCCACCACACTCTCAGACAGTGTATTCCAGATCCTAACCACTTGATTGACCCTGTCTCCAGCACATTCTGAGGACAATGCATTCTGTACCTTAACCACTCGATTGACCCTGTCTTCACCACACTCTCAGACAGTGCATTCCAGATCCTAACCACTCGACTGAACCTGTCTCCACCACACTATCAGACAGTGCATTCCAGACCCTGAACACTCGAGTGACCCTGTCTCCACCACACTCTCAGGCAGTGCATTCCAGATCCTAACCACTCGACTTACCCTGTCTCCACCACACTCTCAGTCAGTGCATTCCAGACCCTAAACTCTCGATTGATCCTGTCTACACCACACTCTCAGGCAGTGCATCACAGATTCTTACCACTCGATTGGTCCTGTCTCCACCACACTCTCAGACAGTGCATTCCAGATCCTAACCACTCAATTGACCCTGTCTCCACCAGACTCTCAGGCAGTGCATTCTAGATCCTAACCACTCGATTGACCCTGTCTCCACCACACTCTCAGGCAGTGCATTCCAGATCCTAACCACTCAATTGGTCCTGTCTCCACCACACTCTCAGACAGTGCATTCCAGACCCTAACCACTCGATTGACCCTGTCTCCACCACAGTCTCAGTGCATTCCAGACGCTAACCACTCGATTGACCCTGTCTCCACCACATTCTGAAGACAATGCATTCTGTACCCTAACCACTCGATTGACCCTGTCTCCACCACACTCTCAGAAAGAGCTTTCCAGATCCTAACCACTTGATTGACCCTGTCTCCACCACACTCTCAGAAAGAGCTTTCCAGATCCTAACCACTTGATTGACCCTGTCTCCACCACACTCTCAGGCATTGCATTCCAGACCCTAACCACTCGTTTGACCCTGTCTACACCACACTCTCAGACAGTGCATTCCAGATCCTAACCACTCGATTCACCCTGTCTCCACCACACTATTAGACAGTGCATTCCAGACCCTAACCACTCGATTGACCCTGTCTCCACCACAATCTCAGACAGTTCATTCCAGACCCTAACCACTCGATTGACCCTGTCTCCACCACATTCTTAGACTGTGCATTCCAGACCCTAACTCTCGATTGTCCCTGTCTCCACCATACTCTTAGAGAGAGCATCACAGATCTTCAGCTCTCGATTGTCCCTGTCTCCAGAACATTGTCAGACAGTGCATTCCAGACAGTAACCACACGATTGACCCTGTTTCCACCACACTCTCAGACAGTGCATTCCAGACACTAATCACTCTATTGATCTTCTCTCCTCCACACTCTCGGCCAGTGCATTCCAGATCCTAACCATTCAATTGATCCTCCCTCCTCCACACTCTCAGACAGTGCATTCCAGTCCCTAACCACTCGATTGACCCTGTCTCCACCACACTCTCAGACAGTGCATTCCAGATCCTTACCACTCGATTGACCCTGTATCCACCACACTTTCAGTCACTGCATTCCAGATCCTAACCCTGTTTCCAAAACACTGTCAGATAGTAAATTCCTGATCCTATTTGATTGACTCTGTTTCCAGCATACTCTCAGACAGTTCATCACATATCCTCACCTCTCGATTGAACATTTCTCCACCACACTCTCAGGCAATACATTCCAGATCCTAATCATTCAATTGACCTTGTCTCCACCACACTCTCAGGCATTTTATTCCAGAAACTAACCACCCAATTGACCCTGTACCCACCACACTCTCAGACAGTGAATTCCAGACCCTAACCACTCAGTTGATCCTCTCTCCTCCACTCTCTCAGAAAGAGCTTTCCAGAATCTCACCAGTCGATTGACCCTGTCTCCACCGCATTCTCCGACAGTGCATTCCACATACTAACCGCTCAATTGATCCTATCTCCTCCACACTCTCAGACAGTGCATTCCAGATCCTAACCACTCGATTGACCCTGTCTCCACCTCAGTCTCAGACAGTGCATCACAGATCCTAACCACTCAATTGGTCCTGTCTCCACCACACTCTCAGACAGTGCATTCCAGATCCTAACCACTCGATTTACCCTATCTACACCACACTCTCAGACAGTGCGTTCCAGACACTAACCACCCAATTGACCCTGTCTCCACCACTCTCAGGCAGTGCATTCCAGACCCTAACCACTCGATTGATCCTGTCTCCACCACACTCTCAGACAGTGTATTCCAGATCCTAACCACTTGATTGATCCTGTCTCCAGCACATTCTGAAGACAATGCATTCTGTACCCTAACCACTCGATTGACCCTGTCTCCACCACACTCTCAGACAGTGCATTCCAGACCCTAACCACTGGATTGACCCTGTCTCCACCACACTCTCAGACGGTGCATTCCAGATCCTAACCACTCGATTGACCCTGTCTCCACCACACTCTCAGGCGGTGCATTCCAGATCCTAACCACTCGATTGACCCTGTCTCCACCACACTCTCAGGCAGTGCATTCCAGATCTTAACCACTCGATTGACCCTGTCTCCACCACACTCTCAGGCAGTGCATCACAGATCCTTACTACTCAATTGGTCCTGTCTCCACCACACTCTCAGACAGTGCATTCCAGACCCTAACCACTCGATTGACCCTGTCTCCACCATATTCTCCGACAGTACATCACAGATCCTAAACACTCGATTGGTCCTGTCTCCACCACACTCTCAGACAGTGCATTCCTAACCCTAATTACTCGATTGACCCTGTCTCCACCACGTTCTCCGACAGTGCATTCCAGATCCTCACCTCTCGATTGACCCTGTCTCCACCACGTTCTCCGACAGTGCATTCCAGATCCTCCCCTCTCGATTGACCCTGTCTCCACCACACTCTCAGACAGTGCATTCCACACCCTAAACACTCGAGTGACCCTGTCTCCACCACACTCTCAGGCAGTGCATTCCAGATCCTAACCACTCGATTGACCCTGTCTCCACCACACTCTCAGGCAGTGCATTCCAGATCCTCACCTCTCGATTGACCCTGTCTCCACCACACTCTCAGACAGTGCATTCCACACCCTAAACACTCGAGTGACCCTGTCTCCACCACACTCTCAGGCAGTGCATTCCAGATCCTCACCTCTCGATTGACCCTGTCTCCACCACAGTCTCAGACAGTGCATTCCAGATCCTAACCACTCAATTGACCCTGTCTCCACCACATTCTCAGGCATTGTATCACAGATCCTTACCACTCGATTGACCCTGTCTCCCCCACACTCTCAGACAGTGCATTCCAGACCCTAACCACTTGATTGACCCTGTCTCCACCACGTTCTCCGACAGTGCATTCCAGATCCTCACCTCTCGATTGACCCTGTCTCCACCACACTCTCAGACAGTGCAGCACAGATCCTACACTCGCTTGACCCTGTCTCCACCACACTTTCAGGTGGTGCATTCCAGATCCTAACCACTCAATTGGTCCTGTCTCCACCACACTCTCAGACAGTGCATTCCAGACCCTAACCACTCGATTGACCCTGTCTCCACCACGTTCTCCGACAGTACATCACAGATCCTAAACACTCGATTGGTCCTGTCTCCACCACACTCTCAGACAGTGCATTCCTAACCCTAATTACTCGATTGACCCTGTTTCCACCACGTTCTCCGACAGTGCATTCCAGACCCTGAACACTCGAGTGACCCTGTCTCCACCACACTCTCAGACAGTGCATTCCAGATCCTTAACCAGTCGCTCAGTGAAAAAGTTTATCCTCGTGTAACTATTTATTCCTTTGCCAATTATCTTAAACCCATGTTCTGGTTCTCGACCCTTCCACCAAGGAGATGTTTATCCTTGTCTATTCTGTCCAGATTCATCATGATTTTGAATAACTTTTATGGAACCTTTTTTCAACCTTTTCTACTCCAAGGAGAACACCTCCAATGTCTCCAATCTATCGATGTAATGGAAGTTCCTCATCCCTGGAACCATTCTTGTCAATCTTTTCTGCACCCTCTCTATTCCCTTCACATCTCGTGTGTGACACTCATTCAGTAATCACCAAGAAAGAAGTGAGGCACTTTACTGTTTATTTATTTTTATTATTCACCAACATTAATATCCACAGTTGTACTCAAGAGACACGGAAGACAGTCTCAGCACGTGGGACATCCCAGAGCTGGAAACACAAGTTTGTACAGTTCCCACATTCAACACACTGCATAACAACCTGCATTTATATAGCACCCCAATGTAGAAATGTGTCCCAGGGCAGGAGCAATTATTGGACAAAAGATGACACGAGGCCAGAAAAGCTGATATTAGGGGGTGACTAACAATTTGGTCCTGAGACAGGTTTTAAGGAGTGTCTTACATCGAACTATGATAGACTTTACAGCACAGAAACAGGCCATTCAGCCCATCTGCTCCCTGCTGGTGTTTCTGCTCCACACGAGCCTCCTCCCACCCACCCCCCCCCCTCCATCTCCCCCTATCCCCATATCCTTCTATTCCTTTCCCCCTCATGTGTTTATCCAGCTTCCCCTTAAATGTCTCTACACTATTCACCTCAGACACTGCCACACTCTCCCCCACTCTCTGGGTGAAGGATTTACTCCTGAATTCCCCATGGGATTTATGAGGGACTGCCTCATATTTATGACCTCTAGTTCTGGGCTCCCCCACAAATGGGAACATCTTCTCTACTCATGGACTGTGCGGTGGTTGTAACAGAGGGAAAAGACTCAAGAGCGGTTGAGGGAGAGAGCTCCAGAGCTTGGGGCCCGCTGCGTGAAAGAATGGCCACTTAGGGCAGAGTGATAGAAATTGGAGATGCGGAAGAGGTCAGGAAACCACAAGTTGGTGCAGAGGGAGTCCTGCGGCTTCAGTGGGTAAACGCTCACAACTGAATCAGAGGATGGTTGGTTCAAGTCAAACTTTATAGACATCGTCTCGGCTGATACACCCAGTGAAGGACTGAGGGAGCGCTGCACTGTCGGAGGGTCAGTACTGAGGGAGCGCCGCACTGTCGGAGGGTCAGTACTGAGGGAGTGCCGCACTGTCGGAGGGTCAGTACTGAGGGAGTGCCGCACTGTCGGAGGGTCAGTACTGAGGGAGTGCCGCACTGTCGGAGGGTCAGTACTGAGGGAGTGCCGCACTGTCGGAGGGTCAGTACTGAGGGAGTGCCGCACTGTCGGAGGGTCAGTACTGAGGGAGTGCCGCACTGTCGGAGGGTCAGTACTGAGGGAGTGCCGCACTGTCGGAGGGTCAGTACTGAGGGAGTGCCGCACTGTCGGAGGGTCAGTACTGAGGGAGTGCCGCACTGTCGGAGGGTCAGTACTGAGGGAGTGCCGCACTGTCGGAGGGTCAGTACTGAGGGAGTGCCGCACTGTCGGAGGGTCAGTACTGAGGGAGCGCCGCATTGATGGAGAGTCAGAACTGAGGGAGTGCTGCACTATCGGAGGATCAGTACTGCAGGAGTGCTACACTGTCAGAGGGTCAGTACTGAGGCGGTGCTGCACTGTTGGAGGGTCAGTACTGAAGGAGTGCCGCACTGTGGGAGGGTCAGTACTGAGGGAGTGCCGCACTGTGGGAGGGTCAGCATTGAGGGAACACTGCACTGTCGGAGGGTCAGTACTGAAGAAACACTGCACTGTCGGAGGGTCAGTACTGAGGGAGTGTTGCACTGTCGGAGGGTCAGTATGAGGGAATACTGCACTGTCAGAGGCTCAGTACTGACGGAGTGCCACACTGTCAGAGCATCAGTACTGAGGGAGTGCCACACTGTCAGAGCGTCAGTACTGAGGGAGTGCCACACTGTCAGAGCGTCAGTACTGAGGGAGTGCTGCACTGTCGGAGGGTCAGTACTGAGGGAGTGCCGCACTGTCAGAGCGTCAGTACTGAGGGAGTGCCGCACTGTCGGAGGGTCAGTACTGAGGGGGTGCCGTACTGTCGGAGTGTCAATACTGAGGGAGTGCCACACTGTCAGAGGGTCAGCATTGAGGGAACACCGTACTGTCGGAGGGTCAGTACTGAGGGAACACCACACTGTCAGAGGGTCAGTACTGAGGGAGTGCTGCACTGTCGGAGGGTCAGTATGAGGGAATACTGCACTGCCAGAGGGTCAATAGTGAGGGAGTGCCGCACTGTCGGAGGGTCAGTACTGAGGGAAGGCTGCACTATCGGAGGGTCAGTGCTAAGGGAGTGCTGCACTGTTGGAGGGTCAGTACTGAGGGAGTGCCACACTGTCGGAGGGTCAGTACAGAGGGTGTGCAATGTCAGAAGTGCTATCTTACGGACGAGACGTGAAACCTGCCATGCCTCTCAGTTGAAAGTAAAAGATTCTCTGGCCACTATTTGGGGAAGAGGTGGAGAGGTCGCTCTTGTATTTTGGACCAATATTTATCCCTCAACCAACACCACTAGAACACATTGCCGGGACATCTTTCACATTGCTGTGTGTGTGGGAGCTTTTTGTGTACAAATTGGCTGCCATGGTTCCTAAATTACAACAGTGATTACACTTCAAAAAAAAGTACTTCATTAGCTTTGAAGCAGGCTGAGGCGGAGGTCATGAAAGGCGCTATGAAAATGCAAGTGTTTTTTTTTTCCCCTCTCATTACGCGCCCTATAAATACACAGGATGACAAAAAGCAGAGTTTCACACATGCAGGACAAGGAGAGATCTGCTTGGCCCACAGCCTCAAAGTTTCAGGACGAGGTTACAGACGATCCATAATCGGGATCTGTTTCCAAGAGACTAGAATTGACCCTCTGCCGCCTCCCCACAACCCACCCCCCCCACCCCCTCCCCCACCACCACCAGCACCAACAATCCAACACAATCACAGCATTCAACTTGGATAAGATAACTGCATAAGCAAAAATAATAATTATTGTTTATAAAGCATCCGTAATGCCTAGGAGAGTTTTTACAAACAGGGGGTATCACCCCACCCCTGCTGGATATGGATCATTGATTGGTTTCTACTGCTGATCAACTTCAGTCCTGGGATCTGAAGGTTCATTGTCATAAAAATCCCACTCTGCGTCTGGATATTCCTGATTAGAAGAGAGGTTTAGAGTTAGTGAGGGTCCCGGTGATAAAAGAGACTGTTGCACGATTGGTTCTCAGTCTCTCCCGGTCTAGGACACGCATGAGTTGTCAAACGAAATGTTACGAGGTCTAGGCTCTTATTCCCTCCAGTGGAGGAGGTTAAGGGGTGAGGGGTGATCTAATCGAGGGGTTTAAGATGATTAAAGGGTTCGATCGGGTCAGTGGAGAGAAACTGGTTCCTCTGGTTGGAGGGGGGAAGGGGGACAAAGGGAGTGCAGAGCCTTCCAATTGGATCCAGGCCATTCAGGGGGTGATGTCTGGAAGCACTTCCTCACACACAGAGGGGAGCGGGAATCTGGAACTCTCTCCCCCACCACCCCCCAAAAAAAGCTGAGGGTCAACTGGAAACTTCAAGACCGAGATTGATAGATTTTTATTGGGTAAGGGAATTAACGGTTATGGAACCCAAGGTGGGAGGATGGAATCAAGATACAGATCAGCCATGATCTAACTGAAAGACAGGAGAGGTTCGAGGGGCTGAATGGCCTCCTCTTTCTGCATTCCAATGGGTTCAACTGGTTGTGACTGATCTCCAGTACATCACCAAGCCGTCATTCTTCATCAGTGAGTCTGAACTATGACTGCTGGTGAACTGTGGTAGGCATCACAGCTGAACCTGATTTTCCCCCCCCCACCCCCCCCACCCAATGCTTGCACATTACTGAGCTGGGCAATGATCATAAGCAGAACCCACAGCCCCTCCCCAGCCAACCTTTCTCTCCTTCACCCAGGCCACTGACTGCCTGTCACCCCCACCCTCTGAAATTGGATAGACAGATCTTACAGCACAGGAGGAGGCCATTCAGCCCGTCATGCCCGTGCCAACACTTTGAAAGGGCTATCCAATTTTCCACTCCCCACTGCTCTTTCCCCCATAGCCCCTGCTACTTCCTTCCCCTTCAAATATTTATCCAATTCCCTGTGGAAAGTTCCTATTGAATCTGCTTCCGCCGCCCTTTCAGGCAGCACCTTCCAGATCACAACAACTCGCTGTGTAAAAAAAACCTTCTCCTCATCTCCCCCTCTGGTCCTTTTCCCGATTCTCTTCAATCTGTGTCCCTCTGGTTACCGACCCTCCCGCTGCTGGAAACAGCTTCTCCCGTTTACTTTATTCAAACCCCTCATGATTTTGAACGCCTCGATTCAATCTCCCTCTTAACCTTCTCTGATCCAAGGAGAACAATCCCGGCTTCTCCAGTCTCTCCACATTCCCCAACTCCCTCCCTCCTGCATCGCTGGTCCCCATTCTGGTAAATTGTGGATGGGACATTAAACTCTCTCGGGATGGATGTTTCAGATCCTTCAGTCTCTATTGGAAGTGAGGGGGGTGCTGGGTGGTGGGGGGAAGGGTGCAAGGGGTGGTGGGCAGGGAGGTGTCCCTAGTGTCCAATATTGAACCCTACACCCAACATCATGAAAGCATGGGCTTGGCCTAAATAGCCAAATGGTTATGGTACTGGGTTTGTAACCCCAAGATCAAGAGTTCAAATCTCACAATGGCAAACTATGAAACAATCATGAAAGCATATTAGCTTTAGAGTAATTGGGAAGGAATTAAAAAGGGAGGAGTGAACGGGACAGGCTACTCACCAACCAGACTCTCCTGTGGGCTAAATGGGAGCCTCCGATTTGATCCAGGGGCGTTGATATTCGTCTCCTGCAGGAACACATAACAGGTCAACAAAACCCCAGCCTCGGACACCATCGGATTCAGGCTAGGATACATGTCCAGCTGCCATGTCCGTTCTTAGCTTTTTACCCCTGAGTCAAGTTTCCGACCAGCTCCATCGCCAAAACTGCCTCCCTCCATCTCTGGAACATCACCCGTCTGCACTCCCTGCTCCTACTGCTGCTGAAAACCCTCATTCCACAACATCCAACTCAGCTTTGCCTGTGTGGTCCACAGCCTGGAACAGACAGTGGGCGTAGATATCAAGGAAGACCGAACAGGCTGGAGCTCTTCTCACTGAGAAAGAGAGAGGGCCCAGGGGCGGTGACCTGATCGAGAACTTTAAAATGATAAAAGGGGTTTCGATAGGGTCGCTGACACAGAGATGTTTCCACTTGTGTTTGTGTGTGTCTGTGTGTGTGTGTGTGTGTGTGTGTGTGGGGGTGGGGGTGGAGACCAGAACTCGGGGCCATCGATATTAGAGAATCACTAATAAATCCAATGAGGAATTCAGGAGAAACTCCTTTACCCAGGGAGTGGGCAGAGTGTGGAACTCGCTCCCACGGGGAGCGGCTGAGGTGAATAGTGTAGAGACATTTAAAGGGAAGCTGGATAAACGCATGAGGGAGAAAGGAACAGGAGGATAGGGGGAGATGGAGAGGGGTGGGAGGAAGCTCGTGTGGGGCAGTAACACCCAGCACGGAGCAGATGGGCCGAAAGGCCTGTTTCTGTGCTGGAAACTCTGTGTGATATTATGTTAGAGAGAAAACGTTCCCGAGCTGTGGTACTTCAAGCCTGGCCTGTGCCCTCCAGAGAGGAGGTGAGTGAAGGGTTTAGTGACAGGGTGACTCACCGAGGAGCCTGAACTCGATGGATTGTCTGCTTCTCTGAAAAGATCCGGTCCAAGGGTTTTCCAAAGTTGGGAATCAGGGCTCCCCTTGCTCCTCGCCGCTCACTCACTGCCTCAGAGTAACCTGTCAACTCCTGGTAATCACCGTCGTCTGCAGATCGCAGGTTCAGTCCAGTATAATCAGAATCAGGAGGAACATCGGCCTGGGCAGAGAATTTACAGAATTACTTTTCATTTAGGTGTGAAAGAAAGAGAAAAAGAGGGAAGGATTTGCATTTATATCTGTCTCTCCCTCTCCGTCTCACTCTTTCTCTCCATCCATCTGTCTCACTCTCTCTGTCCGTCTGTCTCACTCTCTCTGTCCGTCTCTTGTCACACACTCTCTCTGTCCGTCTCTTGTTTCACTCTCTCTGTCCGTCTGTCTCACTCTCTCTGTCCGTCTCTTGTCTCACTCTCTCTCTGTCCGTGTTTTGTCTCACTCTCTCTCTGTCCATCTCTTGTTTCACTCTCTCTCTGTCCGTCTCTTGTTTCACTCTCTCTCTGTCCGTCTCTTGTTTCACTCTCTCTGTCCGTCTCTTGTTTCACTCTCTCTCTGTCCGTCTCTTGTCTCACTCTCTCTCTGTCCATCTCTTGTTTCACTCTCTCTCTGTCCGTCTCTTGTCTCACTCTCTCTCTGTCCATCTCTTGTTTCACACTCTCTCTGTCCGTCTCTTGTTTCACTCTCTCTGTTTGTCTCTCTCTCTCACTCTCTCTCTCTGTCTCTTTGTCACTCTCTTGCTGTCCAATTCTTATCTCACTCTGTCTTCGTCTATCTCCATTTCTCTCCGTCCATCTCCTGTCTCACTCTCTCTCTATCTCCGTCTCTCATTCCATCTCTATTTCTCTCCATCTTTTCTTTCCTTCCCTCTGCATCTCCCGCTGTCTCACTCTCACAATCTCACCTGTCTCTTGCCTCTGTTCAGCACGAGTCCAAAACTTGGCTGGAAAAGCAGCAGCAGCAGCAGCAGCAACAGGTTCCGAGCCATTGAGTGGGGCTGCAACATCTGCACAAGAAGCATGTGTTAGTGACTGCCCCCTGA
Source organism: Isurus oxyrinchus (assembly GCA_026770705.1). Taxonomy (NCBI): domain Eukaryota; kingdom Metazoa; phylum Chordata; class Chondrichthyes; order Lamniformes; family Lamnidae; genus Isurus; species Isurus oxyrinchus. Next base: position 3,294,186 of record JANJGN010000033.1, read on the forward strand.
CCAGCCAGGGGAGCTGCTGATAACACGCTTACCGAGTCCGCAGTATAACCAGAATCCAACCACGGGACTATTTCTGCTCGCCGGTGTGATTTACATTTTGTTTATGCTAACAATTGAAATCTCGCCTTATAGTTAGTTGCTAAGGATCCCAGTCATGTGACACTGAGCTCTGCAAACCACAAAGATCCCAGACTCTAGCCCCGGCTGGGAGAGCTTCCTCCACAGGTTCAGGGGCAGAGAGAGGACCACAAGGTCATTAGCAGATCCTGCCCCGACAACAATCCATTGAGCCTCGTGCTGTGCACCAAACTCGACTGAAGTCAGGATGAGGGCTTGCCCACGATGCCCACTGCAGTCGAACAGTCCGGACTTACCCAACAGGAATGGGTCACCTGGTACAGCAGCAGCAGGTGGAACCGAGCGTTCCCTAGTGCCGGTGCCTATAGGGGAGGAAGGGGCACAGCATGGGAGTGGGACATAAAAACCTACAGCACAGCAGGTCATTCAGCCCATCGTATCTGTGCTGGCTCTTTGTAAGAGCTATTCGATTAATTCCACTGCCCCTCATTCTATCCCTGTAGCGCTGTAAATGCTTTTCCTCTTCAGCTATTTGTCCGATTCTCCTTTCCAAAGTTCCTACTGAATCTGCACCTTCCAGATCACAGCAACTCGCTGTATGTAAAATAAAACAAATTCCTCATCCCCCCCGGCCTCTCTGGTTCCTTTGCTGATTATTTTAAATCTGTGTCCCTCCTGCCAGTGGAAACAGTTTCTCCTGATTAACTCCACCAGAGCCCCTCGTGATTTCGAAAACCTCCATTAAATCTCCCCTTAAGTTATTAAAATCCTGATATTAAACCCTCTCTGAGTCTGGTGGGGATATGGGTCCAGGAGCCTCCTAGTCTTTGAAGTGATGGAGGTTAAGAAACACTGGATAATAATATATACATATATATATTTCTGTTACAGAAGAATAAATCAGGTTAATATAAAGTTCAAATGATCCCACCTAACTTCTTGAAAGAGTGAAAATTTAGAAGTAGTCTCACCTTCAGTCTCCCCGTGAATCTTTCTCTGATCCAAGGTCACAATCTTCAGTTTCAGAGGCTCTGTTGCTGACTGCCCCCTGTACTGGGGCTTTTATACAGAGTGACCTGGGAGGTTTAAAAAAAAAAATTCCTTTTCCATTAAGTCACATGGGGATGGGTTTGACCCGGGTTCAAATTGGAGATTGTTTTTTGTGCTTTTAATTTTAATTATTCCTTTTCTGTTTAATCTAAGTGCAAAATCAACGACAACACAAAACTAAATTAAACAAGTATTCCCTCCCAAAATCGCCAGACTGTCCAGTACAGACAGACAGAGACAGGAACCCCTGTATGACTCAGGTCTCATCTGGGTCAATGGTCAGTTTGAACTCGGTTTCTCCATTTTGGGTTTTAAATGGTCCGGTTATTGATTGATCCCAACATGAGCCACCTTCCCCGTTTTCCACAGATTCACCAGTCGTGAGGAGAGAAAAGAATTGCAACTCAAAAATGATTTATTAAAAAGGACGGATGTCTGAAATCATCTGAAAGAAACCTCCCAAAATCCTGCACCTAATTTCATATAAAAATTTGAGAACAAACCCTGCGCCGAGTGTCTCTGTAACAGAAACATATTTCTTTCTGCCCCGTCTCTTTAACTTCAACTTGCTTTAATTTTAACTTTAAGCCCATTTCTTTAAGTTGTTTAAAACCAGGACACAGGCAGGTCCGGCTTCAGAAGCTGGAAAAAAGATATACATTTTTGTTAAAAGACCTGCTGAGTTTTTCCAGGTACTTTTTGTTTTTGTTATACATTTTTGTTAAGCTGGTGTTGATCTTAAAGACTCAGGTTTGAAGTTGGATTAGTGCGAGAGAGCTGAACGAGCGAACTGAGATGAACCGCAAACACACGAGGGTCAGTTTGGAAGAAATGTTTCAGCTCCCAGACCCCCAGGTGTTAAAAACTGAACTAAAAATTCGACAGGTGCCGGAAACCAGAAAGATTCGCATTCATATGACACCTTTCACAACCTCGGCCAGTCCCAAAGCCCCTTACAGTCAATGAAGTACTTTTTGAAATCAGTAGTCACAGTTGTAACGAAGCCAATTTGTGCACAGCAAGCTCCCAGAAATAGCAATGTGATAAAGACTAAATCCGCTGCTTATTTGATGTTGATTGAGGGATGAATATTGGCTCCAGGACACCTCCCCTGTCCTCTGTTGAACTAGTTCACCTCAACCCAAAAGACATCTCCTCTGACAGTGCAGCATTCCCTCAGCACCGCACTGGGTGTGTCAGCCTCGATTCTCGTGTTCAAACCCCTGGAGGGGGGAGGGAGGGACTTGGACCCACAACTGTCTGGCTCAGGTATCCACAGGGAACCACCGCTAACACTGAGACGATCCGAAATATAAACCGAAAGTGTTCAGCAGGTCATAGAGTGGTTTCAGCAAAGGAGGAGGCCATTCTGCCCATCATGTCCATGCTGTCTCTCTGCAAGAGCAACTCAGCCACTGCCAATCGCCTCCCCGCCTTTATCACGTCACCCTGCAAATTCTTCCTCTTCAGATAATGATCCAATTCGCTTTTGAAAGCCATGGGTGAATCTGCCCCCCCCGCACCCCCTCCTGCAACCCCACCTCCCCGTCCCCCACCCCCACACTCTCAGGCAGTACATTCCAGATTCCTTATCGATTCTTTCAAGGCCAGCATTTGTTGCCCGTCCCTAATTGCCCTTGAACTGAGTGTCTCACTCGGCCATTTCAGAGGGGCAGTTAAGAGTCAACCACATTGCTGTGGGTCTGGAGTCACATGTAGGCCAGACTGGGTAAGGAGGGCAGATTTCCTTCCCTGAAGGGACATTAGTGACCCAGATGGGTTTTTACAACAATCGACAGCGGTTTCCTGGTCACTATTACTAATGGCCTGGCTGGCTTTTCAATTCCAGATTATTAATTGATCATTTAAGCTAGATAGCTGCCATGGCGGTATTCGAACACTTGTCCCCAGAACGTTAGGCTGGGCCTTTGGACTACTGGCCCAGTGACAGTTCCACGAAGCCACCATCACCCCTGAAATCAGAGCTGGAATAGCAATGGCAAAGAATGTATTCTCCAAAGGTAAAGAATTCCTCAGCGCTAGGAACGAGGAGATATTTTAAGAAGAAAAACGATCAAGGTTGTGATCTGATGGGTCTTGATGAACATGGGCCTTAAGAAAAGTGAATGCCTAAAGCTTACGATAAGAACCTTGTAAAAAAGGATGGAGCGGGTCAGTTGGAGAGGGCACAAGAAGTTCCTGAGATGGTGGGGATGTGAGCATAAGCAATGGGAGCAGGAGTAGGCCATTCAGCCCCTCGAGCCTGCTCTGCTGTTCGATAAGATCACGGCTGATCCGATTGTGGCCTCAGCGCCACTATCCTGCCTACTCCCAATGCCTTCGACTCCCTTGTTAGTCAAGAATCTATCTACCTTTGCCTCAAAGATGTTCAACGGCCCTGCCTGGATCACCCTCTGGGGAAGAGAGTTCCACAGAGTCACGACCCTCAGAGAAAAAAAATTCCCCTCATCTCCGTCTTAAATGGGAGGACTCTTATTTTTAAACTCTGCCCCCTAATTCTGGCCTCCCCCACGAGGGGGAAACATCCTCTTGGTATCCACCCTGCCAAGCCCCCTCAGGGTCTTATACGTTTCAATAAGATCTCCTCTCATTCTTCTAAACTCCAATGGATACAGGCCCAGACCGTCCAACCTTTCCTCATAGGATTACCTCCCATCCCAGATAGCAATCGAGTGAACCTTCTCTGAACTGCTTCTAACGCAATTATATCCTTTCTTAAACAAGGAGACCAAAACTGCACACAGTACTCCAGATCTGGTCTCACCAATGCCCTATACAACTACAGCAAAACGTCCCTACTTTTATATTCCACTTCCTCTCGCAATAAACAACCTTCCATTTACCTTCCTAATGACTTGCTGTACTTGCATTCTTTGTTAGCAGGTAAAAACGTTCGTGAATATCATTTGAGAAAAGCCAGCAAGGTTGGATTGGCTGTATTCTGAAGTATGGGAACTTGCTGAAGACGACTGAAGGAATGTTAGAGGAATTTAGACCAAGAGGGAGAAGGGGAACGATGATGCTAAACAACTTGAAAATGGGAGTCTCCGACGAGCAACTGAAGGGGAAAGCGTAAGACCGCGAGGTGTGGAGAAACAAAATGCCCTCGGGCAGATCACTTCCTATATATGTAGAGACCAGTGGGGCAGAACAGCCTGTTTGTGTGGAAAAGTGCCTCTTGGAGGTAGGTTTTACCCCGGAAATGTTCTATTTGCTGGGATCAGGAGCCACCTCACCCAACCTGCCACCTACTTCCTATACCCCATGACTGCAGCCTCAGTTTGTATTTGCCCAGTTCCATTTAGACCATCAGCACTGACTCCCGACATCTCACCTAGTTCTGGGTCTCTGTGGCTCATTCCCCGGTGTCAGGCAACCTATCAACTCAACTCACTGAGTAAATCCAATCTGTTCACTACAGAATTATTCCTCGTGGTCTATTCTTCACTGGGGTAAAGAGACACCCATTCTCCAAGCTTACTGTGGGAACTGGGAACGTCAGAACAGGAATGGGGCCATTCAGCCCCGCAGGCTGGCTCTGCCAATCAGTGAGATCATGGCCGAAGTGAGGACCATTAAACCAACCAATCCCTGTGGCTTATCCAAGGTTTCTAGTATCACCCAGCCTGTGAGGCGAACAAATCTTTGCAGCCATCAAATGTAAATTATTAGTCTGACCTGCAAAAAGACTTAATGTAGGTGTCAGCTGCAGTTCAGTGGGTACCACGCACACCTTTCAAGACAGATGGTCTTTGGTTTGAGCCCCACTCCAGGGACTTGAGCACATAATACAGGGTGACACTTCCAGTGCAGTACTGAGGGAGTGCTGCATTGTTAAGAGGTGCAAAACAGTGGGAGTGCTGCGTCATTGGAGGTCACAGCACTGAGGGAGTGCTGCATTGTTGGAGGTCACAGCACTGAGGAAGTGCTGCATTGTTAGAGGTGCGATACTGAGGGAGTGCAGCATTGTTGGAGGTCACAGTACTGTAGGAGTGCTACATTGTTGGAGGAGCAATACTGTGGGAGTGCTGCACTGTTGGAGGTGCAATACTGTAGGAGTGCTGCATTGTTGGAGGAGCAATACTGTAGGAGTGCTGCATTGTTGGAGGTGCAATACTGAAGGAGTGCTGCATTGTTGGGGATTAATACTGAAGGACTGCTGCATTGTTGGAGGTGCAATACTGAAGGATTGCTGCATTGTTGGAGGTACAATACTGTGGGAGTGCTGCATTGTAAGAGGTGCAATACTGTGGGAGTGCTGCATTGTTGGAGGTGCAATACTGTGGGAGTGCTGCATTGTTGGAGGTGCAATACTGTAGGAGTGCTGCATTGTAGGAGGTGCAATACTGTGGGAGTGCTGCATTGTAGGAGGTGCAATACTGTAGGAGTGCTGCATTGTAGGAGGTGCAATACTGTGGGAGTGCTGCATTGTTGGAGGTGCAACACTGAGGGAGTGCAACATTGTTGGAGGTGCAATACTGTGGGAGTGCTGCATTGTTGGAGGTGCAACACTGAAGGAGTGCTGCATTGTAAGAGGTGCAATACTGTGGGAGTGCTACATTGTTGGAGGTGCAACACTGAGGGAGTACTGCATTGTAAGAGGTGCAATACTCTGAGAGTGCTGCATTGTTGGAGGTGCAACACTGAGGGAGTGCTGCATTGTAAGAGGAGCAATACTGTAGGAGTGCTGCATTGTTGGAAGTGTCATCTCTCAAATGAGACATTGAACATGAGGCTGCGTCTGCCCTGTCAGGTGAATGTAAAAGATTCCCTGGTGGATATTTCGGAGAAGAGCAGGCGGAATTTTCCCCGGTGTCCTAGGGCCTGTACTGATCCCTCAACCAAGATCATGAATGATGTCATTATCACGTCGCTGTTTGTGGGAGCTTGCTGTGCACAAATCGGATGCTGTGTTCCCCACACCTCAGTACCGAAAAGTACTTCATCGGCTTTGGAACGTTCTGAATGTGCTATAGAAATGCAAATTCTTTCCTTTTTCTCCCCCCCCCAACAAAATGCTCATCGGCAACATGAACGAACACTTGGGTGAAGGTGCTGGACATCTGTATTGCCCAAAGAACTATTCCCCAGCCAGAAATAACCATCTGCTGGAGAATAAAGGGGAGATCCTGCCGGCTGGGCCATAAGCAGAGCTCTCTCCCTGGGAGGTAAAGCTCTCTGCCAGATCTGCTTCATCTCTGATTGTTCCGAGCAGTTTAAACGGCTCCCTCCCAAATGGACATCTCGATATGTATCTCGGGTGGTGCTAATTTGCAGACACCCCAAGTCTATACCTCCCTTTCTTCTCTTTTGTTCCTCTCTCAGATTCCTGTTTGCTGCCAATGTCCTGAGTGATTTAAGAAAGACTCCCTGCCAAAATGTCTCTTGGGCATAAGCTTAATTGCAGGAAGAGAGGTTTTCTAAACAAGCCTGGGTGCAGACCTTCAGAGCAACACGTTTGCAGTGCTCCCAGGGACCTGTGTGTTGCCGCTCACTGTGGTTTATGCAAGCACCAGCACGAAACAGGATAAATATAGCCGCTGTTGACAGTTTGTCAATCGTCTCAGCTCTGCTCTCCCGACAATCTGAGGGTCCATCCCAAGGGTCCACCTCAATTTTCGCCTAATTGGGTCTCATTTTCACTGGGCAAGGTCAGTGATTAAAAGCTGCAGATAAGAGAGTGCAGAGCAACGCAGGAAAGTGTCTCCCGCTTCTCATCGTGGACGGCCATCATGTCTTGCGGTACAACACCCAGATGTGGTTCATTCTGAGTTCTGGGTGCCTTGTCACATGTTTAGCGCCGGCGACTGCTGCCAAGTTAAATAAATATCAGCGATCCTTAACCCAGGGCAGGTCGGCCTGCTTATCTCACTTGAAAGGAGGATGAGATAACCCTGTCCCTGGCCCATCATGGTGAAAGGATGAATGTGCCTCGCGGTGTAGGACTCTACCACAGGCATAACACAGGACCTTACAGCCAGTGTCGCTATGTGCTGAGGGTCCGATCTGTGCCCTGTGTGTTTGCAAAGGTTGTGTCTGCCACTTTGCCACAGGCTGCTCCACTCGGTTGGACTGTGCTATACCGCCTGTGCCTCCTTAAAAAGCGTGCGCAGAAAAATACCTCCACCATCAGGCAAACGTAAGAATTAGGAGCAGGACTAGGCCACTCGGCCCCTCAAGCCTGCTCCACCATTCCATAAGATTGTGGCTGTTCTGATTGTCTCAACACCACATTTCTGCCTCCCCAGCCCCCCCCCCCCAACCCCCGCCCGCGATATCCTTTCACTCCCTTGCTCTTCAAGAATCTGTCTCGCCCGGCCTTAAAAATATTCAAAGGCTCTGCTTCCACCGCCTTTCGAGGAAGAGAGTTCCGAAAATGTAACATCCTGCAGGCCCTGTGGGAAAAGGGAATGGTGGACGCTTCCCCGAGCAGACTGTCAAAGCCCCTCGGCAGAACGCCTGGCCGCCGGGGCTTTCAAACAAGCAGCAAGACGTGGATTGGCCGGTGGTGAGGAGGGCACTCCTCGTCAGATCCTCTCTTTGCACCCGGAGTCTCAGCACCCTCGCACTCTGCCCTCGAAGCAGCTGCGGCGGCGGTGGTGGTGGTGGTGGTGGTGGTGGGGGTGGGGGAGAGAGACCGTCACCCGCCTCCTTCTAGACTGTGCCTTTGCAAAGCCGGTCTGGCAAGAGGGGCAGTGGTTTTTGTCGAGGCTCATCCCAAGCAGCTCCGTGGCTCAGGACTCTGTGCTCCAGGGGCTGTTCCCAGGGACGCACACCCTGACAAACTGCTGCTGGAGGACCATCAACTCCGCGGAACACGCTCTTTGGCCTGCCCGAAACTTGCTGCTCTTCCAGTGTTAAGGAGCTGTCCGCAGCCGAATGTTGCAGAATGGCACATTCCAAATTCCCGGGACTAGGTGCTGAGGGACGCACTATAGCTTGGGGCAACTCAATGGGGAAAAGCCTAGGATTCTCCCGCCATACACAGAGTATGCCGAGGGACTGGAACCTGCATAAAACCTCTTGAGCTCAATGCACCAGAGAATGTCTGACATGAAATGTAAATTCTAAATATATCCTGCAATTTTGAGCGTAATAAGGCATCTCAGACTGGCACGTGGTGTATTTAAGAAATTGAACTGCATTGCATTTTATGTAATGTCCAAATTAAACTGTTACATGGTGTATACTTTAAGGATTCAAATGTATTTTTGAGGAAAAGAAACAGAATGATACAGCACAGGAGGACATTCAGCCCATTGGGCCTATACTAGTCCCGGGAAAGAGCTATCCGATTAGTCCCACTCTCCTCTGCACTTGCCCCATCGCCCTCCAATTATTTTCCTTTCAAGTATTTATCCAATTCCCTGTTGAAAGTTCCTGTTTAATCTGCTTCCACCGCCCTTTCAGGCAGCGCCTTCCAGATCACAACAACTCGCTGTGTTTAAAAAAAAAAATTCTCATCTCTCTCTCCCCTCTGGTTCTCTAGCTAATTCTCTTCAATCTCCGTCCCTCTGGTTACCGACCCTCCTGCCCCTGGGAACCGTTTCTCCTTTTCCCATGATTTTGAACACCTCTATTAAATCTCCCCTTAGACCCTCTCTGCTACAAGCAGATCAACCCTAGTCGAAGCACCAAAGAGCCCATTTCTAAACTGAAAGTCTTACAGATAGGTCGATGTTTTGATGCAGTACTGACAGGGATTGTCAGAGAGGAATAGATTTTAAAACTCAGACCCCCATCTGCCTGGAAGCGAACATAAAAGATCCTGAGGCTTGATTTGAAGATTAGCGTTGCCAAGAGTCCAGGCCAACATTTATCCCCCAAACTACGCCGGGGAAAACAAAACGATCCGGTTACTGATCTCACTGCTGTTTGTGGGATCCTGCTGTGCCCTGCATTTGCCTATGTAACAGTGACTGCTCCTCAAGATAATGTATTGGTTACAAAGCTTTAAGGGACATCTAGAAGGCACATAGATAAATGCAAATTCTTTCAGAGAGGCAAAACACACACACACACACACACACACACACACGCACCACTGGTCTTCTCAAGATGCGTTCGCGATGCCTGGACCGTTCGGGGGGGGTGCAGTGCAGTGCCCCCCCCACCCTGATCATGTCTCAGTGATAGTGGGTGCATGCTGCGCTCTCCACAATCTTGCGCTGGAATGGACGCTGGGGGGGGGAGGGGGGGGGGCAGTGGCTGCGGCTGCACACGATGAGTTGAGCAGCGAGTCTGAGGATGAGCACGCACAGGGAAACGCTGAGGGGCTAGAGGCTGACCCGGGCATACTGCAGGGAGGCAGGGACACCCAGGAGCGGCAAGACAGCAATGGATAGTAGCTGGAACATATACAACATGTTGAAGTAGATCCTGGGTACATACATGATGTGGTGCACAGATTTGGGGCACGTGTTTTTTGGTGGGGGTGGCAGGAATTATATAACATCTACGCTGTATAGATTCTATAGGTTGCAGTGCAGTACTACCAGCAGGCTTATACAGAGAAGCTGAAGGCAATACTCTTTTCAGATCAATGTAAACGGGATGTAGACACAAGGTAAAGTGTGCGGTTCTAATTTTCTCATCCCAGTGGTTTGCCCTCAACCCCTCCAGCACAAGAGGACTCTACCCTGCAGGACTGGAACTGGACTTGAGCCAACACTCCCCTGCAGTACAGTTGGGGGGGGGGGGGGGGGGGGGTGCTACATTGTCAGAGATGCTACACTGATGCCCTCAACAACTATTCCGATGGATGAAAAAACCCACAGAACCCCTCAACGAGGAGCAGCTCGTCTATCCTGAGCATTACAGCTATCAGGAAATATTGAACAGGCTGGGGCTCTTTATTCTACGAAAGGGAAGGAGGGAGTGACCTGGATAGAGGTCTGTTAAGATTATGAAAGGGCTTGATAGGGTAGATGTAGAGAAATTGTTTTCACTTGCGAGGGAAACCAGAACAAGGGGCCATCGATATAAGATCATCACAAATAAATCCAAAATGGAATTCAGGAGAAACTCCTTTTAGCCAGAGAAAGATGAGAATGTGAAACTTGCTGCCACAGGGAGTGGTTGGGGCAAATTGCATTAGATGGGGAAGCTGGATAAACACATGAGGGAGAAAAGAATAGAAGGATATGTGGATAGGGTGAGATGAAGAGGGGGGACTTGTGTGGGACAGGAACCCAGCATGAAACAGGTTCTAAGCTGTACATTCTAGGTAGACGCTACCAAAAGCAGATGAACCGATTGACTAACTGATGATGATCAGCCAGTGGGCTTCAGATTATGTTAAGAGCTTTGAGTCTTTCTAATGGGATAAGTCAATGTATAAATGAAGCACACTTAATATATTTCTTTCACATTGTCTGCTTATAGGGGGTTCAGGGGAGGGTCATCATGAGGCAGACTGGTTTATAAGTGTACAGAAATATCTAGATTGTAATAAGTCAATGAAGCTGATAGGCATAGAAATTACAACACAGAATTAGGCCATTCATGAACTGTTTAATCTCCACCCAGGCAAATAGACCAAATCATGTTTACTTATTTTTTAATTTTATCCTTTTTTATGGGATGTGGGTGTCGCTGGCTAGACCAGCATTTATTGCCCATCCCTAATTGCCCTTGAGGTGGTGGTGGTGAGCTGCCTTCCTGAGCCACTGCAGTCCACATGGTGTTAAGGGGGAGTTCCAGGATTTTGACCCAGCGACAGTGAAGGAGCGGCCGATATATTTCCAAGTCAGGATGGTGAGTGGCTCGGAGGCGAACTTGCAGGTGATGGTGTTCCCCGTGTGTCTGCTGCCCTTGTCCGTCCAGGTGATAGTGGATGCGGGTTTGGAAGGTGCTGTTGAAGCACCTGTTGGTGCATTGCTGCAGTTCATCTCATAGATGGTGCACACACTGCTGCTACTGTGCCTCGGTGTGGAGGGAGTGAATGTTGAAGGTGGGGTGCCAATTAAGCGGACTGCTTTGTCCTGGTTGGCGTCAAGCTTCTGGAATGTTGTGGGAGCTGCACTCACCCAGGCAAGTGGGGCGTATTCCATCAGTCTGACTTGTCCCTTGTAGATGGTGGACAGGCTTTGGGGAGTCAGGAAGTGAGTTACTTACTCACCACAAGATTCCCAGCCTCTAACCTGCTCTTGTAGCCACAATATTTATACGGTTAGTCCAGTTCAGTTTCTGGTCAATGGTAACCCCCAGGATGTTGATATCCTGTCCAAATCCCTTCATCCCACAGACACACACAGCTCCCCCGCCTCCTCCCCACCCACCCATTCTAATCTGGAATGGTGACAGTTTTCTTGCCCCAACCACTTGCCCTGAAGTAAATCCTGCAGCCTCGCAGCTCTCTTGTGTAAAACGGGTTTCTCCCGGTCCGTCCCACGTTAAATCTCGGGGTAAACCTTTGCCCCACGGTGGGAATCTTACGGGTGTACGACAAGGATAATGAGACTCAGGACTCCTTAAGGACTCGGGATACTTGGCCTGTCAGGATTATTGCCACCCTCCGATGTAAGGATTTGGGTGGCTGGGTCATTCGAGACCCTCAGGGGGTGGTTGCTCCTGCCCCTTGTGCGAGTTGCCCCCCCAGGCCCAGGTAAGGGTCCCACACTCAGGGCTACCAACCAAGGCCAATGGCGGAACCAGGGAATTTTCAGTGTTGATGAAGGAAGAGCTGGAATCCTGAGGGACAACGGCTGCTTCTGGGGCGGGGAGGATCCTTCGGGAAGAGGATGTGTGTTTCCTTTAAGCACCCACGAGGAAGGCAATGGGAAACCACCTCATGTGTTCTTTCACCCCCCACCCCTCTGAGTCATATTGTTCATTAAAGTTGAAAATGGGAGGTTCCTACGAGCAACTGAAGAGGAAAGCACAAGACGGCGAGGTGTGGAGAGATGAGGAGAACAGCTTCCCTTAGGTAGAATTCCCTTCACTGTTATGGTGCAAGACTGCTTGATGTTAAGCCACGGGTGACAATCCCTTACGATGGGCACAAGCAGAAACAGCATAAACACACTTCAGTTACAAAAAAAAAACAATGTTTTATTTTCTTCAAAAATGGTGAATTATTTGTCCACATCTTCCTCCCCACTTCGGGGTGTTTGAGACACTTATTTACACCAGCACTTTTTGCAAAAATATATTTTAGTCCACATTCCAGGTAGGGTTCAGGCACAAATTACACCTTGGGACCAAACACTGTTCACCCCTGCACTTTCCTCACCATCTAACATGGAGAGAGTGTACTCGGGCTGCCAGCAAAAGGCGTTTATGGCCCCTCTCTGGCTCCACCTCATTCCCCCTGAAGACTGTTGCTGGAGGAAAGGGGGAAATTGTTATCCACTGCTGCTCGTGCGAGTGGATGTCCTTCCGGTGTGTGCCCAGCATTGAGGGCCAGCAGACCATTCAATCTTGGGGCACACTACACCAAAAGTATTGACCCCTCTCCTCCCCACTCTCTCCTTTGCCCAGTGGCACTCTAATGAACTCTTTTAACCACCCACATCGGGACCTTCTTGTAGTCAGTGTGGCTCGAGTTCCACTTGGGTAGTGAGAGTGACCAACCGACTCCAACTGGCGCACACACAGCATTGTCCCATTAAACCTGTAACGTGCATCACTCACTACCTTACTCCCCAAGAAATGAACCTAAACTTGGAACGCTACATTCAGTCATCCAAACAGCAATAAAAAGGCAGACAGTTCAATATACAATCTCCCCCACCCTCCCACCCGCTCCCAGATAAAGCAGTGTCATTGCAGGAGTACAGAAGCTGGGTGAGCATCTACACTGCTGGGAGTTCACTGCTGGGTTATCCCCTCGTTCTGCACAGGCACAAGTTTTAAATATTTACAAGATGTGCATCACTACGATTTTAACAGTTATCATTTCAGATTGCTGGAGAAATCTCCAAAACACTGAGTCCTGAGTAATTGAATTTTTAAACTGATTTGTTTCATACCCGCTTTCAGTTGCTGCCCCATTATCTGGATTGCTGTACAGTACACCTATACACAGGATAGGAAAAGTGGAATATGTTTGATCTCTCTACTGCCCCAAGGGCACAGCTAGATGGAAATATGTCCTACAGAATTGCTCCACAATGCTGAATATTGAAAAAGGAGCTGTATTGACAATCCTGCTTTGGGTGCTGGGTTAATGTCACAGATGTTGACTGCCCTTGACTAACTCATCCAGAGGTGGATTTTGTGTGTGTGTGCGTGTGTTTGAGAGAGAGAGAGCGAGGTCGTGTGTGTGCACGTGAGGTTGTGTATGTGCGTATGTGTGTGTTTGAGAGAGGGAGAGAGGTCATCTGTGTGTGTGGGTGTGTATGTATGTGTGTTTGAGAGAGAGAGAGAGAGAGAGAGAGAGTGAGGTCGTGTGTATGTGAGGGTGTGTATGTGTTTGTGTTTCAGAAAGAGGGAGGTCGTGTGTGGGTGTGTTTGTGAGAGAGAGAGGCTGCATGTCAGACAGAGAGAGAGAGAGAATGAGGATGTGTGTGTGTGAGGGAGAGAGAGGGGTTGTGTGCATGTGTAAGAGAGAAAGAGAATGAGGTTGTGTGCGTGTGTGCGCATGTGAGTGACAGAGGGAGAGGTCATGTGTGTGTGAGAGAGAGAAAAAGAGAGAGAGGTCATGTATGTCTATGTGTCTGTGTGGCGCGAGTGTCAGAAGGACCATTCAATAGAGATTGACTCTGTCCTCAAATCCATTGGGCATTTTCCAGCAGGGGTTGGAGGACAATAATTCTGAGCAATCTTGGAGCTCTGACACCAAATGCAACAGGCACAATGAAGGATCACAGCCTCAGAACTCTCCTGCTTGTGTAAGTACTATACCCAGGTGGTTCACTGAGCAATTGGTCACGGGGGGGAAGGGGGGGTGGAATTATCAGCATGTTTTGTGCATTAAAACCATTTGTTAGAGGCAGTGAGGAGGGACTTGTTAAAACATTGCAACATTTAGCCAATTAACCTCAAATGGATGAACAGAGAAATGGTTAGATTTCCCCAGTTATATCAATAAGCACCCAGCTTTCTTTCAAAATATTCAGCTCAATGCTAATTCTGTACACATAGCTCCCCCTTCAAATATACAGCTTCCAAACTCCAGGGACATTTAAAAAAAAACACACACACAAAAGTTTAACACTTCCTTTCATCCAACTGCAATCTCCAAACTTCACGTCAGGTCTCTCTCGCCACTGTTTAGAGTTGTTCCACTTTCCACAGACATCATACACACTGGATCTGCCCTGGTTCCTGCGCTCACAAAGGCAGCAAGAATCAAGTCACCTTCCTCTTTGTGACGTATTGAAAATAATCATTTCAAACAATCGCGGCGGGACATGGAGAGGCAGATGGAACGGGAGACACATAATCCAAGATGGAACCGGCAAGGTTCCCCTTTTAAAATGGACGCTCGCTTACAATCAGTTTTTTTCCCCCCTCTGGCCTAAAATCAAACTTCTGACTCGACAGTCTCGAACTTGTCTTCTCAAGACACTCCGGCGGTCCAGCACTCAACGGACACAAACCCAACGATCGCTGCACTCGAGGAACTGCAGATGGCGGGGAAAAGAAACACAAACGCTCCAAAGCTCGGCGCTGCAGGAAGACAGTCGCATTTCTTCACTGAAGACACAGGGAAACAGGCCACTGCTGGAGGGTGTCACGCACTGTAGCATCTCGCTCGCCAACAGTGGAGCCGCTGTTTCCCCCTATTGTATCAACCAAGTTCAAGGTTTCTTTAAAAAATTATTTTTCTTTTTAAAAACAAAAGAACTGAAAAACAAAGAAAAAAATGTTCATAAATACAGGGAATTATTTATTCGATAAGCAGTTCTGTCTTCGCACGGCTGTTACTGAGGTTTCAAAAGTGCCATGCTGCATGTTCAGATGACCCACCAGTACTGGACAGGACACCCACGCCATCTGAATTCTGCTTGACCTCCAGACTTGGGCTCTCTGCACTGAAAAGCCCTGAAGAGAAATGTTAATCTATTCCTCTCGATTGGGAGACGGCAATGATAAATTTTTTGTTTGAGAGTTGCGATAATTCAGGGGGGAGGGAGGGGATAGGGGGTAGCAGACTGGAGCTGCCAGGGAGTGAAAGCCCGCCCATCTCTGACCCGTCACTCACTTCGGTAAAACTCCCTTCCCCGCAAGTCAACCGAACCCCATCCATCTAAAGCCAGAGGCAGTAGAGGTGCCTAAGCCGGCTGAAATCCATTCTTAAAGACACTTCCTTTCGGACAACTCCTTACAAGGTGAAGAGTTCACAGATTCTTTACTGGCTGATATTTTATTCCCCCAATATTTCTTTCTCGACCTTCCAGCTTTTGTCCTCATTCCATGTGTGTTTTGTTTCCCCTCTGCCCCCCCCCCCCACCCCCCAACCAGTTTTGTTTTTACCTCACCCAGGCGAGTCACAGTACAGGCTGTTGGTTCAAGGAACTTTCTTGCGGCCTAAGTTTGGTTTCTTCCCATCTCTGCACCTCTCGCAGAAGAAGACGTCCGGGACTTTGGACTTGCGGATTTTGGCGCAGGACAGGTGGATCCAGGTGTTGCACTGGTTACACTCGATCATTGGCCGGCCCGCGAAGGGCTTCTGGCAGTAGCAGGTCACCAGGCCCCAGGAGTCGTCATCTAAAGCGAGGGGCAAACACAAAGAGAGCCGGCAACGTCAGTTCCAAGTCAAACCAAGGGGCCCTCTGTCATCCTTCTTACCCCACACGGGAAGCAGCCAATCAATTCCACTTCGTTTCCCCAAGAATACCAAACCATTCTGGCCTCCTGGCAGCCGTGGACTATTCCATAGGACATATGGCGGGCAGAGACAGGCCATTCCACCCAACCAGCCCATGCCAGTGTTTATAAGAACACAAGAGATAGGAACTGGACTAGATAACCTGGCCTGTCGGGCCTGGTCCTATCCCTGCCTTAAATGTGCTCACCGATGGAGCATTCACAACCCTCCGGGCAAGAGGATTCCAAAGATTCACAACCCTTTGAGTGAAGCAGTTTCTCTTTATCTCAGTCTGAAACGTTCAGCACCCCCCCCCCCACTTATCACGAGGCCACGCCCCGGTGTTTTAAATTCCCCCGACCAGCGGAAACAATCTCTGTGTCTAACCCATCAGGCCCCTTCAGAATCTTGTACGATTCAATGAGATCGCCTCTCATTCTTCTGAACTCCAGAATTATAGACCCAATTTACTCAGCCTCTCGTCACAGGACAATTCCCTCACCCCAGGGATCAATCCAGTGAAACTTCGCTGTGCTTCCTCCAATGCAAGTATATCCTTTCTTAAATATGGAGACCAAGTAGACACACACAGTATTCCAGGTGTGCTCTCACCACCAAAACCCTACAGCTGTAGCGAGGCTTCTTTGTTCCTGTACTCCAATCCCCTTGCAATAAAGACCAAAACGCCATTTGCCCTCCTAATTGGTTGCTGAACCTGTACGTTAACTTGCTACACTCCTTGTACAAGTGCACCCAAGTATCTTTGAGCAGCAACACTTACCAGTTTCACGCCTTTTAAAAAATATTCAACTCTTCCATTTTTTCGACCAAACCCCGCAATTCCCCACGGATTTCTTGGTGACCGTCTGATATGGACGGTCTCGAGGCTCTACTCTTCCCCACAAGAGGAGACGTTCTCTCTGGATCCACGCGATCAAAACCTCCCCCCATTTTAGCACTCTCGACAATGTCACCCCCTCAGCCTCTTTCTTCACGAGGAGGGAGACCCAGCCTGTTCAAACGCTAAAAACTCTGGCTCTGGAGCTCCCGCAAATCCCGATTCCTTCCGGTTTGTTCAACCAATGGCAAGTAGCAAATTCCAGTGAGCTGGAACTTCAGCCGAGAGGGGTGTGTTGGGGGGGGGGGGGGGGGGGGGGGGGTGGTGGTGGTGGTGTGGGGAGAGAGAGAGAGAGAGAGAGAGAGAGAGACTTTGCTGCAGTCACGGGGGAGGGGGAGAGGTGGTTTCACCTCAGTTCTTGATATTTTTAACCCACGGTAAAGTAACTTGTGTTTCACAAAGAGGTCGGCACTCGTCTTATCTGGCAACGCCAGATAAAGGGAGCCAACGTCTAAGCAGCAATCACAATTTTTCAGCAAAGCCTCCTTCTGCACAATGCAACAGCGCAGGTAGACTTTAGAGCCCATAACCCCTTCTCCCGCTACTCGAGCATTATTATTTCCTTTACCCAGAGAGTGGGGAGTGTGTGGAACTCGCTCCCACAAGGAGTGGTTGAGGTGAATAGTGTAGAGACATTTAAGGGGAAGCTGGATAAACACATGGGGGAGAAGGGAACAGAGGGATACGCTGATAGATTTTGATGAGAAAAGATGGGAGGAGGCTCGAGTCGAATATAAACGCTAATGTGGGGAACTGCAAGGTTACTTACTTTGGTCGGAAAAAATGGTATTATTTCCGCTTTGCTTTAAATGTTTGGTGAAATGTTTTGTATACTTCTGGAAGAGCTGTGTCTCTTCAAGGCTGTAAGGCTCTAGCTAAGTTATAGTGGTGGTGGTGGTAAGGAAATGAAGAGCCATTCTGCAGTGAAGGTGGAAGACCTCAGATTTAGAGATTTGGAAACAGCAAGCCCAGGAAAGGTAGTCCAAAGAAAAAAAAATAGCAGGAACAGTGGCCAGAAATGAAAGTTCAGAACTTCATCTGTCAAGCCATGTAAAAGAGGCTCTGCATATCACCAGGGTAATTCAAGGCACAATTTTTTTTTTATTCGATCACAGATGTGGGCGTCGCTGGCTGGGCCCAGCATTTATTGCCCATCCCTAATTGCCCCTTGAGAAGGTGGGGGTGAGCTGCCTTCTTGAACCGCTGCAGTCCCGTGTGGTGTAGGTACAACCACAGCGCTGTTAGGGAGGGAGTTCCAGGATTTTGGACCAGAGACAGCGAAGGATATATTTCCAAGTCAGGATGGTGAGTGGCTCGGAGGGGGACTTGCTGGATTCTATTAGATGCCACGCTGGAACAGGTAATATGATGGAGGGAGGTGCTTTTCTTAAGCTTCGACCATCCTTGTGCCTGCTGGATTGAATTAAGCGCGACTTATCCTCCAACACAACTCGCATGTATATGGACGGGGTTGGGGGGGGTGAGGGTTGGAGAGGCAGAAAAGAGCATCCACTCAGAAGAGAAGCTAAAAAATGCAACACGATCCCGTCTGTCATTGAATCACTCCTGCCTCCCATCCTATC
Source organism: Isurus oxyrinchus (assembly GCA_026770705.1). Classification (NCBI taxonomy): domain Eukaryota; kingdom Metazoa; phylum Chordata; class Chondrichthyes; order Lamniformes; family Lamnidae; genus Isurus; species Isurus oxyrinchus. The sequence goes on from JANJGN010000033.1 coordinate 3,312,571, forward strand.
CCCTTTGTTTTCTGCCCTCTCCCCCACAGTCCCCCACCCCTGTCTCTCTACTTGTTTGGAACCCGACCACATCGCCAACTTGAGGCAAGGTCGCCCATCGGAAACGTTAACTCTGTTTCTCTCTCCACAGACATTGCCGGGCCTGCTGAGTATCTCCAGCCCTTTTTTGGTTTTATGGCTAAACATCGCAGCTATCCTTAATCTTCAAGCAACCGATTCTGTAAACGTAAGCGTTTTCCTTTCTGTGGTCATTCACAAAAAAAAAAACGCTGCTGAAGGAGACCGGCTTACCAATTCTGGCCCCTTCCAGCTGGGGGCGTTATCTGGACGCTACCCACCCGCCAACGCCCATCTTGCGCCAAACTCGGGTCAACTTTGAACAGTGAACGCGGGTTTGTCCGACTGAAATGATCCCAATTCCCTGAAGTTGGGGGCTCTCCAGCTAAAGAATGAAACCGCGTTGATTTTAGCGCTTCACCTGCTCAGGATGTCCAGCCAACGGGTCACTTTTTGAAGTGCGGTCACCCATCCTTCCCAACGCACTCGCCAATTCTGCACGTAGCTAGGCCCCCACAAACAATGGGGGGGGGGGGGGGGTTAATGCATTTTTGGGACAAATATTAGCCCAGGGGCAGGACATGGGGGAAAAGTTATTCGCTGTTCTTTACTACCACTGGGACTACAAGTGCAGGATATCAGGGCCCCCAAGGCTTCATCTCATCCCTACTCAACGCCTCAGCCCCACACTAAATATCAGCCTAGATTGAAGCAGAAATCACCAACCGCCCCCCACCCCGACCCAAAGCTGACCCTTGAGTTAGCAAGAAAGAGGCAGCTTCCAACTCATTTCTAGTCACGTGCTGGAGGGAAATTGACCCTGCAAATTCCACCGGGCAATTTTGTTCAAGGCCCCAAAAACAGGGCAGAAATATTCCACCGAAACTGACCTGATTCCACCATGATGTCTTCGTCCATTATCCGTGTTTCGCCTTCACTGGAGCTGGTGCCGCCGTCGTGGCTGTTTCCCAGGCTGAGGGACTCTTTCATCTCCATTGGATAGTTCTTGGTGTAGGCGACAGCCGCCTCCGGTCTCAGCGACTCGGGGAGGAATCCTGCCTTCACTACCTCTTCGTCCGAGTCCGTCTCGCTCAGCGAGGCCTTGATCTTCTTCTCCGCCCTGTCCTTTTTTAGCTTCCATTTCTTCCTCCTCTTGATCCGGGAGAAGCTGGGCTTCTCCCCGTCCGGACTCCTCTGCTTTTCCCCTTCTGAGCTCCAGCGCTTGTTCCGCTTCTCCCTCTTCCTCTCGGGGGCCGGGTAGAGGGAATCCTTGAGCTTCAGCCTGTCGAGCAGCCCACCGCCCGGTTTCAGGTGGTGGAACCCATTCCTCTTGGAGGAGTTTGCCTTCTTCACAAAGTTCTGGATGGTGTCAAAGTCGACGGATTGGGTTGAATCCCAGCTGTCGCTGTCCAAAACACTCTCCGTCGGGACGGGGGAATTCGAGCTCGAGGGGGTCCAGTCGCATTCCTGTGAGAATTCAGGGGGAAGAGAGGAGTCACACCAATATTACAGCAGGTTACAGAATCTGGGAGAGGTTTATATGCGAGCGCTCCCTGCAGTATTTGCACCACACAGGGACACAAGGATTAGGAGCAGGAGGAGGCGGCACAGCCCCTCGAGTCTGCTCCCCCCCGCCCCCCCCCCCCCCCCCGCCCCCGCCACTCCAATATCGGCACTGCACTTCCACATCAACTAATCCCGATTCCCTTACAGTCCAAAAATCTATCAATCCCAGTCCTGAATGTACTCAATGGCTGAGCATCCACAGCTCTCCAGGGTACAGCATCCCAAAGATTTGCAACCCCCTTGAGTTGCGTCTGAAACTAAGTTGACCACACGTCGGTGCAGGCACCATCCCGTCGAGGATTGAGCCACCTCAGGTGCACATGGCTCCCCCCACAACGATTCAATCTTTAATCTCTACTGGGTAGCGTGCTCAGGTTTGCATGCTAGTGAAACCCAGGCACCGACTCTCACATAAGAACAAGGCTGCATCGCTCAGTCAATTCACACAGCAAAGCAGCGCAAACAGCTCTGACACACTCGACTAGCTTACTCCCTTAGGGGTGATGTTGGTTGAGGGATGAACGTTGGCCAGGACACTGGGAAATCTCCCCTGCTCATTCCCAATTCGAGCCCCTGGCCCTGTCACCTCCATCTGTGCGGGCGGATCCTGCCTGAAAACTACCAGCTCCAAATAACTCAAAACCCTCAGGTCCCTGCACCAAGGCTTCATCCAAGCAACCAAGTATTCAGACAGGTGCGGTGGATGAAGCCGCAGAGATGGCAGGGCTCCAGATTAGACACAAAGGCTGCGCCAAATTGTCTGATCTCAGCCAGGTGACTAGCCTCAGCATCCCTGCACCTGGAAGTGCGGAGGGAAAAGTCATGTCTAGGTCTCAAGGGAGACAGAATCCAACTGGACCGCTGTCTCTCCATCCTACAGCGTATTGCTTAGAAGGCTGAGGGGCGACCTAATAGGGGTCTTTAAAATTCTGAAAGGTTTTGATCGAGCTGACAGAGAGAGGGTTTGCTTTTGTGGGGAAGAGCATTAATTAGAGGCCATCGATATAAGACTCTCACTAATAAATCCAATCAGGAATTCAGGAGAAACTTCTTTACCCAGAGAATGGTGAGAATATTGAACTCACTACCACAGGGAGTGGTTGAAGCAAACAGTATAGATACTGTCATGAAAGTATAATAATTTTCATAATATTTTGCTGGTTTATTGTTAAGTACAGTTGGCCTGTGTATGATTTAATTACATCTGGAGCCAAGTAGACCACAAGCTTTAACTCATCAAAAGAAGCTAGGTGTTTGACATGTTAATGAGTAAACATGGATGCTGGCTTAGCCTAAAAACAAAAAAACTGCGGATGCTGGAAATCCAAAACAAAAACAAAAACAGAATTACCTGGAAAAACTCAGCAGGTCTGGCAGCATCGGTGGAGAAGAAAAGAGTTGACGTTTCGAGTCCTCATGACCCTTTGACAGAACTTGAGTTCGAGTCCAAGAAAGAGTTGAAATATAAGCTGGTTTAAGGTGTGTGTGTGGGATGCGGAGAGAGAGAGAGAGAGAGAGAGAGAGGTGGAGGGGGGGGGTGTGGTTGTAGGGACAAACAAGCAGTGATAGAAGCAGATCATCAAAAGATGTCAACAACAATGGTACAAAAGAACACATAGGTGTTAAATTTAAAGTTGGTGATATTATCTAAATGAATGTGCTAATTAAGAATGGATGGTAGGGCACTCAAGGTATAGCTCTAGTGGGGGTGGGGAGAGCATAAAAGATGTGAAAAAAAAATATATTTTTTTTTCTTTTTCTCTTTTTATAATGGAAATAGGTGGGAAAAGGAAAATCTATATAATTTATTGGAAAAAAAAGGAAGGGGGAAACAGAAAGGGGGTGGGGATGGGGGAGGGAGCTCCCTACAACCACACCCCCACCTCTCTTTCTCTCTCTCTCTCCGCCCCCCCACACACACTCCTTAAACCAGCTTATATTTCAACTCTTTCTTGGACTCGAACTCAAGTTCTGTCGAAGGGTCATGAGGACTCAAAACGTCAACTCTTTTCTTCTCCGCCGATGCTGCCAGACCTGCTGAGTTTTTCCAGGTAATTCTGTTTTTGTTTTTGTGCTGGCTTAGCCTGTAAGGTGTGAAGTGAACTCGCAGTTTCAGATAAATGAAGGGAGATTTGGATTTCAAATGGATCTCAATCTGTTTACAACTAGCCAGATAAGCATGGCTAAGGAATATGTTTATTTTTCCCCAAAGGTTACTGACAATAAATAGTAGCAACATGAAAGTTGTTATATTGTGAGGAAGATACAGTTTCAAAGACATATGAAACAATAGAACTTACATATTATAAAGAGAGAAACAAATATAAAGGAGAATGAGGCTGTGTGTCAGAAGAAGGCCATGTGAGATCTAACAGAAGTGTGTGAAATAGCCTTAATGAAGCCTCCAGTATTCATGCATAAGTCTGCTGTCTACTGAAACTGAAGCTGGTGAAAAGCCATTTGGAATTCCATTGTCCAGGGCATTGTGTTAATTGGCTGGATCTGTTTAAAATCCAAAATCTATTTTTGGACTGTTGCCTTAAAGGGGGTATAACTGGGAGTCAGGTTAATTAGGAGTTTTAGGAATTATTATAGTAGTAATTATAGTCTTATGAATGTGCTTGACATCTCTTATTTTTTCATAAATATTTTCATTTAATTTTTTTAAATCTCAAAGTCTTGGTGGACTTAACTTCTCAATTCAGCGCACATATCTCAAAATAATACCAATCGCAAGACTGTTGTGATAGCGCGACCAAATTTCCCTGGTGGATTTGGTCTACCTGGCACACATTACCTGCCACATCATAACAGATCCATTCAACGGGAAGCTAGACAAGCACTTCAGGGACAAGGGAATAGAGGGTTACGATTCTGAAATAAGAGCATTTAAGGAGTAGGCCACTCGGGCCCTCGAGCCTGCCCCGCCATTCAACTAGATTACGGCTGATCTCTACCTCAACGCCATTTTCCTGCAACACCCCCAAATCACTTGATATCTTTAATATCTAGAAATCTATTGATTTCTTTCTTGAACAAACTCAATGACTGAGCCTCCACAGGGGTAGAGAATTCCAAAGATTCATTATCCTATGCGTGAAGAAATTTCTCCTCATTTGAGTCCTAAATGGCCTACCTCACATTCTGACCCCTGGTTCTAGACACACCCTCAGCCAGGGGAAGCATCCTTCCTGCATCCACCCTGTTGAGCCCTGAATGAATTTTGTACACTTTGGTGAGATCACGCCTCGTTCTTCTAAACTCTGGGGAAGATGGGCTCAGTTTTCTAACATGTTTGAGAAAAGATGAGAGGAGGCTCGAGTGGGGCATAAACTCCAGCATGGACTGATTGGGCTGAATTTCTGTGCTGTATGTACCACGTAGTCTCTTATATTTGGCTGCAATGTAGCGACCAGCTGGGGGTTTGCAAGGCCTAGCCCAGAATCAGCTGTTCAGAAAAGGAGAAAAACTGAACGGGTAAATCTTTAGGTCCTTCACAATCCGATCGGAGACCCAGCGCTGCCAAGTGCCCGGAGCTATGGCGCTCCACTCAACGTACGAGGAATCTGAAAGCTTAAATATGCACACTGCTCAAGCATGGAAGATGTCCACGGTGATCAATGCAGCAGCTTCATTGCACTGAGCAAATTAGTCTGATATGCCCCATTCCTTCGTCCATTTTTAACCGTTAGCAGACACCATGTGGTCACATAAAGTGAATTAAAGCATGGGTCACCGCACACCGTGCAACGCTCGGATCTTTGACAGCAGAGGCGCCTTCATGCTCTTGAGGCTTGAGCACAAAAATCCGGGCTGGTACTCTCAGTGCAGGACTGAGGGAGCACTGCACCTTTTGGATGAGACGTTAAACTGAGGCCCCGTCTGCCCTCTCAGGTGGATGCAAAAGATCAAAAGGCTCTATAATCGAGGTGGGGGGGGGTTCTCGCCAGTGCCCTGGAACAATATTTATCCCTCAACCAACATCATTATCTGGTTATTATCACCTTGCTGTCTAGAGGAGCTTACCATGTGCTGCGGTTCCTACAGTGATTACATTTCAGAAAGTATTTCATTGGCTGGAAAGTGCATTGGGAAGTCCTGACGTGGTGAAAGGCACCACAGAAATGGGAGTGTCTCTCTCTCTTTTTTTAATACTACCCTCCCCAAGAATTTTTCTTTCAAAATAAAATAGCCAGCTGGTAGGTTCCCCACCCTCAGAGCTTGGGACCACAGAAACGGAAGCACAGAGAGCATTCCACCGGCACTAAGATTGCAATCAAGCACAACAGTGCACATCTGACAGACTCAAACAAATGCACTGGGGGGCATTTTAAACATTATTTTAGATTCATCCTTCCAAACCTGAGGAGAAGTTTAAGCAATGGAATACTAGGTTGAAGCAAATTGACAAATGAACAGTGCAGTAGCTAAATGTAATTATTCCTGTAGAAAATAAGTTGTATTCATACAGCAGAGCTCTCTTTGTGTGAAGAAATGCTTCCTGACATCACTCAACAGCTTGGCTCTAATTTGAAAGTTCTGCCCCCTTGTTCTGGACTTCCCCCCCCTCCCCCAAGGCGAAATAGTTTCTCACTAATGACCCCATCAAATCCTTTAATTACCTTAAACACCAAATTTAGATCATCTCTAAATCTTCTATACTCGGGGGCAATACAAAACTAGTCTGTGCAACTTGTCCTCATCATTTCAGTCACGGAGATCATTCTGGTGAATCTTCCCTGCACCCTCTGCAAGGCTAACATATCCTTCCTGAGGTGCGGAGCCCAGGATTGAACACAGTTACTCCAGATGGAGTCTAACTAAGGCTTTATATAACTAATGTCACTCCCTCCGCTTTATATTCCAGCCCCCTTTGAGATAAAGGCCAACATTCACAGAACCTTTACAGTGCAGGAGGAGGCCATTTGGCCCATTAAGTCTGCACTGGCTCGCTGAAAGAGCATTCTACCTAATCCCACTCCCTTGTCTTCTCCCCGTAACCTTGCACATTTTCTCTTTTCAGATAACAACCCAATTCCCTTCAGAATACCTCGATCGAATCTGCCTCAACCCACCCTTTCAGGAAGTTTGTTCCAGACTCCAATAACCCTCTGGGTAAAAAATGTTTTCCTCACATCACTTCTAATGCCTTTGCCCATTATTTTGAATCTGTGCCCTCTAGTTCTTGATGTACTCATGAGTGGAAACAGTTTCTCACTGTTTATCCTGTCCATACCCCTCAGGATCTTGAATACCTCTATCAAATCTCCTCTCAGCCTTCTTTTCTCCAAGGATAACAGTCCCAACCTCTCCAATCTATCCTCATAGCTACAATTCTTTATCCCGGGAATAACTCTTGTGAATCTCCTCTGTACTCTCTCCAATGCCTTCGAATCCTTCCTCAATTATGGTGCCCAGAACTGGGCGCAGTACTCCAGATGAGGCCTAACTAGTGTCTTAAACAAGTTCAACAAAACCTCCTTACACTTGTACACAATGCCCCCATTAATAAAACCTAGGATACCATATGCTTTATTAGCTGCTCTCTCCACATGCCTTGCCACCTTCAATGACTTATGTACATATACACTGAGGTCCCTCCGTTCCTGCAACTCCTTTAGAGTTTCTCCCTTTGATACTGTCTCTCCAAATTCTTCCTGCCAAAATTAATTATCTCACACTTCTCTGCATTGAACTTTATCTGCCACTTGTCTGCCCAATCCACCAACACGCCAATGTCCTTTTAAAGTTCAAGGCTATCCTAATCACAACGTTTCCAATCTTCGTATCACCTGCAAATGTTGACATCATGCCCTGCACACCACAGTCTAGGTCATTAATAGACATTAAGAAGACAAGGGTCCCAACACTGACTCCTGGGGAACTCCACTACAGACCTTCCTCTACTTTCTGTTTCCTGTCACTCAGCCAAAATCTTATCCAAGTGCCTACTTTCCCTTTTATTCATTGACCTAGAATTTTACTCACAAGTCTGTTGTGTGGCACTGTATCAAATGCCTTTTGAAAATCCATATACACCACATCAACAACATTGCCCTAATCAACCTCCTGTTACCTCCTCAAAAAACTCCGGCAAGTTAGTTAAACATGGTTTTCCCTTAATGGATCCATGCCGGCTTTCCTTAATTATCCCACACCTGTCTAAGTGACTATTGATTTTGCCCTGAACTATAGTTTCCAGAAGCTCCCCTACCACTGAAGTCAAACTGACTGGTAGTTGCCAGCATTATCCTTACACCCTTGTTCAAAAAAGGGGTGCAACAATCGCATTTCTCCAGCACCTCCCCTGTGTGTAAGGAAGACTGGAAGATTATCACCCGTGCCTCTGAAATTTCCACCTGCACCTCTCTTGGATGCATCTCATCCGGTCCTGGTACTTCATCAATTTTAAGCAAAGAAAGCCTTTCCAACAGCTCCTCCTTCTCAATTGTAAATTCCTCAAGTGTACCGGTTACCTCCTTTCTCACCTCAGCCTGGATAGACAGATGCAAAGTACGTGTTTAACACCTCCGCTACTTCTCCTGCCTCCACATGTGAGTCTCCTCTTTAATCCCTCATTGGCCCCATCCTTTTTTTTAAACCACCCTGGTATTTATAGAATACTTATAAAAGGGAATCCCAAAGTCTTTTATGTTAGTTGCTGGTCTCTCTTCATGTTCCCAACTTGCTTTTCTGAGTAGCTCTTCACTTCCCCTCTGGTCCTTCTATGTTCAGCTTGATTCTCCATTGTATTTTCTACCTGACATATGCGTACTTCTTCCTTTGCATCCTCACTGCTATCCCTCTCATCATCCAGGGCACTTTGGATTTATTTGCCCTACCTTTCCCCTTCAAGGGAACATATCTTGACATTGCTCTCTTTGAAGGTAGCCCACTGTTCAGCCGCAATCTTTCCTCCAACATTTGATCCCAACTCACTCAACTCAGATACATTCTCATCCCACTGAAGTTAGCTTTTCACCAATGAATTATCCCTACTGTGGATTGCTCCTTGTCCTTCTCCATGGCCAACCCAGGCTTTATGATACAACGGTCACTGTCCCCTAAATGCTCTCCCACTGTTATTTAATCCACTTGGGCCAACTCATTCCCCAAAACCAGGTCCAACAGCGCCTGCCCTCTCGTTAGACATCTGCTGCAGAAAATTATCTTGAACACACTCCTCGCCCTTCATGTCCCTTTGCACTATTCCTATCCCAGTCCATATCTGGATAATTGAAGTCCCCCATTATAATTGTACTATAATTCTATAATTTAATCAAGGCACAAGTCAGGAATGTGATGGAATACTCCCATATTGCCTGGATGAGTGCAGCTCCTACAACACTGAAGAAGCTGGACACCGTCCAGGACAAAGCAGTTTGCTTGATTGGCACCTCATCCACAAACATTCACTCCCCTCCACCATTGACGAACGGGACCAAAGCTGTACACAATACTCCTTGCGAGAGATCACCAAGACTCTAAATAACTGCAGCAAGACATCCTTATTCCTGTACTCACATTCCCTCACGATGGTGGCTAGCATACCATTTACCTTCCTAACTGCTTGCTGCACCCTGCGTGCTAACTTTTAGTGACTCACGAACAAGGACATCCAGGTCCCTATGGACACCCGCACTTCCCAACCTCTCACCATTTAAGAAATATTTTTTCTGTTTTTTTTCTACCAAAGTGAATAACTTCACACTGATTCACATTATATTCCATCTGCCATGCTCTAGCCCATTCACTTAGCCTGTCCAAATCCTCTGAAACCTCCTTGCAGCCTCCTCACGACTTACATTCCCACCCAGTTAGATGTCATCAGCAAAATTGGAAATATTGCCAATTGGTCCCCACATCCAAATAATTTATATAGATTGTGAACAGCTGTGGATCTAGTACTGATCCTTGCAAGTATCCCAATAGCGACAGCCTGCCAGCCTGAGAATGATCTGCATTCGCACTGCCATAGTTTTGCCCACTCACTAATTGAAAGGCTTCAAGTCTTCTGATAACACAGTTGGAAGCAGGGAACAAGCAGGTTGGGTACCTGAGCCAGGTTAACAGTGTCTCACCTCTCTGCAGGGTGGAATATAGCCGGTGTATGCCAGAACAAAGTTACAGAACTGATTGAAGTCTTCCACTGTGCGTTTAGGCTTCTCAGCTGGCTGCAAAGTCACACAAAGGTTAGACAGGAACAAACAGGGCGAATACTGAAAATCCAACAGCGTTGTGAGTTCACCACAGGCACAGTAACTGTCCAGGACAGTCACAGACAGGGATTCAGATCAGCTAATCAACACAGTGAGATTCCTTCATTGTATGCACCTGACAATTCACACAAACCAAACTCCACAGCCTTAAGACTTTTGTTTTTATTCACCCTTGGGATATGGGTGTCACTGGCAAGGCCAGCATCTGTTGCGCGCCCCGAAATGCCCTTGCGGAGTGGTTTACTAGGCCATTTCAGAGGGCAGTTAAGAGTCAACCACATTGCTGAGGATCTGAAGTCACATGTAGGCCAGGCTGGGTAAGGAGGGAAGATTTGTTTCCCCCCCCAAAAGGGAAATAGTGAAGCAAACGGGCTTTTCACGAAAAACCCAGAGTTTCACAGTCACCGTTACTGAGACTAGCTTTTAATTCCAGAGTTACTGAATAATTGAGTTTAAATCCTCGCTGTTACTGTGGTGGGATTTGAACTCGAGCCTGTGGAGCATAATTCAGGCCTCTGGATTGCTAACTGATAACATTACCACTGCACTACCCCCGAATGATCCAAAGTAGAAAGTGCACAAATGCTCATTGCTACTTGGCTGCCCCCAGGACCATCAGAATGTCTGTCCTGGCAGCTCACTCACTGTATGCCCTGCTCCTGGGACAGGCAGGTCTGGGGTAATGACATTAGGACCCAGTTAGGCACATTTAATGCACCTGGATTCAGATTTGAATGGTCTTTTTACAGTCTCACTTAGAACAGCCGGCTATTAGAAAGTGAACCCGAGTGACATGGTTCACACAGCACCCAGAGCTACGGGAGAAACTGTGACACCTAGTACAGCCAGCACTCACCTGGGAATCCACCCCAACAGTCTGCAGTGGATCTGAAAGAGATGGAGAGAATAGTTAGACTGTCGGAAGGCTTGTGCTAGCCTCATGGGCTGTCAGGCACATCCATCAAAGCTTTTGTAAACACTGGCTCCCCTTACAAATCAACCTCATTCCCTGGCAGACCATTCCAATACAGCCTCCACTTCACCTCTCAACCCCATAGCACACCCTGCTTCAATCCCCATCCCCCTGCCATCAGCCTTCTCTCACTAACCTCAACCCCAGACACACATCTCTCTCTCTCTCTTTATCCCTTCACCCACCACACACCCTTCTTTTTCTATCTCTCCCCACGCCAGCCGCAAGTAGCGTCTCTCTCTTGGCCCCCTCCCTCCACATCATCTGCTCTTTCCTTCTCACTCTCCCTCACCCCCACACCCCTGCTGTGAGTCATGGCTCAGTGGACAGCATGCTCACCTCTGAATCACAAAGTTCTGGGGCCAAGTCATATTCCAGGGTTTGGGAACAAAAATCAAATCTAACACACCACTGCCAGTACTGAAGGAGTAGTGCGCTGTCAGAGGGTCAGTACTGAGGGAGCGCTGTACTGTAGGAGAATCAGTACTGAGGGAGTGCCACACTGTCAGAGGGTCAGTACTGAGGGAGAGTCGTACTGTCGGAGGGTCAGTACTGAGGGAGCACTGTATTGTCGGAGGGTCAGTACTGAGGGAGCGCCGTACTGTTGGAGGGTCAAAACTGAGGGAGCGCCGCACTGTCGGAGGGTCAGTACTGAGGGAGCGCCGCACTGTCGGAGGGTCAGTACTGAGGGAGCGCCGCACTGTCGGAGGGTCAGTACTGAGGGAGCGCCGCACTGTCGGAGGGTCAGTACTGAGGGAGCGCCGCACTGTCGGAGGGTCAGTACTGAGGGAGCGCTGTACTATTGGAGGGTCAGTACTGAGGGAGCGCTGTACTGTAGGAGGGTCAGTACTGAGGGAGCGCTGTACTGTTGGAGGATCAGTACTGAGGGAGCGCTGCACTGTCGGAGGGTCAGTACTGAGGGAGTGCCGCACTGTCAGGGGTGCTGTCCTCTGGATAAAGTATTAAATGGAGTTCACATCTGCTTCTGAGGTGGGTGTGAAAGGTCCCGCGGTCACTATTTTGAAGAAGTACAGGGAGGGTGGGGGGTGCAGGGGAGCTCTTCCTGGTGTCCGGGGCCCAACATTTAACCCTCAAACATTACTAAAACAGATGAACTGGATCATTATCGCGTTGGTGTTTGCGGGATCTTGCTGTGCACAAATTGACTGCCATGTTTCCGACATTCACATCCATGACTATAGTTCACAATATAAAATCCATTGTTGCTTTTTGGGTTATCTGGAGGATGCAAAAGGCACTTTAAATATGCAGGTGGTTTCCACCACTCCCCCCCCCCTACCACCGCCTGGGGGTGAAGCAAAACTCCCTGGGGTTAACCCCAACTCCCCACCCGCCTGGACCCCCCTTCCCACCCCCTCCCCACAGGGAGTCCCCTCCCCACAGGGACCCCCGTCCCTAACCCCCCTCCCCCAAGGGAACCTCCGTCTCCACCCCCCCTCCCACTCCCCCACAGGAACCTCCCCCACCCGAACCCCCGTCTACCCCTCAGGAGTCCCACCTCCCCCTCCCCCACCAGGAGCCCCCGTTCCCTACCCCCCCCACCCCCCCCATCGGGAGCCCCTGTCCCCACCTCCCCCTCCCCCACCAGGAGCCCCCGTTCCCTACCCCCCTCCCCCCACCGGGAGCCCCTGTCCCCACCTCCCCCTCCCCCACCAGGAGCCCCCGTTCCCCCCTCCCCCACAGTGAGCCCCCGTTCCCCCCTCTCCCACCAGGAGCTCCCCCTCCCCCACAGTGAGCCCCCGTTCCCCCCTCCCCCACCAGGAGCCCCCGTTCCCTACCCCCCTCCCCCACAGAGAGCCCCCGTTCCCCCCTCCCTCACCGAGCCCCCCTTCCCTACACCCCCTCCCCCACAGAGAGCCCCCGTTCCCCCCTCCCCCACCAGGAGCCCCCGTTCCCTACCCCCCTCCCCCCACCGGGAGCCCCTGTCCCCACCTCCCCCTCCCCCACCAGGAGCCCCCGTTCCCCCCTCCCCCACCAGGAGCTCCCCCTCCCACACCAGGAGCCCCCGTTCCCTACCCCCCTCCCCCCACCGGGAGCCCCTGTCCCCACCTCCCCCTCCCCCACCCAGAGCCCCCCTTCCCTACACCCCCTCCCCCACAGAGAGCCCCCGTTCCCCCCCTCCCCCACCAGGAGCCCCCGTTCCCTACCCCCCTCCCCCCACCGGGAGCCCCTGTCCCCACCTCCCCCTCCCCCACCAGGAGCCCCCGTTCCCCCCTCCCCCACCAGGAGCTCCCCCTCCCACACCAGGAGCCCCCGTTCCCTACCCCCCTCCCCCCACCGGGAGCCCCTGTCCCCACCTCCCCCTCCCCCACCAGGAGCCCCCGTTCCCCCCCTTCTCCCCTCCCCCGTCCCCCACTCCCCAGGAGCCCCCGTTTCCCTCCCCCCTCCCGCCCCCCGAGCCCGCTCACCCTCCGCCATCTTCAGCATCCTCCCGCCGCCTCGGCGACAACACCGACCGACCGAACGACCGGGAGCGCGCGCGCGCCCGGAGATCGCGAGGCCGCGCTCTCCGCCGGGGGCGCGCACCGCCTCTTTTTTTTCTCCAGAGCGCGCTCCTCGCTCTTTCACCCTCCGTGGAACGCGCTCTCCCTCTCTCTCACTCTCCCCCCCTCGCGGGGACGCGCTCCGCTCTGTCTCGCTATCTCTCCTTCGCGAGGACGCGCTCCGCTCTCGCGCCCTTTTCTGTTTTTTCTCTTTCCCCCCTCCCCCCGAAATCCGGTCCCGTGGTGACGTCACAGCCCTGCCCGGACCCGCCCACTCGCACAGCCGTCCCACCATCATGGGTTGGGGGGGGAGGGCATATAGAATTTTCTAAAATTAAAAATAAATGACATCATCATCCTCACTCCTCTCAGTGTAAACTTCAGATTGACCATATTTATTTGTATAACTTAAATAAATGCAGGAAGGAAAAAAGTCCTCGGGTGTTTCAAACACCGCCCCTCCCCCCTCCCTCCCTCCCTTCTCCTCTTCTTCTTCTCGCCCTTGGAGAGTTCCTTACGTCACTCAGGACGGCCCTCGACCAACCGGATGGGGCGCGCCAAGGGCCGTGCGTCAGTACGTGTTTACGTTTACGTGCGGTGCCCGGTGACCTTGACGTCACTCCGTTGGCCGGCGGGAGGGACGAAGCCGCCGCCATCTTGGTTATGGACCTGGACCAAGGGGCGGGGCTGTTGGCAATGGCTGGGTTGGGTGTTTGGACGGCCTTTTGTAATCCCTCATCCCCTTCCCCTACCACTAAAACCTGCACTTTTTTTTTTAAATTAAAGGGAAGCTTTTATCAGTGCCTAGTTTTTTTCTTTGTAATTGGCAAACTGAGACAAATAAGCTCCTTTGCCTTCCCCTGCAGCCAATCTTGTGTGTTGACATCCCTCAGACACTCTGAACCCCTCCCTCTCTCCACATTCAACTCAGAACATAAGAACCAGGAGCAGGAGTAGGCAATCCAGCCCCTCGAGCCTGCCCCGCCCATTCAGTGCCACCATGGGCATCTAATTTCCCGCCCTCTCCCCATAAGGAAGAGCAAGGGCAAGAAGTCATGGGTGGCGGTTGCCTCGCTGCAGGACAAAGTATAAATCAGGAAATAACGGAGGCCTGTAAGGAGGGCGCGACCATCGTCATGGGCGATTTTTTTTAATCTGCATATTGACTGGGCAGGTCGTATTGACATTGCTGCCTGGGCCAGCATTTATTGCCCACCCCTGATTACCCCTGGTTCAGAGGGCATTTTAAGAGCCAACCACGTTTGCTGTCGGAGTCTGGAGTCACATGTAAGCCAGACCAGGTAAGGACAGCAGATTTCCTTCCCTAAAAAAAAACAGGTTTTTATGACAATCAGCAATGGTTTCATCATCAAATTTCAATTCTAGATTTTTATTGAATTCAAATTTCACCATCTGCTATAAGTGGGACTTGAACCTAGGTCCACCTGAGCATTACCCTGGATCTCTAGAATACTAATCTAGTGACAACACCACTACACCACCACCTCCCCTAATGTTTTTAGGCTTGCCCCTAGTTCTTCTCAAGGCCAATTAGGTTGGGCAATGGATGCTGGCCTTACCAGTGATCCTGAGTAACAATGTTCTGCCTGGCTCTCTTGAGTTGGAGAGAAGAGTTTGGAGACAAAATCTATTGGCAACAACAGTAGCAATGGACAAAAATCTAGAGATTCTGGGGGCAAAGGTGATAGTGAGGCCAACAGTGTTTGTAGGTGAATAAAATGCCCATTGCGGATCTTAGCACATTTTGAATTCTGGCTGAATGCTATTCTTGTGTTAATTAGTAAATTTAAATTGGCCGGCAAACACTGACTGCCAATGATTCACAGATCAATGTACTGTGATAAATCCTCTGGGATATAGTGACAGGGCAAACAATAGCATAAATTACGGTCTCAGGATTGATGGTCTAAGGAAATATTTAATGAGGTAAAATACTGCGGATGCTGGAAATCTGAAACAAAAACAAAAATGCGGGAAAATCTCAGCAGGTCTGACAGCATCTATGGAGAGAAAGACAGAATTAACGTTTCGAGTCCATATGACTTCTTCAAACCCAAAGATTTAATGAGACTGTCCTGAAATCTACCAATATACAGAGGTTGATTTAACTCTATATTGTAGTGACAATAACCTTCAAACTAAGCAGCGAAGTTTAAGTTAATTTACTGCTGGGATATTGAGCTAGGGCTGACTTTAACTCTATTTCTCACTTCACAGATGCTGGCAGAGCTGCTGAGTATTTCTATCATTTTGTACTTTAATTGCAGACTGTAACACTTTTGAATCCACAACAAAATCATCATTAAGTCTAGTTCTAAGACTTACATTTGAAATGTATGTTTAAGAACAGCTAACTAGTACTTAATGTATAGTAACTTTATTGATTTGAAAAGTAAATTCTAAACAATAACATCTTCCCTCTCAATGTGTACCAATTCCAAAGTGCACCCATCATTTCTGAGGTTGATTGATACCAATCATGGGCAGTCACTTCCATCCCAGAGTTAAAAACAGGTTTGTTGATATATACGCTCTGATATTTTGGCTTTTATTGATACTCTTGAGTTTGCATCTTGCTTCAATGTATTTGCAGCTTTGACAAAATCATCACCATCGAAATGACCCAAAATATCCAAAACTTACTACTTTGATGTGCTGTTCTTCCTGTTGGAGTCACTCTGCCAGGCTATAATCAGGAAGGGGCAAGTAAGGAGACTATACCCGAGTGAGACAGAGAGAGTAGAGAATTAGGTTCATGTTGTAAGTTCTGGTTAAGTCTCTCAGGTTTTAATATAGATTAAGAGTCAAGCTCTGACATAGAACTAACAACCCTCACGTTAGACTCACTTGTTAAACAGGGAACTGTTGGTAGTGGGAGTTATCTGTCAATCAACTGAAAGCAAACTAGCTTGTTAAACAAGGAAGAGAAACTAAAGCCAGTCCTCTAGAGAATGAGAATGGGGAGTTAATGGTAGATATTAAGGAAATGGTGGATGACGAACAAATATTTTGCTTCTGTCTTCACTATAGAGGATACAAAAAAAACATTCCAGTTATAGCTGTAAATCAGGAGGTGGAAGGGAGAGGGGAACTTGGTGAAATTACAATCACTAGGGAAGTGGTACTGAGCAGACTGATGGAGCTGTGGGCTGTCAAGTCTCTGGGCCCTGTTAGACTTCATCCTAGGGCCTTAAAAGAGGTGCCTAGTGAGGTAGGTAGCAAACACATTAGTGTTAATTGTCCAAAATTTGCTAGATTCCAGAACAGTTCCAGAAGACTGGAAAGTAGCAAATATAACTTCTCTATTCAAGAAGAGAGGGAGGCAGAAAACAAGGAACTATAGGCCAGTTAGCTTGATGTCTATAAGATAAAAGTAAAATACTGCAGATGCTGGAAATCTGAAATAAAAACAGAAAATGCTGGAAAAACTCTGAAAAGGTCTGAAGAAGTGTCAGACCTGCTGAATTTTTCCAGCATTTTCTGTTTTTATTATTTAAGCTTGACGTCTGTCATGGGGAAGGTGTTAGAATCAATCATTAAGGAGGTTGTAGCTGGGCCTTAGAAAAGCTCAGGGTAATTGGGAAGAATCAACACGGTTTTGAGAAAGGGAAATCACGATTAACTAATTTACTGGAGTTCTTTGAAGTAGTAACATTTGCTGTGGATAGAGGGGAGCCTGTAGACATGCAATATTTGAATTTCCACAAGGCATTTGATAAGGTGCCACATCAAAGGTTATTCCAGAAAATAAAAACTCATGGTGTAGAGCGTAACATAATACCATGGATAGAAGATTGGCTGACGGGCAGAAATCAGAGTTGTTCACTTTGGCAGCCAATTCAATTCACTCCACATGATATCCAAAAAACAGCTGAAGGCACTGGATACTACAAAGGCTATGGGTCCCTACAATAGTACTACACTTCAGAACTTGCCATGCCCCTAACTAAGCTGTTCCAGTACAGCTACAACACTGGCATCTACCCAGCTACAATGCTGGCATCTATCCAGCAATGTGGAAGATTGCCCAAGTATGTCCTACACACAAGAAGCAGGGCAAGTCCAACCCAGCCAATTACCACCCCGTCAGGCTACTCTTGATCATCAGTAAAGTGATGGAAGGGGTCATCAACAGTGCTTCAAGCAGCACTTGCATAGCAATAACCTGCCCACTGACACTGAGTTTGGGTTCCACAAGGGTCAGTCAGCTCCTGATCTCATTAAGGCCTTGGTTCAAACATGGACAAAAGAGCTGAACTCCCAAGGTGAGGTGAGAGTGACTGCCCTTGACATAAAGGCAGCATTTGACTGAGTGTGGCATTAAGGAGCCCTAACAAAACTGGAGTTAATGGGAATCAGGGAGAAAACTCTCAGCTGCTGGAGTTATACCTAGCACAAAGATCGTTGTGGTTGTTGGAGGTCAATCATCTCAGTTCTAGGACATCACTGCAGGAGTTCCTCAGGGTAGTGTCCTAGGCTCAACCATCTCCAGCTCCTTCATCAATGACCTTCCTTCCATCATAAGGTCAGAAGTAGGAATGTTCGCTGATGATTGCACAATGTTCAGCACCATTCGCAACTCCTCAGATACTGCAGCAGTCCATGTCCAAATGCAGCAAGACCTGGACAATATCCAGGCTTGGGCTGATAAGTGGCAAGTAACATTCGTGCCACACAAGTGTCAGACAATGACCATGAGTGAATCTAACCATTACTTCTTGACATTCAATGACATTACCATCACTGAATCCCCTACTATCAACATCCTGGGGGTTACCATTGACCAGAAAATGAACTGCACTAGCCATATAAATATTGTGGCTACAGCAGGTCAGAGGCTAGGAATCCTGCAGCAAGTAAATACTCTCCTAACTCCCCAAAGCCTGACCAAGTCACAAGTCAGGAATGTGATAGAATACACTCCACTTGCCTGGATGAGTGCAGCTCCAACAACACTCAATAAGCTCGACACCATCCAGGACAAAGCAGCCCACTTGATTGTCACCCCTTCCACAAACATTCACTCCCTCCACCTGGATGCACAGTAGCAGCAGTGTGTACCATCTACAAGATGCACTCCAGGAATTCACCAAGGCTCCTTCGACAGCACCTTCCAAACCCACAACCACTACCATCTAGAAGGACAAGGGCAGCAGACACATGGGGAACACCACCACCTGCAAGTTCCCCTCCAAGTCACTCACCATCCTGACTTGGAAATATATCGGCCGTTCCTTCACTGTCGCTGGGTCAAAATCCTGGAAGTCCCTCCCTAACAGCGCCGTGGGTGCACCTACACCACAGGGATTGCAGCAGCTCAAGAAGGGAGCTCACCACCACCTTCTCAAGGGGCAGTTAGGGATGGGCAATAAATGCTGGCCCAGCCAGCGACGCCCACATCCCATAAATGAATTTTAAAAAGTCACAACTGTTTCATTGTTAAACTATAGTTCAATATAAATGCCAGGTTCCACTCTTCCCTTAATGGATCCTTTGCTTGTCCAGAAGTAAAAAAAAAACCTCTTACTGGGGAAAATCCAGCTCTGAAGAACAGTCTTCAGTGAGCACCACCTGCTCTCAATTCACTCTGAAGCTTGTCCTGGTTTACTCCTGCATTCCTAACATTGTCAATGAGGAGAAATATTTTTACTCAGCGGGGTTGTGAATCTTTGGAATTCTCTAGCCCAGACGGCTACATGAAGCTCGGTCATTGAGCATGTTTAAAGCAGAGATTGACAGATTTCTAAATGCCAACGACATAAAGAGATATGGGGATAGTTGTAGGGGGGGAGGGGGGGGGTGGTGGGGTGGGTGGGGGGAGGAGGCATTGAAGCAGTGATCAGCCACGATCGTATTGAATGGCAGAGCAGGCTCGATGGGCTGAATGGCCTACTCCTGCCATCAAGAGCACCAAAGCAGGAAAGAGAAACGAAGAAGATTTACCAACTACGGGAGCCTCTTCTGAGGGAGATCACTCTGGTAATAGCACCTGCTTTTTGAGGAAGAACAGAAGATGCTGATTTACCAAAGATAAAAGTGCTCCATTTTATTTTTTTACACAGCCCACCAGAGGCACCAGAGCTCGCTGGACACCAACACTCGCCTTTAGTCATGGAATGGGAAACTCGCTGATAGGATTAACTCTCCATCTGCCCAGCTTTGCACAAACATTTTGGGGTTTTTTTGTGTGGCCTGTTTGGAGATTGTGGAAAAGCTGGAAACTGGACACCTGTCATAAGAAAGTAGAGGAACATTTTTTTCCCCACTTCTCTGTGAAGCAGTTAGTTCCTTGACATCTCGTTGAAAACCTTCATCACCTCTTTAGGTGTTGCTGAGTGCCAGGGGAGTGAGTGGTGTGGCGGTAGTGTTACTAGACTAGTCACCCAGGGGGCATGGGTTCACATCCCACCATGGCCAAATTTAAATTCAATTAATAAATAAGCCTGGAATTGAAAGCTAGTCTCAGTAATGGTGACCATGAAATTAGCATTGATTGTCTTTAAAAACCCAACATGTTCACTAATGTCCTTTAGGGAAGGAAATCTGCCACCCTTACCTGGTCTGGCCTACATGTGACTATAGGTCCACAGCATTGTGGTTGACTCTTAGCTGCCCCCTGACCAAGGGCAGTTACGGATGGACAATAAATGCTGGCCTAGCCAGCGACTCCCACAAATGAATATATTTTTTAAAATTCTGACCGAGACGTTAACTCTGCTTCTCTCTCCACAGATGCTGCCTGACCTGCTGAGTATTTCCAGCGTTTTTAGTTTGCCTGTCAGATTTTCAGCATCTCCAGCGTTTTGCTTTCAAATCTGCCAGCCTTAGCTGGTCCTGCTTGTACGTGACTCCAGATGGATAGGGACCCGCGTGGTTGACCCTGAACCACCCTCTGAAATAGCCCAGCAAGCTGGTTGTACCAAACCGGAGCAGAGAGGGCTGCAGCGGTTCAAGAAGGTGGTTCATCATCACCTTCCCATGGGCTATCAGGGATGGACAATAAATGCTCACATCCCTTGAAATATTAAATGTAAAAAAGAGACCCCTGTCCTACCTCAATCATTCTTCCTCACAACTGGGAATCATGTGGAATTGAAAAGCAGAGACGTTATGTTAAATTTGTGTAGAACCTTGGGAAGATTACACTGCGAGTACAGTGCTCAACTCTGGTCTCTATATCGCAAAAAAGGATGTTTAAAAAAAGAATTATGAGGGTAGTACCAGAACTGGGAGGTTATAACCATCAGGTAAGACTGAACAGTCTGGGGCTCTTTTCTCTAGAAAAGGACTGACCTGATAGAGGTCTCTAAAGGCTGTGATAGGGTGGATAAGAGGAGATGTTTCCACTTGAGAGGCAATCCAAAAATAGGGACATAAATATAAGATAGTAATCCAGAGGCCCAGGCTAATATCCTGGGGGTATAGGTTCAAATCCCACCACGGCAGCTGGTGGAATTTAAATTCAATTAATAAATAAACCTGGAATTGAAAGCGAGTGTCAGCATTGGTGGCCATGAAACCATCCTTGATTGGTGTTAAAAACCCATCTGGGTCACTAGTGCCCTTTAGGGAGGGGAATCTGCCGTCCTTATCCAGTCTGGCCCACATGTGACTCCAGACCCACAGCAATATGGTTGACTCTTAACTGCCCCTCTGAAATGGCCGAGCGAGACACTCAGTTTAAGGGCAATTAGGGATGGGCAACAAATGCTGGCCTTGCCAGTGACGCCCACATCCCATGAAAGAATAGCGAAAAGAGAAAGTCACTAATAAATCCAAGGGGGAATTCAGAAACTTCTTTACCCAGAGAGTGGGGAGAAGGTGGAACTCGCTGCCACAGGGAGTGGCTAAGGTGAATGGTGTAGAGACATTTAAGGGGGAAAAAACCCCTTAAATCTGGGAAGCTAAATAAATACATGAGGGAGAAAAGGAATAGAAACTCTTTATTTAAAGCATATCCCCTGTTTGGGGATTATCAGGAACTAGGAACTAAATTAAAGAAGAGGTCCTCAAGGGTTATAATCTCCGGATCACTACCCGAGCCACGTGCAAATTGGCATAGGGACGTGAGAATAAGGGAAGTAACCATGTGGCTAAAGGAGTGGTGTGGGAAAGAGGGGTTCCATTTCGTGGGGCACTGGCATCAGTATTGGAACAGGAGGGATCTGTACCGTTGGGACGGTCTCCACCTGAACCGATCTGGGACCAATGTTCTAGCGAAAAGGGTAAATAGGGTGGTCAACAGGACTTTGAACTAGAAAGGGGGTGGGGGGGGGAGGGAAGGGTAAAACTCCAAGAAGTATGACTAATGGGAAACAAAGCAGCAGATTAGCATGGGGGGGGGGGGGGGGGGGGTGGATTCAACTTCATGGAAAATTATGAAAAAACTGAAAGGAGAGCCCAGGAGAGGCTATTAAAGTCTCCAGAACACAGAGTAGGACAGAGTGTTTGGAAAGGGCTAGGAATCTAACTTTAAGCACATCAGATAAAGACACGACAATGAGAAAGGGGACAGGAAATACAGGACTGAAGGTGTTGTATCTGAATGCACACAGTATACAAAATAAGGTAAATGAGCTTGTGGCGCAGATTGAAATTGGCAGGTATGATGTGGTGGGCATCACGGAGACATGGCTGCAAGGGGATCAGGACTGGGAGCTAAATATCCAAGGATATACATCCTATCGAAAAGATAGGCAGGTTGGCAGAGGGGGTGGGGTTGCTTTGTTAGTAAGAAATGAAATTAAATCGATAGCAAAAAATGACGTAGGGTCAGATGATGTAGAATCTGTGTGGGTAGAGTTGAGGAACCGCAAAGGTAAAAAACCCATAATGGGAGTTATATATAGGCCTCCGAACAGTAGTCAGGATGTGGGGCACAAGATACACCACAAGATAGAAAAGGCGTGTAAGAAAGGCAAGGTTACAGTGATCATGGGGGATTTCAATATGCAGGTAGACTGGGAAAATCAGGTTGGTAGTGGATCCCAAGAAAAGGAATTTGTAGAATGTCTACGAGATGGCTTTCTGGAGCAGCTGATGGTGGAGCCCACTAGGGAATAGGCAATTCTAGATTTAGTGATGTGTAATGAGGCAGATTTGATAAGGGAGCTTAAGGTGAAGGAACCCTTAGGAGGAAGTGACCATAATATGCTAGAATTTACCCTGCAATTTGAGAGGAAAAAGCTGGAATCAGATGTACCGGTATTACAGTTGAATAAAGGCATCTACAGAGGCATGAGGGAGGAGCTGGCCAGAATTGCCTGGGAGATGAGCCTAGCAGGAAAGACAGTGGAACAACAATGGCAGGAGTTTCTGGGAGTAATTTGGGAGACACAGCAAAAATTCATCCCTAGGAAGAAGAAGCATTCTAAAGGGAGGACGAGGCAACCATGGCTGACAAGGGAAGTCAGGGACAGCATAAAAGCTAAAGAGAAAGCATTCGATGTGGCGAAGAGCAGTGGGAAACCAGGGGATTGGGAAGTCTACAAAGACCAACAGAGGACAACTAAAAAAGAAATAAGGAGGGAGAAGATTAAATATGAGGGTGAACTAGCCAGTAATATAAAAGAAGATTGCAAGAGTTTTTTTAGATATATAAAGGGTAAGAGAGAGGCAAAAGTGGACATTGGGCCACTGGAAAATGACGCTGGAGAAGTAGTAGTGGGGAACAAAGAAATGGCGGAGGAACTGAATAGGTACTTTGTGTCAGTCTTCACAGTGGAAGACACGAGTAACATCCCCAAAGTTCAGGAGAGTCGGGGGGACAGAGGTGAGTATGGTGGGCATTACCAAGGAGAAGGTGCTAGGAAAACTGAAAGGTCTGAAGGTGGATAAATCACCTGGACCAGATGGATTACACCCCAGAGTTCTGAAGGAGATAGCTGAAGAGATAGTGGAGGCATTAGTGGTGATCTTTCAGGAATCACTCGAGTCAGGGAGGGTCCCAGAGGACTGGAAAATCACTAATGTAACCCCCCTGTTTAAGAAGGGAGTGAGGCAAAAGATGGGAAATTACAGGCTGATTAGCCTGACCTCGGTCGTTGATAAGATTTTAGAGTCCATTATTAAGGATGAGATTTCAGAATACTTGGAAGTGCATGGTAAAATAGGGCAAAGTCAGCATGGTTTCATCAAGGGGAGGTCGTGCCTGACAAAGCTGTTAGAATTCTTTGAGGAGGTAACGAGTAGGTTAGACGAAGGAGAGCCAATGGATGTTATCTAATTGGACTTCCAGAAGGCCTTTGACAAGGTGCCACACAGGAGGCTGCTCAGTAAGATAAGAGCCCATGGTGTTAGAGGCAAGGTACTAGCATGGATAGAAGATTGGCTGTCTGGCAGGAGGCAGAGAGTGGGGATAAGGGGGTCCTTCTCAGGATGGCGGCCAGTGACTAGTGAAGTTCCGCAGGGATCAGTGTTGGGACCACAGCTTTTCACTTTATACATTAATGATCTAGATGAAGGAACTGAGGGTATCCTGGCTAAGTTTGCAGATGATACAAATATAGGTGGAGGGACAGGTAGTATTGAGGAGGCGGGGAGGCTGCAGAAGGATTTGGACAGGTTAGGAGAATGGGCAAAGAAGTGGCAGATGGAATACAACGTGGGGAAGTGTGAGGTCATGCACTTTGATAGGAAGAATAGAGGCATAGACTATTTTCTAAATGGGGAGAGAATTCAGAAATCTGGAGTGCAAGGGGACTTGGGAATCCTAGTCCAGGATTCTCCTAAGGCTAACTTGCAGGTTGAGTCAGTAGTTAGGAAAGCAAAGCAATGTTGGCATTTATTTCGAGAGGACTAGAATATAAAAGCAGGGATGTGCTGCTGAGGCTTTATAAGGCTCTGATCAGACCACATTTAGAATATTGTGTGCAATTTTGGGCCCCGTATCTCAGGAAGGATGTTCTGGCCCTGGAGAGGGTCCAGAGGAGGTTCACGAGAACGATCCCAGGAATGAAAGGCTTAACATATGAGGAACGTTTGAGGACTCTGAGGCTATACTCGATTGAGTTTAGAAGGATGAGGGGAGATCTGTTTGAAACTTGCAGAATACTGAAAGGCCTGGATAGAGTGGACATGGGGAAGATGTTTCCATTAGTAGGAGAGACTAGGACCCAAGGGCACAGCCTCAGAATAAAGGGAAGACCTTTTAGAACAGAGATGAGGAGAAACTTCTTTAGCCAGAGAGTGGTGAATCTATGGAATTCATTGCCACAGAAGGCTGTGGAGGCCAGGTCATTGAGTGTATTTAAGACCGAGATGGATAGGTTCTTGATTGGTAAGGGGGTCAAAGGTTACGGGGAGAAGGCGGGAGAATGGGGTTGAGAAACTTATCAGCCATGATTGAATGGCGGAGCAGACTCGATGGGCCGAATGGCCTAATTTCTGCTCCTATGTCTTATGGTCTTATATCTTCACACACACACACACACACACACACATACACACAAACAAATTTTCTCCCCTTTGGGGAATAGTGGGGAAATGTTCCTGGTCAATTATCAGCTCATTGAACTGCATCATGGATGCTCCTTCTGAGGCCAACAGGACCTGGTGGGGACTTGAAGCTGGTGCATCTGGCCCAGGGCTGCACCCAGACGCTACCCACTGAGACACAAGATCTCCTGGGAAAAGAAGAGGAGGATGAGATGGAATAGAATGGGAGGAGGTGGGAGGGGAGCATACACAGGGGCATATAGCTAGTTTAGGCCGAATGGGCCGTCACATCTGTCAGAAACACCTCAGGGCTCAACACAAAATGAAATACATTTTGAAGTTGTTAACACAGACAAACTGCAGCCATTTTGTGCACAACAATATCCCACAAACAGCAACATGATGAGTGGCCAGTTAATCCGATACCAGTGTCGATTTTAGAAGGGATGTTCACCAAGTCACTGGGGTAATTCTATACTTCCTTTGAACAGTGCCACCTGATCTTTAACGTCCACCTGAACTGTGGAACTTATTTTGATATTGATGTGACCTCCAGGAATTGTCACAGCTGTGTCTGTCACAGAGTGACACCAGAGGGAAGCATTGCACCATGTATCAGTCAGTAAAGAGCAGGCCAGCTGGACACACAAAGGCCGCCACTGATCGGAGCATGAACAGTGAGCCAGGCCTAAAAATCCACTGAGAGCAGCTCCCTGACGATATGCCAGATGCACACCAGTTCAGTAGGAACCCTTGCATTTGTATGGCACCTTTCGCAGCCTCAGTACATCCCATACTGGTTTACCAGCAATAAACACCCTTGAAAGCACAATCACCATTTTAATGTAGCAGCTAATCAGTGCACGGCAAGACTCCACAAACAGCAGTGTGACAGTAACCAGATAATCTGTGTTTTAGCTGTTTGTCGAGCGATAATTATTGGCTGGGGCACTAAGCAGACATCCCCCGCTCTTCTCCAAATAGTGGCGCCCTTTCCGTCCAAGGGAGAGGGTAAAACGGGCCCTTGGTGTAATGGTTCGTCTGAAAGAGAGCACCTCCAACAGTGCAGCACTCCAGTGTCAGCCAAGATCACGTGCTCCAGTTTCTGGGGTGGGTCTTGAACTTACATCCTTCTGACTCAACGGCTGGGAGACTGGGACCACTGAGTTCCAGCTGACACCCAGGAGCAAGCAGAGGCCATTCAGCCCCTCGGATCTGTTCCGCCATTCGATTAGATCGTGGCCAATTGGCACTAACTCCATTTTCCTGCCTGTGCCCCATATCCTTCAATACTCTTACCTCCCAAAATCTCTCTCAGTCTTAAAAGCTCCAGTTCTTCCAGCAACCACGGCAAGAGGGAGAGAATTCCAGATATCCACTCCTCGAAGAAATGCTTTCCAATTTTGTTCTTGAAAGTCTTGGCTATAATTTAATGATTATGTCCCTTTGTCCTTGATTCCCCGCCCCGCCCCACCAACTCCAGCAGAGGAAAATGTTTTTCCGTATTGATATACCCCACATTCCCCAAAGTAACACACTCTGATATACCCCACACTCCCCAAAGTAACACTCTCTGATATACCCCACACTCCCCACAGTAACACACTCTGATATACCCCACACTCCCCAAAGTAACACTCTCTGATATACCCCACACTCCCCAAAGTAACACACTCTGATATACCCCACACTCCCCAAAGTAACACACTCTGATATACCCCACACTCCCCAAAGTAACACACTCTGATATACCCCACACTCCCCAAAGTAACACACTCTGATATACCCCACACTCCCCAAAGTACCACACTCTGATATACTCCACACTCCCCAAAGTAACACACTCTGATATACTCCACACTCCCCAAAGTAACACTCTCTGATATACCCCACACTCCCCAAAGTAACACACTCTGATATACTCCACACTCCCCAAAGTAACACTCTCTGATACACCCCACACTCCCCAAAGTAACACACTCTGATATACCCCACACTCCCCAAAGTAACACACTCTGATATACCCCACACTCCCCAAAGTAACACACTCTGATATACCCCACACTCCCCAAAGTAACACACTCTGATATACCCCACACTCCCCAAAGTAACACTGTCTGATATACCCCACACTCCCCACAGTAACACACTCTGATATACCCCACACACCCCAAAGAAACACACTCTGATATACCCCACACTCCCCAAAGTAACACACTCTGATATACCCCACACTCCCCAAAGTAACACACTCTGATATACCCCACACTCCCCAAAGCAACACACTCTGATAAACCCCACACTCCCCAAAGTAACACACTCTGATATACCCCACACTCCCCAAAGTAACACACTCTGATATACCCCACACTCCCCAAAGTAACAATCTCTGATCTACCCCACACTCCCCAAAGTAACACACCCTGATATACCCCACACTCCCCACAGTAACACACTCCGATATACCCCACACTCTCCACAGTAACACACTCCGATATACCCCACACTCCCCACAGTAACACACCCCGATACACCCCACACTCCCCAAAGTAACACACTCCGATATACCCCACAATCCCCACAGTAACACACCCCGATACACCCCACACTCCCCAAAGTAACACACTCTGATATACCCCACACTCCCCAAAGAAACACTCTCTGATATACCCGACACTCCCCAAAGTAACACACTCTGATATACCCCACACTCCCCAAAGTAACACACTCTGATATACCCCACACTCCCCAAAGTAACACACTCTGATATACCCCACACTCCCCAAAGTAACACACTCTGATATACCCCACACTCCCCAAAGTAACACTGTCTGATATACCCCACACTCCCCAAAGTAACACACTCTGATATACCCCACACTCCCCAAAGTAACACTCTCTGATCTACCCCACACTCCCCAAAGTAACACACCCTGATATACCCCACACTCCCCACAGTAACACACTCCGATATACCCCACACTCTCCACAGTAACACACTCCGATATACCCCACACTCCCCACAGTAACACACCCCGATACACCCCACACTCCCCAAAGTAACACACTCCGATATACCCCACACTCCCCAAAGTAACACACTGCGATATACCCCACACTCCCCAAAGTAACACACTCTGATATACCCCACACTCCCCAAAGAAACAATCTCTGATATACCCGACACTCCCCAAAGTAACACACTCTGATATACCCCACACTCCCCAAAGTAACACTCTCTGATATACCCCACACTCCCCAAAGTAACACACTCTGATATACCCCACACTCCCCAAAGTAACACACTCTGATATACCCCACACTCCCCAAAGTAACACACTCTGATATACTCCACATTCCCCAAAGTAACACACTCTGATATACACCACACTCCCCAAAATAACACACTCTAATATACCCCACACTCCCCACAGTAACACACACTGATATACCCCACACTCCCCAAAGTAACACTCTCTGATATACCCCACACTCCCCAAAGTAACACACCCTGATATACCCCACACTCCCCACAGTAACACACTCTGATATACTCCACACTCTCCACAGTAACACACTCCGATATAACCCACACTCCCCACAGTAACACACCACGATACACCCCACACTCCCCAAAGTAACACACTCCGATATACCCCACACTCTCCACAGTAACACACTCCGATATAACCCACACTCCCCACAGTAACACACCACGATACACCCCACACTCCCCAAAGTAACACACTCCGATATACCCCACAATCCCCACAGAAACACACCCTGATATACCCCACACTCCCCACAGTAACACACTCTGATATACCCCACACTCCCCACAGTAACACACTCTAATATACCCCACACTCCCCAAAGTAACACACTCTGATATTCCCCACACTCCCCACAGTAACACACTCTGATATACCCCACACTCCCCAAAGTAACACAATCTGATATACCCCACACTCCCCACAGTAACACACTCTGATATACCCCACACTCCCCAAAGTAACACACTCTGATATACCCCACACTCCCCACAGTAACACACTCTGATATACCCAACACTCCCCAAAGTAACACACTCTGATATACCCCACACTCCCCACAGTAACACACTCTGATATACCCCACACTCCCCACAGTAACACACCCCGATACACCCCACACTCCCAAAAGTAACACACTCTGATATACCCCACACTCCCCACAGTAACACACTCTGATATACCCCACACTCCCCAAAGTAACACACTCTGATATACCCCACACTCCCCAAAGTAACACACTCTGATATACCCCACACTCCCCAAAGTAACACACTCTGATATACTCCACACTCCCCAAAGTAACACTCTCTGATATACCCCACACTCCCCAAAGTAACACACTCTGATATACCCCACACTCCCCAAAGTAACACTCTCTGATATACCCCACACTCCGCAAAGTAACACACTCTGATATATCCCACACTCCCCAAAGTAACACAATCTGATATACCCAACACTCCCCACAGTAACACTGTCTGATATACCCCACACTCCCCAAAGTAACACACTCTGATATACCCCACACTCCGCAAAGTAACACACTCTGATATACCCCACACTCCGCAAAGTAACACACTCTGATATACCCCACACTCCCCAAAGTAACACACTCTGATATACCCCACAGTCCCCAAAG
The DNA here is from genome assembly GCA_026770705.1 of Isurus oxyrinchus. Classification (NCBI taxonomy): domain Eukaryota; kingdom Metazoa; phylum Chordata; class Chondrichthyes; order Lamniformes; family Lamnidae; genus Isurus; species Isurus oxyrinchus. The sequence goes on from JANJGN010000033.1 coordinate 3,342,039, forward strand.
TAACACACTCTAATATACCCCACACTCCCCAAAGTAACACTCTCTGATATAGCCCACACTCCCCAAAGTAACACACCCTGATATACCCCACACTCCCCACAGTAACACACTCCGATATACCCCACACTCTCCACAGTAACACACTCCGATATAACCCACACTCCCCACAGTAACACACCCCGATACACCCCACACTCCCCAAAGTAACACACTCCGATATACCCCACAATCCCCACAGTAACACACCCTGATATACCCCACACTCCCCACAGTAACACACTCTGATATACCCCACACTCCCCAAAGTAACCGACTCTGATATACCCCACACTCCCCACAGTAACACACTCTGATATACCCCACACTCCCCAAAGTAACACACTCTGATATACCCCACACTCCCCACAGTAACACACTCTGATATACCCCACACTCCCCAAAGTAACACACTCTGATAGACCCCACACTCCCCACAGTAACACACTCTGATATACCCCACACTCCCCAAAGTAACACGCTCTGATATACCCCACACTCCCCACAGTAACACACTCTGATATACCCCACACTCCCCAAAGTAACACACCCTGATATACCCCACACTCCCCACAGTAACACACTCTGATATACCCCACACTCCCCAAAATAACACACTCTAATATACCCCACACTCCCCACAGTAACACACACTGATATAGCCCACACTCCCCAAAGTAACACTCTCTGATATACCCCACACTCCCCAAAGTAACACACCCTGATATACCCAGCACTCCCCACAGTAACACACTCCGATATACCCCACACTCTCCAAAGTAACACACTCCGATATAACCCGCACTCCCCACAGTAACACACCCCGATACACCCCACACTCCCCAAAGTAACACACTCCGATATACCCCACAATCCCCACAGTAACACACCCTGATATAGCCCACACTCCCCACAGTAACACACTCTGATATACCCCACATTCCCCAAAGTAACACACTCTGATATACCCCACACTCCCCACAGTAACACACTCTGATATAACCCACACTCCCCAAAGTAACACACTCTGATATACCCCACACTCCCCACAGTAACACACTCTGATATACCCCACACTCCCCAAAGTAACACACTCTGATATACCCCACACTCCCCACAGTAACACACTCTGATATACCCCACACTCCCCAAAGTAACACACTCTGATATACCCCACACTCCCCACAGTAACACACTCTGATATAACCCACACTCCCCAAAGTAACACACTCTGATATACCCCACACTCCCCACAGTAACAATCTCTGATATACCCCACACTCCCCACAGTAACACTCTCTGATATACTCCACACTCCCCAAAGTAACACTAACTGATATACCCCACACTCCCCAAAGTAACACACTCTGATATACCCCACACTCCCCAAAGTAACACACTCTGATATACCCCAAACTCCCCAAAGTAACACACTCTGATATATCCCACACTCCCCAATGTAACACACTCTGATATACCCCACACTCCCCAAAGTACCACACTCTGATATACCCCACACTCCCCAAAGTAACACACTCTGATATACTCCACACTCCCCAAAGTAACACTCTCTGATATACCCCACACTCCCCAAAGTAACACACTCAGATATACTCCACACTCCCCAAAGTAACACTCTCTGATATACCCCACACTCCCCAAAGTAACACACTCTGATATACCCCACACTCCCCAAAGTAACACACTCTGATATACCCCACACTCCCCAAAGTAACACACTCTGATATACCCCACACTCCCCACAGTAACACACTCCGATATACCCCACACTCTCCACAGTAACACACTCCGATATAACCCACACTCCCCACAGTAACACACCCCGATACACTCCACACTCCCCAAAGTAACACACTCCGATATACCACACACTCCCCACAGTGACACACCCCGATATACCCCACACTCCCCACAGTAACACACCCTGATATACCCCACACTCCCCACAGTAACACACTCCGATATACCCCACACTCCCCAAAGTAACCCACTCTGATATACCCCACACTCCCCAAAGAAACACACTCTGATATACACCACACTCCCCAAAGTAACACACTCTGATATACCCCACACTCCCCAAAGTAACACACTCTGATATACCCCACACTCCCCAAAGTAACACACTCTGATATACACCACACTCCCCAAAGTAACACACTCTGATATACCCCACACTCCCCAAAGTAACACACTCTGATATACCCCACACTCCCCAAAGTAACACTCTCTGATATACCCCACACTCCCCAAAGTAACACACCCTGATATGCCCCACACTCCCCACAGTAACACACTCCGATATACCCCACACTCTCCACAGTAACACACTCCGATATACCCCACACTCCCCACAGTAACACACCCCGATACACCCCACACTCCCCAAAGTAACACACTCTGATATACCCCACACTCCACACAGTAACACACCCTGATATACCCCACACTCCCCACAGTAACACACTCCGATATACCCCACACTCCCCAAAGTAACACTCTCTGATATACCCGACACTCCCCAAAGAAATACACTCTGATATACCCCACACTCCCCAAAGTAACACACTCTGATATACCCCACACTCCCCAAAGTAACACACTCCGATATACCCCACAATCCCCACAGTAACACACCCTGATATACCCCACACTCCCCACAGTAACACACTCTGATATACCCCACACTCCCCAAAGTAACACACTCTGATATACCCCACACTCCCCACAGTAACACACTCTGATATACCCAACACTCCCCAAAGTAACACACTCTGATATACCCCACACTCCCCACAGTAACATACTCTGATATACCCCACACGCCCCAAAGTAACACACCCCGATTCACCCCACACTCCCCAAAGTAACACACTCTGATATACCCCACACTCCCCACAGTAACACACTCTGATATACCCGACACTCCCCAAAGTAACACACTCTGATATACCCCACACTCCCCAAAGTAACACTCTCTGATATACCCCACACTCCCCAAAGTAACACACTCTGATATACCCCACACTCCCCAAAGTAACACACTCTGATATACTCCACATTCCCCAAAGTAACACACTCTGATATACACCACACTCCCCAAAATAACACACTCTAATATACCCCACACTCCCCACAGTAACACACACTGATATACCCCACACTCCCCAAAGTAACACTCTCTGATATACCCCACACTCCCCAAAGTAACACACCCTGATATACCCCACACTCCCCACAGTAACACACTCCGATATACCCCACACTCTCCACAGTAACACACTCCGATATAACCCACACTCCCCACAGTAACACACCACGATACACCCCACACTCCCCAAAGTAACACACTCCGATATACCCCACACTCTCCACAGTAACACACTCCGATATAACCCACACTCCCCACAGTAACACACCACGATACACCCCACACACCCCAAAGTAACACACTCCGATATACCCCACAATCCCCACAGAAACACACCCTGATATACCCCACACTCCCCACAGTAACACACTCTGATATACCCCACACTCCCCACAGTAACACACTCTGATATACCCCACACTCCCCAAAGTAACACACTCTGATATTCCCCACACTCCCCACAGTAACACACTCTGATATACCCCACACTCCCCAAAGTAACACAATCTGATATACCCCACACTCCCCACAGTAACACACTCTGATATACCCCACACTCCCCAAAGTAACACACTCTGATATACCCCACACTCCCCACAGTAACACACTCTGATATACCCAACACTCCCCAAAGTAACACACTCTGATATACCCCACACTCCCCACAGTAACACACTCTGATATACCCCACACTCCCCACAGTAACACACCCCGATACACCCCACACTCCCAAAAGTAACACACTCTGATATACCCCACACTCCCCACAGTAACACACTCTGATATACCCCACACTCCCCAAAGTAACACACTCTGATATACCCCACACTCCCCAAAGTAACACACTCTGATATACCCCACACTCCCCAAAGTAACACACTCTGATATACTCCACACTCCCCAAAGTAACACTCTCTGATATACCCCACACTCCCCAAAGTAACACACTCTGATATACCCCACACTCCCCAAAGTAACACTCTCTGATATACCCCACACTCCGCAAAGTAACACAATCTGATATATCCCACACTCCCCAAAGTAACACAATCTGATATACCCAACACTCCCCACAGTAACACTGTCTGATATACCCCACACTCCCCAAAGTAACACACTCTGATATACCCCACACTCCGCAAAGTAACACACTCTGATATACCCCACACTCCGCAAAGTAACACACTCTGATATACCCCACACTCCCCAAAGTAACACACTCTGATATACCCCACAGTCCCCAAAGTAACACACTCTAATATACCCCACACTCCCCAAAGTAACACTCTCTGATATAGCCCACACTCCCCAAAGTAACACTCCCTGATATACCCCACACTCCCCACAGTAACACACTCCGATATACCCCACACTCTCCACAGTAACACACTCCGATATAACCCACACTCCCCACAGTAACACACCCCGATACACCCCACACTCCCCAAAGTAACACACTCCGATATACCCCACAATCCCCACAGTAACACACCCTGATATACCCCACACTCCCCACAGTAACACACTCTGATATACCCCACACTCCCCAAAGTAACACACTCTGATATACCCCACACTCCCCACAGTAACACACTCTGATATACCCCACACTCCCCAAAGTAACACACTCTGATAGACCCCACACTCCCCACAGTAACACACTCTGATATACCCCACACTCCCCAAAGTAACACGCTCTGATATACCCCACACTCCCCACAGTAACACACTCTGATATACCCCACACTCCCCAAAGTAACACACCCTGATATACCCCACACTCCCCACAGTAACACACTCTGATATACCCCACACTCCCCAAAATAACACACTCTAATATACCCCACACTCCCCACAGTAACACACACTGATATAGCCCACACTCCCCAAAGTAACACTCTCTGATATACCCCACACTCCCCAAAGTAACACACCCTGATATACCCAGCACTCCCCACAGTAACACACTCCGATATACCCCACACTCTCCAACGTAACACACTCCGATATAACCCGCACTCCCCACAGTAACACACCCCGATACACCCCACACTCCCCAAAGTAACACACTCCGATATACCCCACAATCCCCACAGTAACACACCCTGATATAGCCCACACTCCCCACAGTAACACACTCTGATATACCCCACATTCCCCAAAGTAACACACTCTGATATACCCCACACTCCCCACAGTAACACACTCTGATATAACCCACACTCCCCAAAGTAACACACTCTGATATACCCCACACTCCCCACAGTAACACACTCTGATATACCCCACACTCCCCAAAGTAACACACTCTGATATACCCCACACTCCCCACAGTAACACACTCTGATATACCCCACACTCCCCAAAGTAACACACTCTGATATACCCCACACTCCCCACAGTAACACACTCTGATATAACCCACACTCCCCAAAGTAACACACTCTGATATACCCCACACTCCCCACAGTAACAATCTCTGATATACCCCACACTCCCCACAGTAACACTCTCTGATATACTCCACACTCCCCAAAGTAACACTAACTGATATACCCCACACTCCCCAAAGTAACACACTCTGATATACCCCACACTCCCCAAAGTAACACACTCTGATATACCCCAAACTCCCCAAAGTAACACACTCTGATATATCCCACACTCCCCAATGTAACACACTCTGATATACCCCACACTCCCCAAAGTACCACACTCTGATATACCCCACACTCCCCAAAGTAACACACTCTGATATACTCCACACTCCCCAAAGTAACACTCTCTGATATACCCCACACTCCCCAAAGTAACACACTCAGATATACTCCACACTCCCCAAAGTAACACTCTCTGATATACCCCACACTCCCCAAAGTAACACACTCTGATATACCCCACACTCCCCAAAGTAACACACTCTGATATACCCCACACTCCCCAAAGTAACACACTCTGATATACCCCACACTCCCCACAGTAACACACTCCGATATACCCCACACTCTCCACAGTAACACACTCCGATATAACCCACACTCCCCACAGTAACACACCCCGATACACTCCACACTCCCCAAAGTAACACACTCCGATATACCACACACTCCCCACAGTGACACACCCCGATATACCCCACACTCCCCACAGTAACACACCCTGATATACCCCACACTCCCCACAGTAACACACTCCGATATACCCCACACTCCCCAAAGTAACCCACTCTGATATACCCCACACTCCCCAAAGAAACACACTCTGATATACACCACACTCCCCAAAGTAACACACTCTGATATACCCCACACTCCCCAAAGTAACACACTCTGATATACCCCACACTCCCCAAAGTAACACACTCTGATATACACCACACTCCCCAAAGTAACACACTCTGATATACCCCACACTCCCCAAAGTAACACACTCTGATATACCCCACACTCCCCAAAGTAACACTCTCTGATATACCCCACACTCCCCAAAGTAACACACCCTGATATGCCCCACACTCCCCACAGTAACACACTCCGATATACCCCACACTCTCCACAGTAACACACTCCGATATACCCCACACTCCCCACAGTAACACACCCCGATACACCCCACACTCCCCAAAGTAACACACTCTGATATACCCCACACTCCACACAGTAACACACCCTGATATACCCCACACTCCCCACAGTAACACACTCCGATATACCCCACACTCCCCAAAGTAACACTCTCTGATATACCCGACACTCCCCAAAGAAATACACTCTGATATACCCCACACTCCCCAAAGTAACACACTCTGATATACCCCACACTCCCCAAAGTAACACACTCCGATATACCCCACAATCCCCACAGTAACACACCCTGATATACCCCACACTCCCCACAGTAACACACTCTGATATACCCCACACTCCCCAAAGTAACACACTCTGATATACCCCACACTCCCCACAGTAACACACTCTGATATACCCAACACTCCCCAAAGTAACACACTCTGATATACCCCACACTCCCCACAGTAACATACTCTGATATACCCCACACGCCCCACAGTAACACACCCCGATTCACCCCACACTCCCCAAAGTAACACACTCTGATATACCCCACACTCCCCACAGTAACACACTCTGATATACCCGACACTCCCCAAAGTAACACACTCTGATATACCCCACACTCCCCAAAGTAACACTCTCTGATATACCCCACACTCCCCAAAGTAACACACTCTGATATACCCCACACTCCCCAAAGTAACACACTCTGATATACCCCACACTCCCCAAAGTAACACACTCTGATATACTCCACATTCCCCAAAGTAACACACTCTGATATACACCACACTCCCCAAAATAACACACTCTAATATACCCCACACTCCCCACAGTAACACACACTGATATACCCCACACTCCCCAAAGTAACACTCTCTGATATACCCCACACTCCCCAAAGTAACACACCCTGATATACCCCACACTCCCCACAGTAACACACTCCGATATACCCCACACTCTCCACAGTAACACACTCCGATATAACCCACACTCCCCACAGTAACACACCACGATACACCCCACACTCCCCAAAGTAACACACTCCGATATACCCCACACTCTCCACAGTAACACACTCCGATATAACCCACACTCCCCACAGTAACACACCACGATACACCCCACACTCCCCAAAGTAACACACTCCGATATACCCCACAATCCCCACAGAAACACACCCTGATATACCCCACACTCCCCACAGTAACACACTCTGATATACCCCACACTCCCCACAGTAACACACTCTGATATACCCCACACTCCCCAAAGTAACACACTCTGATATTCCCCACACTCCCCACAGTAACACACTCTGATATACCCCACACTCCCCAAAGTAACACAATCTGATATACCCCACACTCCCCACAGTAACACACTCTGATATACCCCACACTCCCCAAAGTAACACACTCTGATATACCCCACACTCCCCACAGTAACACACTCTGATATACCCAACACTCCCCAAAGTAACACACTCTGATATACCCCACACTCCCCACAGTAACACACTCTGATATACCCCACACTCCCCACAGTAACACACCCCGATACACCCCACACTCCCAAAAGTAACACACTCTGATATACCCCACACTCCCCACAGTAACACACTCTGATATACCCCACACTCCCCAAAGTAACACACTCTGATATACCCCACACTCCCCAAAGTAACACACTCTGATATACCCCACACTCCCCAAAGTAACACACTCTGATATACTCCACACTCCCCAAAGTAACACTCTCTGATATACCCCACACTCCCCAAAGTAACACACTCTGATATACCCCACACTCCCCAAAGTAACACTCTCTGATATACCCCACACTCCGCAAAGTAACACAATCTGATATATCCCACACTCCCCAAAGTAACACAATCTGATATACCCAACACTCCCCACAGTAACACTGTCTGATATACCCCACACTCCCCAAAGTAACACACTCTGATATACCCCACACTCCGCAAAGTAACACACTCTGATATACCCCACACTCCCCACAGTAACACACTCCGATATACCCCACACTCTCCACAGTAACACACTCCGATATAACCCACACTCCCCACAGAAACACACCACGATACACCCCACACTCCCCAAAGTAACACACTCCGATATACCCCACACTCTCCACAGTAACACACTCCGATATAACCCACACTCCCCACAGTAACACACCACGATACACCCCACACTCCCCAAAGTAACACACTCCGATATACCCCACAATCCCCACAGAAACACACCCTGATATACCCCACACTCCCCACAGTAACACACTCTGATATACCCCACACTCCCCACAGTAACACACTCTGATATACCCCACACTCCCCAAAGTAACACACTCTGATATTCCCCACACTCCCCACAGTAACACACTCTGATATACCCCACACTCCCCAAAGTAACACAATCTGATATACCCCACACTCCCCACAGTAACACACTCTGATATACCCCACACTCCCCAAAGTAACACACTCTGATATACCCCACACTCCCCACAGTAACACACTCTGATATACCCAACACTCCCCAAAGTAACACACTCTGATATACCCCACACTCCCCACAGTAACACACTCTGATATACCCCACACTCCCCACAGTAACACACCCCGATACACCCCACACTCCCAAAAGTAACACACTCTGATATACCCCACACTCCCCACAGTAACACACTCTGATATACCCCACACTCCCCAAAGTAACACACTCTGATATACCCCACACTCCCCAAAGTAACACACTCTGATATACCCCACACTCCCCAAAGTAACACACTCTGATATACTCCACACTCCCCAAAGTAACACTCTCTGATATACCCCACACTCCCCAAAGTAACACACTCTGATATACCCCACACTCCCCAAAGTAACACTCTCTGATATACCCCACACTCCGCAAAGTAACACAATCTGATATATCCCACACTCCCCAAAGTAACACAATCTGATATACCCAACACTCCCCACAGTAACACTGTCTGATATACCCCACACTCCCCAAAGTAACACACTCTGATATACCCCACACTCCGCAAAGTAACACACTCTGATATACCCCACACTCCGCAAAGTAACACACTCTGATATACCCCACACTCCCCAAAGTAACACACTCTGATATACCCCACAGTCCCCAAAGTAACACACTCTAATATACCCCACACTCCCCAAAGTAACACTCTCTGATATAGCCCACACTCCCCAAAGTAACACTCCCTGATATACCCCACACTCCCCACAGTAACACACTCCGATATACCCCACACTCTCCACAGTAACACACTCCGATATAACCCACACTCCCCACAGTAACACACCCCGATACACCCCACACTCCCCAAAGTAACACACTCCGATATACCCCACAATCCCCACAGTAACACACCCTGATATACCCCACACTCCCCACAGTAACACACTCTGATATACCCCACACTCCCCAAAGTAACACACTCTGATATACCCCACACTCCCCACAGTAACACACTCTGATATACCCCACACTCCCCAAAGTAACACACTCTGATAGACCCCACACTCCCCACAGTAACACACTCTGATATACCCCACACTCCCCAAAGTAACACGCTCTGATATACCCCACACTCCCCACAGTAACACACTCTGATATACCCCACACTCCCCAAAGTAACACACCCTGATATACCCCACACTCCCCACAGTAACACACTCTGATATACCCCACACTCCCCAAAATAACACACTCTAATATACCCCACACTCCCCACAGTAACACACACTGATATAGCCCACACTCCCCAAAGTAACACTCTCTGATATACCCCACACTCCCCAAAGTAACACACCCTGATATACCCAGCACTCCCCACAGTAACACACTCCGATATACCCCACACTCTCCAAAGTAACACACTCCGATATAACCCGCACTCCCCACAGTAACACACCCCGATACACCCCACACTCCCCAAAGTAACACACTCCGATATACCCCACAATCCCCACAGTAACACACCCTGATATAGCCCACACTCCCCACAGTAACACACTCTGATATACCCCACATTCCCCAAAGTAACACACTCTGATATACCCCACACTCCCCACAGTAACACACTCTGATATAACCCACACTCCCCAAAGTAACACACTCTGATATACCCCACACTCCCCACAGTAACACACTCTGATATACCCCACACTCCCCAAAGTAACACACTCTGATATACCCCACACTCCCCACAGTAACACACTCTGATATACCCCACACTCCCCAAAGTAACACACTCTGATATACCCCACACTCCCCACAGTAACACACTCTGATATAACCCACACTCCCCAAAGTAACACACTCTGATATACCCCACACTCCCCACAGTAACAATCTCTGATATACCCCACACTCCCCACAGTAACACTCTCTGATATACTCCACACTCCCCAAAGTAACACTAACTGATATACCCCACACTCCCCAAAGTAACACACTCTGATATACCCCACACTCCCCAAAGTAACACACTCTGATATACCCCAAACTCCCCAAAGTAACACACTCTGATATATCCCACACTCCCCAATGTAACACACTCTGATATACCCCACACTCCCCAAAGTACCACACTCTGATATACCCCACACTCCCCAAAGTAACACACTCTGATATACTCCACACTCCCCAAAGTAACACTCTCTGATATACCCCACACTCCCCAAAGTAACACACTCAGATATACTCCACACTCCCCAAAGTAACACTCTCTGATATACCCCACACTCCCCAAAGTAACACACTCTGATATACCCCACACTCCCCAAAGTAACACACTCTGATATACCCCACACTCCCCAAAGTAACACACTCTGATATACCCCACACTCCCCACAGTAACACACTCCGATATACCCCACACTCTCCACAGTAACACACTCCGATATAACCCACACTCCCCACAGTAACACACCCCGATACACTCCACACTCCCCAAAGTAACACACTCCGATATACCACACACTCCCCACAGTGACACACCCCGATATACCCCACACTCCCCACAGTAACACACCCTGATATACCCCACACTCCCCACAGTAACACACTCCGATATACCCCACACTCCCCAAAGTAACCCACTCTGATATACCCCACACTCCCCAAAGAAACACACTCTGATATACACCACACTCCCCAAAGTAACACACTCTGATATACCCCACACTCCCCAAAGTAACACACTCTGATATACCCCACACTCCCCAAAGTAACACACTCTGATATACACCACACTCCCCAAAGTAACACACTCTGATATACCCCACACTCCCCAAAGTAACACACTCTGATATACCCCACACTCCCCAAAGTAACACTCTCTGATATACCCCACACTCCCCAAAGTAACACACCCTGATATGCCCCACACTCCCCACAGTAACACACTCCGATATACCCCACACTCTCCACAGTAACACACTCCGATATACCCCACACTCCCCACAGTAACACACCCCGATACACCCCACACTCCCCAAAGTAACACACTCTGATATACCCCACACTCCACACAGTAACACACCCTGATATACCCCACACTCCCCACAGTAACACACTCCGATATACCCCACACTCCCCAAAGTAACACTCTCTGATATACCCGACACTCCCCAAAGAAATACACTCTGATATACCCCACACTCCCCAAAGTAACACACTCTGATATACCCCACACTCCCCAAAGTAACACACTCCGATATACCCCACAATCCCCACAGTAACACACCCTGATATACCCCACACTCCCCACAGTAACACACTCTGATATACCCCACACTCCCCAAAGTAACACACTCTGATATACCCCACACTCCCCACAGTAACACACTCTGATATACCCAACACTCCCCAAAGTAACACACTCTGATATACCCCACACTCCCCACAGTAACATACTCTGATATACCCCACACGCCCCACAGTAACACACCCCGATTCACCCCACACTCCCCAAAGTAACACACTCTGATATACCCCACACTCCCCACAGTAACACACTCTGATATACCCGACACTCCCCAAAGTAACACACTCTGATATACCCCACACTCCCCAAAGTAACACTCTCTGATATACCCCACACTCCCCAAAGTAACACACTCTGATATACCCCACACTCCCCAAAGTAACACACTCTGATATACCCCACACTCCCCAAAGTAACACACTCTGATATACTCCACATTCCCCAAAGTAACACACTCTGATATACACCACACTCCCCAAAATAACACACTCTAATATACCCCACACTCCCCACAGTAACACACACTGATATACCCCACACTCCCCAAAGTAACACTCTCTGATATACCCCACACTCCCCAAAGTAACACACCCTGATATACCCCACACTCCCCACAGTAACACACTCCGATATACCCCACACTCTCCACAGTAACACACTCCGATATAACCCACACTCCCCACAGTAACACACCACGATACACCCCACACTCCCCAAAGTAACACACTCCGATATACCCCACACTCTCCACAGTAACACACTCCGATATAACCCACACTCCCCACAGTAACACACCACGATACACCCCACACTCCCCAAAGTAACACACTCCGATATACCCCACAATCCCCACAGAAACACACCCTGATATACCCCACACTCCCCACAGTAACACACTCTGATATACCCCACACTCCCCACAGTAACACACTCTGATATACCCCACACTCCCCAAAGTAACACACTCTGATATTCCCCACACTCCCCACAGTAACACACTCTGATATACCCCACACTCCCCAAAGTAACACAATCTGATATACCCCACACTCCCCACAGTAACACACTCTGATATACCCCACACTCCCCAAAGTAACACACTCTGATATACCCCACACTCCCCACAGTAACACACTCTGATATACCCAACACTCCCCAAAGTAACACACTCTGATATACCCCACACTCCCCACAGTAACACACTCTGATATACCCCACACTCCCCACAGTAACACACCCCGATACACCCCACACTCCCAAAAGTAACACACTCTGATATACCCCACACTCCCCACAGTAACACACTCTGATATACCCCACACTCCCCAAAGTAACACACTCTGATATACCCCACACTCCCCAAAGTAACACACTCTGATATACCCCACACTCCCCAAAGTAACACACTCTGATATACTCCACACTCCCCAAAGTAACACTCTCTGATATACCCCACACTCCCCAAAGTAACACACTCTGATATACCCCACACTCCCCAAAGTAACACTCTCTGATATACCCCACACTCCGCAAAGTAACACAATCTGATATATCCCACACTCCCCAAAGTAACACAATCTGATATACCCAACACTCCCCACAGTAACACTGTCTGATATACCCCACACTCCCCAAAGTAACACACTCTGATATACCCCACACTCCGCAAAGTAACACACTCTGATATACCCCACACTCCGCAAAGTAACACACTCTGATATACCCCACACTCCCCAAAGTAACACACTCTGATATACCCCACAGTCCCCAAAGTAACACACTCTAATATACCCCACACTCCCCAAAGTAACACTCTCTGATATAGCCCACACTCCCCAAAGTAACACTCCCTGATATACCCCACACTCCCCACAGTAACACACTCCGATATACCCCACACTCTCCACAGTAACACACTCCGATATAACCCACACTCCCCACAGTAACACACCCCGATACACCCCACACTCCCCAAAGTAACACACTCCGATATACCCCACAATCCCCACAGTAACACACCCTGATATACCCCACACTCCCCACAGTAACACACTCTGATATACCCCACACTCCCCAAAGTAACAGACTCTGATATACCCCACACTCCCCACAGTAACACACTCTGATATACCCCACACTCCCCAAAGTAACACACTCTGATATACCCCACACTCCCCACAGTAACACACTCTGATATACCCCACACTCCCCAAAGTAACACACTCTGATAGACCCCACACTCCCCACAGTAACACACTCTGATATACCCCACACTCCCCAAAGTAACACACTCTGATATACCCCACACTCCCCAAAGTAACACACTCCGATATACCCCACAATCCCCACAGTAACACACTCTGATATACCCCACACTCCCCAAAGTAACACACTCTGATATACCCCACACTCCCCACAGTAACACACTCTGATATACCCAACACTCCCCAAAGTAACACACTCTGATATACCCCACACTCCCCACAGTAACATACTCTGATATACCCCACACTCCCCACAGTAACACACCCCGATTCACCCCACACTCCCCAAAGTAACACACTCTGATATACCCCACACTCCCCAAAGTAACACACTCTGATATACCCCACGCTCCCCAAAGTAACACACTCTGATCTCCTGCACACTCCCCAAAGTAACACTCTCTGATATACCCCACACTCCCCAAAGTAACACACTCTGATATACCCCACACTCCCCAAAGTAACACTCTCTGATATACCCCACACTCCCCAAAGTAACACACTCTGATATATCCCACACTCCCCAAAGTAACACACTCTGATATACCCCACACTCCCCACAGTAACACTGTCTGATATACCCCACACTCCCCAAAGTAACACACTCTGATATACCCCACACTCCGCAAAGTAACACACTCTGATATACCCCACACTCCGCAAAGTAACACACTCTGATATACCCCACACTCCCCAAAGTAACACACTCTGATATACCCCACACTCCCCAAAGTAACACACTCTGATATACCCCACACTCCCCAAAATAACACACTCTAATATACCCCACACTCCCCAAAGTAACACTCTCTGATATACCCCACACTCCCCAAAGTAACACACCCTGATATACCCCACACTCTCCACAGTAACACACTCCGATATGCCGCAGACTCTCCACAGTAACACACTCCGATATAACCCACACTCCCCACAGGAACACACCCCGATACACCCCACACTCCCCAAAGTAACACACTCCGATATACCCCACAATCCCCACAGTAACACACCCTGATATACCCCACACTCCCCACAGTAACACACTCTGATATACCCCACACTCCCCAAAGTAACACACTCTGATATACCCCACACTCCCCACAGTAACACACTCTGATATACCCCACACTCCCCAAAGTAACACACTCTGATATACCCCACACTCCCCACAGTAACACACTCTGATATACCCCACACTCCCCAAAGTAACACACTCTGATATACCCCACACTCCCCACAGTAACACACTCTGATATACCCCACACTCCCCAAAGTAACACACTCTGATATACCCCACACTCCCCACAGTAACACACTCTGATATACCCCACACTCCCCAAAGTAACACACCCTGATTTAGCCCACACTCCCCACAGTAACACACTCTGATATACCCCACACTCCCCAAAATAACACACTCTAATATACCCCACACTCCCCACAGTAACACACACTGATATATCCCACACTCCCCAAAGTAACACTCTCAGATATACCCCACACTCCCCAATGTAACACACCCTGATATACCCCACACTCCCCACAGTAACACACTCCGATATACCCCACACTCTCCACAGTAACACACTCTGATATACCCCACACTCCCCAAAATAACACACTCTAATATACCCCACACTCCCCAAAGTAACACTCTCTGATATACCCCACACTCCCCAAAGTAACACACCCTGATATACCCCACACTCTCCACAGTAACACACTCCGATATGCCGCAGACTCTCCACAGTAACACACTCCGATATAACCCACACTCCCCACAGGAACACACCCCGATACACCCCACACTCCCCAAAGTAACACACTCCGATATACCCCACAATCCCCACAGTAACACACCCTGATATACCCCACACTCCCCACAGTAACACACTCTGATATACCCCACACTCCCCAAAGTAACACACTCTGATATACCCCACACTCCCCACAGTAACACACTCTGATATACCCCACACTCCCCAAAGTAACACACTCTGATATACCCCACACTCCCCACAGTAACACACTCTGATATACCCCACACTCCCCAAAGTAACACACTCTGATATACCCCACACTCCCCACAGTAACACACTCTGATATACCCCACACTCCCCAAAGTAACACACTCTGATATACCCCACACTCCCCACAGTAACACACTCTGATATACCCCACACTCCCCAAAGTAACACACCCTGATTTAGCCCACACTCCCCACAGTAACACACTCTGATATACCCCACACTCCCCAAAATAACACACTCTAATATACCCCACACTCCCCACAGTAACACACACTGATATATCCCACACTCCCCAAAGTAACACTCTCAGATATACCCCACACTCCCCAATGTAACACACCCTGATATACCCCACACTCCCCACAGTAACACACTCCGATATACCCCACACTCTCCACAGTAACACACTCCGATATAACCCACACTCCCCACAGTAACACACCCCGATACACCCCACACTCCCCAAAGTAACACACTCCGATATACCCCACAATCCCCACAGTAACACACACTGATATACCCCACACTCCCCACAGTAACACACTCTGACATACCCCACACTCCCCAAAGTTGCACACTCTGATATACCCCACACTCCCCACAGTAACACACTCTGATATACCCCACACTCCCCAAAGTAACACACTCTGATATACCCCACACTCCCCACAGTAACACACTCTGATATACCCCACACTCCCCAAAGTAACACACTCTGATATACCCCACACTCCCCACAGTAACACACTCTGATATACCCCACATTCCCCAAAGTAACACACTCTGATATACCCCACACTCCCCACAGTAACACACTCTGATATACCCCACACTCCCCAAAGTAACACACTCTGATATACCCCACACTCCCCACAGTAACACTCTCTGATATACCCCACACTCCCCACAGTAACACACTCTGATATACTCCACACTCCCCAAAGTAACACTCTCTGATATACCCCACACTCCCCAAAGTAACACACTCTGATGTACCCCACACTCCCCAAAGTAACACACTCTGATATACCCCAAACTCCCCAAAGTAACACACTCTGATATACCCCACACTGCCCAAAGTAACACACTCTGATATACCCCACACTCCCCAAAGTACCACACTCTGATATACCCCACACTCCCCAAAGTAACACACTCTGATATACTCCACACTCCCCAAAGTAACACTCTCTGATATACCCCACACTCCCCAAAGTAACACACTCTGATATACCCCACACTCCCCAAAGTAACACACTCTGATATACCCCACACTCCCCACAGTAACACACTCTGATATACCCCACACTCCCCAAAGTAACACACTCTGATATACCCCACACTCCCCACAGTAACACACTCTGATATACCCCACACTCCCCAAAGTAACACACTCTGATATACCCCACACTCCCCACAGTAACACACTCTGATATACCCCACACTCCCCAAAGTAACACACTCTGATATACCCCACACTCCCCACAGTAACACTCTCTGATATACCCCACACTCCCCACAGTAACACACTCTGATATACTCCACACTCCCCAAAGTAACACTCTCTGATATACCCCACACTCCCCAAAGTAACACACTCTGATATACCCCACACTCCCCAAAGTAACACACTCTGATATACCCCAAACTCCCCAAAGTAACACACTCTGATATACCCCACACTGCCCAAAGTAACACACTCTGATATACCCCCACACTCCCCAAAGTACCACACTCTGATATACCCCACACTCCCCAAAGTAACACACTCTGATATACTCCACACTCCCCAAAGTAACACTCTCTGATATACCCACACTCCCCAAAGTAACACACTCTGATATACCCCACACTCCCCAAAGTAACACACTCTGATATACCCCACACTCCCCAAAGTAACACACTCTGATATACCCCACACTCCCCAAAGTAACACACTCTGATATACCCCACACTCCCCAAAGTAACACACTCTGATATACCACACTCCCCAAAGTAACACACTCTGATATACCCCACACTCCCCAAAGTAACACTGTCTGATATACCCCACACTCCCCACAGTAACACACTCTGATATACCCCACACTCCCCAAAGTAACACTCTCTGATATACCCCACACTCCCCACAGTAACACACCCTGATATACCCCACACTCCCCACAGTAACACACTCCGATATACCCCACACTCTCCACAGTAACACACTCCGATATAACCCACACTCCCCACAGTAACACACCCCGATACACCCCACACTCCCCACAGTAACACACTCCGATATACCCCACACTCCCCACAGTAACACACCCCGATGTACCCCACACTCCCCAAAGTAACACACCCTGATATACCCCACACTCCCCACAGTAACACACTCCGATATACCCCACACTCCCCAAAGTAACCCACTCTGATATACCCCACACTCCCCAAAGAAACACACTCTGATATACCCCACACTCCCCAAAGTAACACACTCTGATATACCCCACACTCCCCAAAGTAACACACTCTGATATACCCCACACTCCCCAAAGTAACACACTCTGATATACACCACACTCCCCAAAGTAACACACTCTGATATACCCCACACTCCCCAAAGTAACACACTCTGATATACCCCACACTCCCCAAAGTAACACTCTCTGATATACCCCACACTCCCCAAAGTAACACACCCCGATATACCCCACACTCCCCACAGTAACACACTCCGATATACCCCACACTCTCCACAGTAACACTGTCTGATATAGCCCACACTCCCCAAAGTAACACACTCTGATATACCCCACACTCCGCAAAGTAACACACTCTGATATACCCCACACTCCGCAAAGAAACACACTCTGATATACCCCACACTCCCCAAAGTAACACACTCTGATATACCCCACACTCCCCAAAGTAACACACTCTGATATACCCACACTCCCCAAAATAACACACTCTAATATACCCCACACTCCCCAAAGTAACACTCTCTGATATACCCCACACTACCCAAAGTAACACACCCTGATATACCCCACACTCTCCACAGTAACACACTCCGATATGCCGCAGACTCTCCACAGTAACACACTCCGATATAACCCACACTCCCCACAGGAACACACCCCGATACAACCCACACTCCCCAAAGTAACACACTCCGATATACCCCACAATCCCCACAGTAACACACCCTGATATACCCCACACTCCCCACAGTAACACACTCTGATATACCCCACACTCCCCAAAGTAACACACTCTGATATACCCCACACTCCCCACAGTAACACACTCTGATATACCCCACACTCCCCAAAGTAACACACTCTGATATACCCCACACTCCCCACAGTAACACACTCTGATATACCCCACACTCCCCAAAGTAACACACTCTGATATACCCCACACTCCCCACAGTAACACACTCTGATATACCCCACACTCCCCAAAGTAACACACTACGATATACCCCACACTCTCCACAGTAACACACTCTGATATACCCCACACTCCCCAAAATAACACACTCTAATATACCCCACACTCCCCAAAGTAACACTCTCTGATATACCCCACACTCCCCAAAGTAACACACCCTGATATACCCCACACTCTCCACAGTAACACACTCCGATATGCCGCAGACTCTCCACAGTAACACACTCCGATATAACCCACACTCCCCACAGGAACACACCCCGATACACCCCACACTCCCCAAAGTAACACACTCCGATATACCCCACAATCCCCACAGTAACACACCCTGATATACCCCACACTCCCCACAGTAACACATTCTGATATACCCCACACTCCCCAAAGTAACACACTCTGATATACCCCACACTCCCCACAGTAACACACTCTGATATACCCCACACTCCCCAAAGTAACACACTCTGATATACCCCACACTCCCCACAGTAACACACTCTGATATACCCCACACTCCCCAAAGTAACACACTCTGATATACCCCACACTCCCCACAGTAACACACTCTGATATACCCCACACTCCCCAAAGTAACACACTCTGATATACCCCACACTCCCCACAGTAACACACTCTGATATACCCCACACTCCCCAAAGTAACACACCCTGATTTAGCCCACACTCCCCACAGTAACACACTCTGATATACCCCACACTCCCCAAAATAACACACTCTAATATACCCCACACTCCCCACAGTAACACACACTGATATATCCCACACTCCCCAAAGTAACACTCTCAGATATACCCCACACTCCCCAATGTAACACACCCTGATATACCCCACACTCCCCACAGTAACACACTCCGATATACCCCACACTCTCCACAGTAACACACTCCGATATAACCCACACTCCCCACAGTAACACACCCCGATACACCCCACACTCCCCAAAGTAACACACTCCGATATACCCCACAATCCCCACAGTAACACACCCTGATATACCCCACACTCCCCACAGTAACACACTCTGATATACCCCACACTCCCCAAAGTTGCACACTCTGATATACCCCACACTCCCCACAGTAACACACTCTGATATACCCCCCACTCCCCAAAGTAACACACTCTGATATACCCCACACTCCCCACAGTAACACACTCTGATATACCCCACACTCCCCAAAGTAACACACTCTGATATACCCCACACTCCCCACAGTAACACACTCTGATATACCCCACATTCCCCAAAGTAACACACTCTGATATACCCCACACTCCCCACAGTAACACACTCTGATATACCCCACACTCCCCAAAGTAACACACTCTGATATACCCCACACTCCCCACAGTAACACTCTCTGATATACCCCACACTCCCCACAGTAACACACTCTGATATACTCCACACTCCCCAAAGTAACACTCTCTGATATACCCCACACTCCCCAAAGTAACACACTCTGATGTACCCCACACTCCCCAAAGTAACACACTCTGATATACCCCAAACTCCCCAAAGTAACACACTCTGATATACTCCACACTCCCCAAAGTAACACTCTCTGATATACCCCACACTCCCCAAAGTAACACACTCTGATATACCCCACACTCCCCAAAGTAACACACTCTGATATACCCCACAATCCCCACAGTAACACACTCTGATATACCCCACACTCCCCAAAGTAACACACTCTGATATACCCCACACTCCCCACAGTAACACACTCTGATATACCCCACACTCCCCAAAGTAACACACTCTGATATACCCCACACTCCCCACAGTAACACACTCTGATATACCCCACACTCCCCAAAGTAACACACTCTGATATACCCCACACTCCCCACAGTAACACTCTATGATATACCCCACACTCCCCACAGTAACACACTCTGATATACTCCACACTCCCCAAAGTAACACTCTCTGATATACCCCACACTCCCCAAAGTAACACACTCTGATATACCCCACACTCCCCAAAGTAACACACTCTGATATACCCCAAACTCCCCAAAGTAACACACTCTGATATACCCCACACTGCCCAAAGTAACACACTCTGATATACCCCACACTCCCCAAAGTACCACACTCTGATATACCCCACACTCCCCAAAGTAACACACTCTGATATACTCCACAC
Source organism: Isurus oxyrinchus (assembly GCA_026770705.1). NCBI lineage: Eukaryota > Metazoa > Chordata > Chondrichthyes > Lamniformes > Lamnidae > Isurus > Isurus oxyrinchus. The sequence continues at coordinate 3,364,569 of JANJGN010000033.1, forward strand.
TCCCCAAAGTAACACTCTCTGATATCCCCCACACTCCCCAAAGTAACACACTCTGATATACCCCACACTCCCCAAAGTAACACACTCTGATATACCCCACACTCCCCAAAGTAACACACTCTGATATACCCCACACTCCCCAAAGTAACACACTCTGATATACCCCGCACTCCCCAAAGTAACACACTCTGATATACCACACTCCCCAAAGTAACACACTCTGATATACCCCACACTCCCCAAAGTAACACTGTCTGATATACCCCACACTCCCCACAGTAACACACTCTGATATACCCCACACTCCCCAAAGTAACACTCTCTGATATACCCCACACTCCCCACAGTAACACACCCTGATATACCCCACACTCCCCACAGTAACACACTCCGATATACCCCACACTCTCCACAGTAACACACTCCGATATAACCCACACTCCCCACAGTAACACACCCCGATACACCCCACACTCCCCACAGTAACACACTCCGATATACCCCACACTCCCCACAGTAACACACCCCGATGTACCCCACACTCCCCAAAGTAACACACCCTGATATACCCCACACTCCCCACAGTAACACACTCCGATATACCCCACACTCCCCAAAGTAACCCACTCTGATATACCCCACACTCCCCAAAGAAACACACTCTGATATACCCCACACTCCCCAAAGTAACACACTCTGATATACCCCACACTCCCCAAAGTAACACACTCTGATATACACCACACTCCCCAAAGTAACACACTCTGATATACCCCACACTCCCCAAAGTAACACACTCTGATATACCCCACACTCCCCAAAGTAACACTCTCTGATATACCCCACACTCCCCAAAGTAACACACCCCGATATACCCCACACTCCCCACAGTAACACACTCCGATATACCCCACACTCTCCACAGTAACACACTCCGATATACCCCACACTCCCCACAGTAACACACCCCGATACACCCCACACTCCCCAAAGTAACACACTCTGATATACCCCACACTCCCCACAGTAACACACCCTGATATACCCCACACTCCCCACAGTAACACACTCCGATATACCCCACACTCCCCAAAGTAACACACTCTGATATACCCCACACTCCCCAAAGAAACACTCTCTGATATACCCGACACTCCCCAAAGTAACACACTCTGATATACCCCACACTCCCCAAAGTAACACTCTCTGATATACCCCACACTCCCCAAAGTAACACACTCTGATATACCCCACACTCCCCAAAGTAACACTCTCCGATATACCCCACAATCCCCACAGTAACACACCCTGATATACCCCACACTCCCCACAGTAACACACTCTGATAAACCCCACACTCCCCAAAGTAACACACTCTGATATACCCCACACTCCCCACAGTAACACACTCTGATATACCCAACACTCCCCAAAGTAACACATTCTGATATACCCCACACTCCCCACAGTAACATACTCTGATATACCCCACACTCCCCACAGTAACACACCCCGATTCACCCCACACTCCCCAAAGTAACACACTCTGATATACCCCACACTCCCCACAGTAACACACTCTGATATACCCCACACTCCCCAAAGTAACACACTCTGATATACCCCACACTCCCCAAAGTAACACACTCTGATATACCCCACACTCCCCAAAGTAACACACTCTGATATACCCCACACTCCCCAAAGTAACACACTCTGATATACCCCACACTCCCCAAAGTAACACACTCTGATATACCACACTCCCCAAAGTAACACACTCTGATATACCCCACACTCCCCAAAGTAACACTGTCTGATATACCCCACACTCCCCACAGTAACACACTCTGATATACCCCACACTCCCCAAAGTAACACTCTCTGATATACCCCACACTCCCCTCAGTAACACACCCTGATATACCCCACACTCCCCACAGTAACACACTCCGATATACCCCACACTCTCCACAGTAACACACTCCGATATAACCCACACTCCCCACAGTAACACACCCCGATACACCCCACACTCCCCACAGTAACACACTCCGATATACCCCACACTCCCCACAGTAACACACCCCGATGTACCCCACACTCCCCAAAGTAACACACCCTGATATACCCCACACTCCCCACAGTAACACACTCCGATATACCCCACACTCCCCAAAGTAACCCACTCTGATATACCCCACACTCCCCAAAGAAACACACTCTGATATACCCCACACTCCCCAAAGTAACACACTCTGATATACCCCACACTCCCCAAAGTAACACACTCTGATATACACCACACTCCCCAAAGTAACACACTCTGATATACCCCACACTCCCCAAAGTAACACACTCTGATATACCCCACACTCCCCAAAGTAACACTCTCTGATATACCCCACACTCCCCAAAGTAACGCACCCCGATATACCCCACACTCCCCACAGTAACACACTCCGATATACCCCACACTCTCCACAGTAACACACTCCGCTATACCCCACACTCCCCACAGTAACACACCCCGATACACCCCACACTCCCCAAAGTAACACACTCTGATATACCCCACACTCCCCACAGTAACACACCCTGATATACCCCACACTCCCCACAGTAACACACTCCGATATACCCCACACTCCCCAAAGTAACACACTCTGATAAACCCCACACTCCCCAAAGTAACACACTCTGATATACCCCACACTCCCCACAGTAACACACTCTGATATACCCAACACTCCCCAAAGTAACACATTCTGATATACCCCACACTCCCCACAGTAACATACTCTGATATACCCCACACTCCCCACAGTAACACACCCCGATTCACCCCACACTCCCCAAAGTAACACACTCTGATATACCCCACACTCCCCACAGTAACACACTCTGATATACCCCACACTCCCCAAAGTAACACACTCTGATATACCCCACACTCCCCAAAGTAACACACTCTGATATACCCCACGCTCCCCAAAGTAACACACTCTGATCTCCTCCACACTCCCCAAAGTAACACTCTCTGATATACCCCACACTCCCCAAAGTAACACACTCTGATATACCCCACACTCCCCAAAGTAACACTCTCTGATATACCCCACACTCCCCAAAGTAACACACTCTGATATATCCCACACTCCCCAAAGTAACACACTCTGATATACCCCACACTCCCCACAGTAACACACTCTGATATACCCCACACTCCCCAAAGTAACACTCTCTGATATACCCCACACTGCCCTCAGTAACAGACTCTGATATACCCCACACTCCCCAAAGTAACACACTCTGATATACCTCACACTCCCCACATTAACACACTCTGATATACCCCACACTCCCCAAAGTAACACACCCTGATATACCCCACACTCCCCACAGTAACACACTCTGATATACCCCACACTCCCCAAAATAACACACTCTAATATACCCCACACTCCCCACAGTAACACACACTGATATAGCCCACACTCCCCAAAGTAACACACTCCGATATACCCCACAATCCCCACAGTAACACACCCTGATATAGCCCACACTCCCCACAGTAACACACTCTGATATACCCCACATTCCCCAAAGTAACACACTCTGATATACCCCACACTCCCCACAGTAACACACTCTGATATAACCCACACTCCCCAAAGTAACACACTCTGATATTCCCCACACTCCCCACAGTAACACACTCTGATATACCCCACACTCCCCAAAGTAACACACTCTGATATACCCCACACTCCCCACAGTAACACACTCTGATATACCCCACACTCCCCAAAGTAACACACTCTGATATACCCCACACTCCCCACAGTAACACACCCTGATATACCCCACACTCCCCAAAGTAACACACTCTGATATACCCCAAACTCCCCAAAGTAACACACTCTGATATACCCCACACTCCCCAATGTAACACACTCTGATATACCCCACACTCCCCACAGAAACACACCCTGATATACCCCACACTCCCCACAGTAACACACTCCGATATACCCCACACTCTCCACAGTAACACAATCCGATATAACCCACACTCCCCACAGTAACACACCCCGATACACTCCACACTCACCAAAGTAACACACTCCGATATACCCCACACTCCCCAAAGTAACACACTCTGATATACCCCACACTCCCCAAAGAAACACTCTCTGATATACGCGACACTCCCCAAAGTAACACACTCTGATATAACCCACACTCCCCAAAGTAACACTCTCTGATATACCCCACACTCCCCACAGTAACACACTCTGATATACCCCACACTCCCCAAAGTAACACTCTCCGATATACCCCACAATCCCCACAGTAACACACCCTGATATACCCCACACTCCCCACAGTAACACACTCTGATATACCCCACACTCCCCAAAGTAACACACTCTGATATACCCCACAGTCCCCACAGTAACACACTCTGATATACCCAACACTCCCCAAAGTAACACATTCTGATATACCCCACACTCCCCACAGTAACATACTCTGATATACCCCACACTCCCCACAGTAACACACCCCGATTCACCCCACACTCCCCAAAGTAACACACTCTGATATACCCCACACTCCCCACAGTAACACACTCTGATATACCCCACACTCCCCAAAGTAACACACTCTGATATACCCCACACTCCCCAAAGTAACACACTCTGATATACCCCACGCTCCCCAAAGTAACACACTCTGATCTCCTCCACACTCCCCAAAGTAACACTCTCTGATATACCCCACACTCCCCAAAGTAACACACTCTGATATACCCCACACTCCCCAAAGTAACACTCTCTGATATACCCCACACTCCCCAAAGTAACACACTCTGATATATCCCACACTCCCCAAAGTAACACACTCTGATATACCCCACACTCCCCACATTAACACTGTCTGATATACCCCACACTCCCCAAAGTAACACACTCTGATATACCCCACACTCCGCAAAGTAACACACTCTGATATACCCCACAATCCGCAAAGTAACACACTCTGATGTACCCCACACTCCCCAAAGTAACACACTCTGATATACCCCACACTCCCCAAAGTAACACACTCTGATATACCCCACACTCCCCAAAATAACACACTCTAATATACCCCACACTCCCCAAAGTAACACTCCTGATATACCCCACACTCCCCAAAGTAACACACCCTGATATACCCCACACTCCCCACAGTAACACACTCCGATATACCGCACACTCTCCACAGTAACACACTCCGATATAACCCACACTCCCCACAGTAACACACCCCGATACACCCCACACTCCCCAAAGTAACACACTCCGATATACCCCACAATCCCCACAGTAACACACCCTGATATACCCCACACTCCCCACAGTAACACACTCTGATATACCCCACACTCCCCAAAGTAACACACTCTGATATACCCCACACTCCCCACAGTAACACACTCTGATATACCCCACACTCCCCAAAGTAACACAATCTGATATACCCCACACTCCCCACAGTAACACACTCTGATATACCCCACACTCCCCAAAGTAACACACTCTGATATACCCCACACTCCCCACAGTAACACACTCTGATATACCCCACACTCCCCAAAGTAACACACCCTGATATACCCCACACTCCCCACAGTAACACACTCTGATATACCCAACACTCCCCAAAATAACACACTCTAATATACCCCACACTCCCCACAGTAACACGCACTGATATACCCCACACTCCCCAAAGTAACACTCTCTGATATACCCCACACTCCCCAAAGTAACACACCCTGATATACCCCACACTCCCCACAGTAACACATTCCGATATACCCCACACTCTCCACAGTAACACACTCCGATATAACCCACACTCCCCACAGTAACACACCCCGATACAACCCACACTCCCCAAAGTAACACACTCCGATATACCCCACAATCCCCACAGTAACACACCCTGATATACCCCACACTCCCCACAGTAACACACTCTGATATACCCCACACTCCCCAAAGTAGCACACTCTGATATACCCCACACTCCCCACAGTAACACACTCTGATATACCCCACACTCCCCAAAGTAACACACTCTGATATACCCCACACTACCCACAGTAACACACTCTGATATACCCCACACTCCCCAAAGTAACACACTCTGATATACCCCACACGCCCCACAGTAACACACTCTGATATACCCCACACTCCCCAAAGTAACACACTCTGATATACCCCACACTCCCCACAGTAACACACTCTGATATACCCCACACTCCCCAAAGTAACACACTCTGATATACCCCACACTCCCCACAGTAACACTCTCTGATATACCCCACACTCCCCACAGTAACACACTCTGATATAGTCCACACTCCCCAAAGTAACACTCTCTGATATACCCCACACTCCCCAAAGTAACACACTCTGATATACCCCACACTCCCCACAGTAACACACTCTGATATACCCAACACTCCCCAAAGTAACACATTCTGATATACCCCACACTCCCCACAGTAACATACTCTGATATACCCCACACTCCCCACAGTAACACACCCCGATTCACCCCACACTCCCCAAAGTAACACACTCTGATATACCCCACACTCCCCACAGTAACACACTCTGATATACCCCACACTCCCCAAAGTAACACACTCTGATATACCCCACACTCCCCAAAGTAACACACTCTGATATACCCCACGCTCCCCAAAGTAACACACTCTGATCTCCTCCACACTCCCCAAAGTAACACTCTCTGATATACCCCACACTCCCCAAAGTAACACACTCTGATATACCCCACACTCCCCAAAGTAACACTCTCTGATATACCCCACACTCCCCAAAGTAACACACTCTGATATATCCCACACTCCCCAAAGTAACACACTCTGATATACCCCACACTCCCCACAGTAACACTGTCTGATATACCCCACACTCCCCAAAGTAACACACTCTGATATACCCCACACTCCGCAAAGTAACACACTCTGATATACCCCACAATCCGCAAAGTAACACACTCTGATGTACCCCACACTCCCCAAAGTAACACACTCTGATATACCCCACACTCCCCAAAGTAACACACTCTGATATACCCCACACTCCCCAAAATAACACACTCTAATATACCCCACACTCCCCAAAGTAACACTCTCTGATATACCCCACACTCCCCAAAGTAACACACCCTGATATACCCCACACTCCCCACAGTAACACACTCCGATATACCGCACACTCTCCACAGTAACACACTCCGATATAACCCACACTCCCCACAGTAACACACCCCGATACACCCCACACTCCCCAAAGTAACACACTCCGATATACCACACAATCCCCACAGTAACACACCCTGATATACCCCACACTCCCCACAGTAACACACTCTGATATACCCCACACTCCCCAAAGTAACACACTCTGATATACCCCACACTCCCCACAGTAACACACTCTGATATACCCCACACTCCCCAAAGTAACACAATCTGATATACCCCACACTCCCCACAGTAACACACTCTGATATACCCCACACTCCCCAAAGTAACACACTCTGATATACCCCACACTCCCCACAGTAACACACTCTGATATACCCCACACTCCCCAAAGTAACACACTCTGATATACGCCACACTCCCCACAGTAACACACTCTGATATACCCCACACTCCCCAAAGTAACACACCCTGATATACCCCACACTCCCCACAGTAACACACTCTGATATACCCAACACTCCCCAAAATAACACACTCTAATATACCCCACACTCCCCACAGTAACACACACTGATATACCCCACACTCCCCAAAGTAACACTCTCTGATATACCCCACACTCCCCAAAGTAACACACCCTGATATACCCCACACTCCCCACAGTAACACATTCCGATATACCCCACACTCTCCACAGTAACACACTCCGATATAACCCACACTCCCCACAGTAACACACCCCGATACAACCCACACTCCCCAAAGTAACACACTCCGATATACCCCACAATCCCCACAGTAACACACCCTGATATACCCCACACTCCCCACAGTAACACACTCTGATATACCCCACACTCCCCAAAGTAGCACACTCTGATATACCCCACACTCCCCACAGTAACACACTCTGATATACCCCACACTCCCCAAAGTAACACACTCTGATATACCCCACACTACCCACAGTAACACACTCTGATATACCCCACACTCCCCAAAGTAACACACTCTGATATACCCCACACGCCCCACAGTAACACACTCTGATATACCCCACACTCCCCAAAGTAACACACTCTGATATACCCCACACTCCCCACAGTAACACACTCTGATATACCCCACACTCCCCAAAGTAACACACTCTGATATACCCCACACTCCCCACAGTAACACTCTCTGATATACCCCACACTCCCCACAGTAACACACTCTGATATAGTCCACACTCCCCAAAGTAACACTCTCTGATATACCCCACACTCCCCAAAGTAACACACTCTGATATACCACAAACTCCCCAAAGGAACACACTCTGATATACCCCACACTCCCCAAAGTAACACACTCTGATATACCCCACACTCCCCAAAGTACCACACTCTGATATACCCCACACTCCCCAAAGTAACACACTCTGATATACCCCACACTCCCCAAAGTAACACACTCTGATATACCCCACACTCCCCAAAGTAACACACTCTGGTATACCCCACATTCCCCAAAGTAACACTCTCTGATATACCCCACACTCCCCAAAGTAACACACTCTGATATACTCCACACTCCCCAAAGTAACACTCTCTGATATACCCCACACTCCCCAAAGTAACACACTCTGATATACCCCACACTCCCCAAAGTAACACACTCTGATATACCCCACACTCCCCAAAGTAACACACTCTGATATACCCCACACTCCCCAAAGTAACACACTCTGATATACCCCACACTCCCCAAAGTAACACACTCTGATATACCCCACACTCCCCAAAGTAACACACTCTGATATACCCCACACTCCCCAAAGTAACACTGTCTGATACACCCCACACTCCCCACAGTAACACACTCTGATATACCCCACACTCCCCAAAGTAACACTCTCTGATATACCCCACACTCCCCACAGTAACACACCCTGATATACCCCACACTCCCCACAGTAACACACTCCGATATACCCCACACTCTCCACAGTAATACACTCCGATATAACCCACACTCCCCACAGCAACACACCCCGATACACCCCACACTCCCCACAGTAACACACTCCGATATACCCCACACTCCCCACAGTAACACACCCCGATGTACCCCACACTCCCCACAGTAACACACCCTGATATACCCCACACTCCCCAAAGTAACACACTCTGATATACCCCACACTCCCCAAAGTAACACTGTCTGATATACCCCACACTCCCCACAGTAACACACTCTGATATACCCCACACTCCCCAAAGTAACACTCTCTGATATACCCCACACTCCCCACAGTAACACACCCTGATATACCCCACACTCCCCACAGTAACACACTCCGATATACCCCACACTCCCCACAGTAACACACTCTGATATACCCCACACTCCCCAAAGTAACACTCTCTGATATACCCCACACTCCCCACAGTAACACACCCTGATATACCCCACACTCCCCACAGTAACACACTCCGATATACCCCACACTCTCCACAGTAATACACTCCGATATAACCCACACTCCCCACAGCAACACACCCCGATACACCCCACACTCCCCACAGTAACACACTCCGATATACCCCACACTCCCCACAGTAACACACCCCGATGTACCCCACACTCCCCACAGTAACACACCCTGATATACCCCACACTCCCCACAGTAACACACTCCGATATACCCCACACTCCCCAAAGTAACACACTCTGATATACCCCACACTCCCCAAAGTAACACACTCTGATATACCCCACACTCCCCAAAGTAACACACTCTGATATACCCCACACTCCCCAAAGTAACACACTCTGATATACCCCACACTCCCCAAAGTAACACTGTCTGATATACCCCACACTCCCCACAGTAACACACTCTGATATACCCCACACTCCCCAAAGTAACACTCTCTGATATACCCCACACTCCCCACAGTAACACACCCTGATATACCCCACACTCCCCACAGTAACACACTCCGATATACCCCACACTCTCCACAGTAATACACTCCGATATAACCCACACTCCCCACAGTAACACACCCCGATACACCCCACACTCCCCACAGTAACACACTCCGATATACCCCACACTCCCCACAGTAACACACCCCGATGTACCCCACACTCCCCACAGTAACACACCCTGATATACCCCACACTCCCCACAGTAACACACTCCGATATACCCCACACTCCCCAAAGTAACACACTCTGATATACCCCACACTCCCCAAAGTAAAACACTCTGATATACCCCACACTCCCCAAAGTAACACACTCTGATATACCCCACACTCCCCAAAGTAACACACTCTGATATACCCCACACTCCCCACAGTAACACACCCTGATATACCCCACACTCCCCAAAGTAACACACTCTGATATAGCCCACACTCCCCAAAGTAACACACTCTGATATACCCCACACTCCCCAAAGTAACACTGTCTGATATACCCCACACTCCCCACAGTAACACACTCTGATATACCCCACACTCCCCAAAGTAACACTCTCTGATATACCCCACACTCCCCATAGTAACACGCCCTGATATACCCCACACTCCCCACAGTAACACACTCCGATATACCCCACACTCTCCACAGTAACACACTCCGATATAACCCACACTCCCCTCAGTAACACACCCCGATACACCCCACACTCCCCACAGTAACACACTCCGATATACCCCACACTCCCCACAGTAACACACCCCGATGTACCCCACACTCCCCACAGTAACACACTCCGATATACCCCACACTCCCCAAAGTAACACACTCTGATATACCCCACACTCCCCAAAGAAACACTCTCTGATATACCCGACACTCCCCAAAGTAACACACTCTGATATACCCCACTCTCCCCAAAGTAACACTCTCTGATATACCCCACACTCCCCAAAGTAACACACTCCGATATACCCCACACTCCCCAAAGTAACACACTCCGATATACCCCACAATCCCCACAGTAACACACCCTGATATACCCCACACTCCCCACAGTAACATACTCTGATATACCCCACACTCCCCAAAGTAACACACTCTGATATACCCCACACTCCCCACAGTAACACACTCTGATATACCCAACACTCCCCAAAGTAACACACTCTGATATACCCCACACTCCCCACAGTAACACACTCTGATATACCCCACACTCCCCACAGTAACACACCCCGATACACCCCACACTCCCCAAAGTAACACACTTTGATATACCCCACACTCCCCACAGTAACACACTCTGATATACCCCACACTCCCCAAAGTAACACACTCTGATATACCCCACACTCCCCAAAGTAACACACTCTGATATACACCACACTCCCCAAAGTTACACACTCTGATATACTCCACACTCCCCAAAGTAACACACTCTGATATACCCCACACTCCCCAAAGTAACACACTCTGATATACCCCACACTCCCCAAAGTAACACACTCTGATATACCCCACACTCCCCAAAGTAACACACTCTGATATATCCCACACTCCCCAAAGTAACACACTCTGATATACCCCACACTCCCCACAGTAACACTGTCTGATATACCCCACACTCCCCAAAGTAACACACTCTGATATACCCGACACTCCGCAAAGTAACACACTCTGATATACCCCACACTCCGCAAAGTAACACACTCTGATATACCCCACACTCCCCAAAGTAACACACTCTGATATACCCCACACTCCCCACAGTAACACACTCTGATATACCCCACACTCCCCACAGTAACACACTCTGATATACCCCACACTCCCCAAAGTAACACACTCTGATATACCCCACACTCCCCACAGTTACACACTCTGATATACCCCACACTCCCCAAAGTAACACACTCTGATATACCCCACACTCCCCACAGTAACACACTCTGATATACCCCACACGCCCCAAAGTAACACACTCGGATATACCCCACACTCCCCACAGTAACACACTCTGATATACCCCACACTCCCCAAAGTAACACACTCTGATATACCCCACACTCCCCACAGTAACACACTCTGATATACCCCACACTCCCCAAAGTAACACACCCTGATATACCCCACACTCCCCACAGTAACACACTCCGATATCCCCCACACTCTCCACAGTAACACACTCCGATATAACCAACGATCCCCACAGTAACACACCCCGATACACCCCACACTCCCCAAAGTAACACACTCTGATATACCCCACACTCCCCACAGTAACACACTCTGATATACCCCACACTCCCCAAAGTAACACACTCTGATATACCCCACACTCCGCAAAGTAACACACTCTGATATACCCCACACTCCGCAAAGTAACACACTCTGATATACCCCACACTCCCCAAAGTAACACACTCTGATATACCCCACACTCCCCAAAGTAACACACTCTGATATACCCCACACTCCCCAAAATAACACACTCTAATATACCCCACACTCCCCAAAGTAACACTCTCTGATATACCCCACACTCCCCAAAGTAACACACCCTGATATACCCCACACTCCCCACAGTAACACACTCCGATATACCCCACACTCTCCAAAGTAACACACTCCGATATAACCCACACTCCCCACAGTAACACACCCCGATACACCCCACACTCCCCAAAGTAACACACTCCGATATACCCCACAATCCCCACAGTAAAACACCCTGATATACCCCACACTCCCCACAGTAACACACTCTGATATACCCCACACTCCCCAAAGTAACACACTCTGATATACCCCACACTCCCCACAGTAACACACTCTGATATACCCCACACTCCCCAAAGTAACACACTCTGATATACCCCACACTCCCCACAGTAACACACTCTGATATACTCCACACTCCCCAAAGTAACACACTCTGATATACCCCACACTCCCCACAGTAACACACTCTGATATACCCCACACTCCCCAAAGTAACACACTCTGATATACCCCACACTCCCCACAGTAACACACTCTGATATACCCCACACTCCCCAAAGTAACACACCCTGATATACCCCACACTCCCCACAGTAACACACTCTGATATACTCCACACTCCCCAAAATAACACACTCTAATATACCCCACACTCCCCACAGTAACCCACACTGATATACCCCACACTCCCCAAAGTAACACTCTCTGATATACCCCACACTCCCCAAAGTAACACACGCTGATATACCCCACACTCCCCACAGTAACACACTCCGATATACCCCACACTCTCCACAGTAACACACTCCGATATAAGCAACGCTCCCCACAGTAACACACCCCGATACACCCCACACTCCCCAAAGTAACACACTCCGATATACCCCACAATCCCCACAGTAACACACCCTGATATACCCCACACTCCCCACAATAACACACTCTGATATACCCCACACTCCCCAAAGTAACACACTCTGATATACCCCACACTCCCCACAGTAACACACTCTGATATACCCCACACTCCCCAAAGTAACACACTCTGATATACCCCACACTCCCCACAGTAACACACTCTGATATACCCCACACGCCCCAAAGTAACACACTCTGATATACCCCACACTCCCCACAGTAACACACTCTGATATACCCCACACTCCCCAAAGTAACACACTCTGATATACCCCACACTCCCCACAGTAACACACTCTGATATACCCCACACTCCCCAAAGTAACACACTCTGATATACCCCACACTCCCCACAGTAACACTCTCTGATATACCCCACACTCCCCACAGTAACACACTCTGATATACTCCACACTCCCCAAAGTAACACTCTCTGATATACCCCACACTCCCCAAAGTAACACACTCTGATATACCCCACACTCCCCAAAGTAACACACTCTGATATACCCCAAACTCCCCAAAGTAACACACTCTGATATACCCCACACTCCCCAAAGTAACACACTCTGATATACCCCACACTCCCCAAAGTACCACACTCTGATATACCCCACACTCCCCAAAGTAACACACTCTGATATACTCCATAATCCCCAAAGTAACACTCTCTGATATACCCCACACTCCCCAAAGTAACACACTCTGATATACTCCACACTCCCCAAATTAACACTCTCTGATATACCCCACACTCCCCAAAGTAACACACTCTGATATACCCCACACTCCCCAAAGTAACACACTCTGATATACCCCACACTCCCCAAAGTAACACACTCTGATATACCCCACACTCCCCAAAGTAACACACTCTGATATACCCCACACTCCCCAAAGTAACACACTCTGATATACCCCACACTCCCCAAAGTAACACACTCTGATATACCCCACACTCCCCAAAGTAACACTCTCTGATATACCCCACACTCCCCAAAGTAACACACTCTGATATACCCCACACTCCCCACAGTAACACACTCCGATATACCCCACACTCTCCACAGTAACACACTCCGATATACCCCACACTCCCCACAGTAACACACCCCGATACACCCCACACTCCCCAAAGTAACACACTCCGATATACCCCACACTCCCCACAGTAACACACCCTGATATACCCCACACTCCCCACAGTAACACACTCCGATATACCCCACACTCCCCAAAGTAACACACTCTGATATACCCCACACTCCCCAAAGAAACACTCTCTGATATACCCGACACTCCCCAAAGTAACACACTCTGATATACCCCACACTCCCCAAAGTAACACACTCTGATATACCCCACATTCCCCAAAGTAACACACTCCGATATACCCCACAATACCCACAGTAACACACCCTGATATACCCCACACTCCCCACAGTAACACACTCTGATATACCCCACACTCCCCAAAGTAACACACTCTGATATACCCCACACACCCCACAGTAACACACCCTGATATACCCCACACTCCCCAAAGTAACACACTCTGATATACCCCACACTCCCCACAGTAACACACTCTGATATACCCCACACTCCCCAATGTAACACACTCTGATATACCCCAACTCCCCACAGTAACACACTCTGATATACCCCACACTCCCCAAAGTAACACACTCTGATATACCCCACACTCCCCACAGTAACACACTCTGATATACCCCACACTCCCCAAAGTAACACACTCTGATATACCCCACACTCCCCACAGTAACACACTCTGATATACCCCACACTCCCCACAGTAACACACTCTGATATACCCCACACTCCCCAAAGTAACACACTCTGATATACCCCACACTCCCCACAGTAACACACTCTGATATACCCCACACTCCCCAAAGTAACACACTCTGATATACCCCACACTCCCCACAGTAACACACTCTGATATACCCCACACGCCCCAAAGTAACACACTCGGATATACCCCACACTCCCCACAGTAACACACTCTGATATACCCCACACTCCCCAAAGTAACACACTCTGATATACCCCACACTCCCCACAGTAACACACTCTGATATACCCCACACTCCCCAAAGTAACACACCCTGATATACCCCACACTCCCCACAGTAACACACTCCGATATCCCCCACACTCTCCACAGTAACACACTCCGATATAACCAACGATCCCCACAGTAACACACCCCGATACACCCCACACTCCCCAAAGTAACACACTCTGATATACCCCACACTCCCCACAGTAACACACTCTGATATACCCCACACTCCCCAAAGTAACACACTCTGATATACCCCACACTCCGCAAAGTAACACACTCTGATATACCCCACACTCCGCAAAGTAACACACTCTGATATACCCCACACTCCCCAAAGTAACACACTCTGATATACCCCACACTCCCCAAAGTAACACACTCTGATATACCCCACACTCCCCAAAATAACACACTCTAATATACCCCACACTCCCCAAAGTAACACTCTCTGATATACCCCACACTCCCCAAAGTAACACACCCTGATATACCCCACACTCCCCACAGTAACACACTCCGATATACCCCACACTCTCCAAAGTAACACACTCCGATATAACCCACACTCCCCACAGTAACACACCCCGATACACCCCACACTCCCCAAAGTAACACACTCCGATATACCCCACAATCCCCACAGTAAAACACCCTGATATACCCCACACTCCCCACAGTAACACACTCTGATATACCCCACACTCCCCAAAGTAACACACTCTGATATACCCCACACTCCCCACAGTAACACACTCTGATATACCCCACACTCCCCAAAGTAACACACTCTGATATACCCCACACTCCCCACAGTAACACACTCTGATATACTCCACACTCCCCAAAGTAACACACTCTGATATACCCCACACTCCCCACAGTAACACACTCTGATATACCCCACACTCCCCAAAGTAACACACTCTGATATACCCCACACTCCCCACAGTAACACACTCTGATATACCCCACACTCCCCAAAGTAACACACCCTGATATACCCCACACTCCCCACAGTAACACACTCTGATATACTCCACACTCCCCAAAATAACACACTCTAATATACCCCACACTCCCCACAGTAACCCACACTGATATACCCCACACTCCCCAAAGTAACACTCTCTGATATACCCCACACTCCCCAAAGTAACACACGCTGATATACCCCACACTCCCCACAGTAACACACTCCGATATACCCCACACTCTCCACAGTAACACACTCCGATATAAGCAACGCTCCCCACAGTAACACACCCCGATACACCCCACACTCCCCAAAGTAACACACTCCGATATACCCCACAATCCCCACAGTAACACACCCTGATATACCCCACACTCCCCACAATAACACACTCTGATATACCCCACACTCCCCAAAGTAACACACTCTGATATACCCCACACTCCCCACAGTAACACACTCTGATATACCCCACACTCCCCAAAGTAACACACTCTGATATACCCCACACTCCCCACAGTAACACACTCTGATATACCCCACACGCCCCAAAGTAACACACTCTGATATACCCCACACTCCCCACAGTAACACACTCTGATATACCCCACACTCCCCAAAGTAACACACTCTGATATACCCCACACTCCCCACAGTAACACACTCTGATATACCCCACACTCCCCAAAGTAACACACTCTGATATACCCCACACTCCCCACAGTAACACTCTCTGATATACCCCACACTCCCCACAGTAACACACTCTGATATACTCCACACTCCCCAAAGTAACACTCTCTGATATACCCCACACTCCCCAAAGTAACACACTCTGATATACCCCACACTCCCCAAAGTAACACACTCTGATATACCCCAAACTCCCCAAAGTAACACACTCTGATATACCCCACACTCCCCAAAGTAACACACTCTGATATACCCCACACTCCCCAAAGTACCACACTCTGATATACCCCACACTCCCCAAAGTAACACACTCTGATATACTCCATAATCCCCAAAGTAACACTCTCTGATATACCCCACACTCCCCAAAGTAACACACTCTGATATACTCCACACTCCCCAAATTAACACTCTCTGATATACCCCACACTCCCCAAAGTAACACACTCTGATATACCCCACACTCCCCAAAGTAACACACTCTGATATACCCCACACTCCCCAAAGTAACACACTCTGATATACCCCACACTCCCCAAAGTAACACACTCTGATATACCCCACACTCCCCAAAGTAACACACTCTGATATACCCCACACTCCCCAAAGTAACACACTCTGATATACCCCACACTCCCCAAAGTAACACTCTCTGATATACCCCACACTCCCCAAAGTAACACACTCTGATATACCCCACACTCCCCACAGTAACACACTCCGATATACCCCACACTCTCCACAGTAACACACTCCGATATACCCCACACTCCCCACAGTAACACACCCCGATACACCCCACACTCCCCAAAGTAACACACTCCGATATACCCCACACTCCCCACAGTAACACACCCTGATATACCCCACACTCCCCACAGTAACACACTCCGATATACCCCACACTCCCCAAAGTAACACACTCTGATATACCCCACACTCCCCAAAGAAACACTCTCTGATATACCCGACACTCCCCAAAGTAACACACTCTGATATACCCCACACTCCCCAAAGTAACACACTCTGATATACCCCACATTCCCCAAAGTAACACACTCCGATATACCCCACAATACCCACAGTAACACACCCTGATATACCCCACACTCCCCACAGTAACACACTCTGATATACCCCACACTCCCCAAAGTAACACACTCTGATATACCCCACACACCCCACAGTAACACACCCTGATATACCCCACACTCCCCAAAGTAACACACTCTGATATACCCCACACTCCCCACAGTAACACACTCTGATATACCCCACACTCCCCAATGTAACACACTCTGATATACCCCAACTCCCCACAGTAACACACTCTGATATACCCCACACTCCCCAAAGTAACACACTCTGATATACCCCACACTCCCCACAGTAACACACTCTGATATACCCCACACTCCCCAAAGTAACACACTCTGATATACCCCACACTCCCCACAGTAACACACTCTGATATACCCCACACTCCCCACAGTAACACACTCTGATATACTCCACACTCCCCAAAGTAACACTCTCTGATATACCCCACACTCCCCAAAGTCACACACTCTGATATACCCCACACTCCCCAAAGTAACACACTCTGATATACCCCACACTCCCCAAAGTAACACACTCTGATATACCCCACACTCCCCAAAGTAACACACTCTGATATACCCCACACTCCCCAATGTACCACACTCTGATATACCCCACACTTCCCAAAGTAACACACTCTGATATACTCCACACTCCCCAAAGTAACACTCTCTGATTTACCCCACACTCCCCAAAGTAACACACTCTGATATACTCCACACTCCCCAAAGTAACACTCTCTGATATACCCCACACTCCCCAAAGTAACACACTCTGATATACTCCACACTCCCCAAAGTAACACTCTCTGATATACCCCACACTCCCCAAAGTAACACACTCTGATATACCCCACACTCCCCAAAGTAACACACTCTGATATACCCCACACTCCCCAAAGTAACACACTCTGATATACCCCACACTCCCGAAAGTGACACACTCTGATATACCCCACACTCCCCAAAGTATCACACTCTGATATACCCCACACTCCCCAAAGTAACACTGTCTGATATACCCCACACTCCCCACAGTAACACACTCTGATATACCCCACACTCCCCAAAGTAACACACTCTGATATACCCCACACTCCCCACAGTAACACACCCTGATATACCCCACACTCCCCACAGTAACACACTCCGATATACCCCACACTCTCCACAGTAACACACTCCGATATAACCCACACTCCCCACAGTAACACACCCCGATACACCCCACACTCCCCAAAGTAACACACTCCGATATACCCCACACTCCCCACAGTAACACACCCCGATATACCCCACACTCCCCACAGTAACACACCCTCATATACCCCACACTCCCCACAGTAACACACTCCGATATTCCCCACACTCCCCAAAGTAACACACTCTGATATACCCCACACTCCCCAAAGAAACACACTCTGATATACCCCACACTCCCCAAAGTAACACACTCTGATATACCCCACACTCCCCACAGTAACACACTCTGATATACCCCACACTCCCCAAAGTAACACACTCTGATATACCCCACACTCCCCACAGTAACACTCTCTGATATACCCCACACTCCCCACAGTAACACACTCTGATATACTCCACACTCCCCAAAGTAACACTCTCTGATATACCCCACACTCCCCAAAGTAACACACTCTGATATACCCCACACTCCCCCAAGTAACACACTCTGATATACCCCAAACTCCCCAAAGTAACACACTCTGATATACCCCACACTCCCCAAAGTAACACACTCTGATATACCCCACACTCCCCAAAGTACCACACTCTGATATACCCCACACTCCCCAAAGTAACACACTCTGATATACTCCACAATCCCCAAAGTAACACTCTCTGATATACCCCACACTCCCCAAAGTAACACACTCTGATATACTCCACACTCCCCAAATTAACACTCTCTGATATACCCCACACTCCCCAAAGTAACACACTCTGATATACCCCACACTCCCCAAAGTAACACACTCTGATATACCCCACACTCCCCAAAGTAACACACTCTGATATACCCCACACTCCCCAAAGTAACACACTCTGATATACCCCACACTCCCCAAAGTAACACACTCTGATATACCCCACACTCCCCAAAGTAATACACTCTGATATACCCCACACTCCCCAAAGTAACACTCTCTGATATACCCCACACTCCCCAAAGTAACACACTCTGATATACCCCACACTCCCCACAGTAACACACTCCAATATACCCCACACTCTCCACAGTAACACACTCCGATATACCCCACACTCCCCACAGTAACACACCCCGATACACCCCACACTCCCCAAAGTAACACACTCCGATATACCCCACACTCCCCACAGTAACACACTCTGATATACCCCACACTCCCCAAAGTAACACTCTCTGATATACCCCACACTCCCCACAGTAACACACTCTGATATACCCCACACTCCCCACAGTAACACACTCTGATATACTCCACACTCCCCAAAGTAACACTCTCTGATATACCCCACACTCCCCAAAGTCACACACTCTGATATACCCCACACTCCCCAAAGTAACACACTCTGATATACCCCACACTCCCCAAAGTAACACACTCTGATATACCCCACACTCCCCAAAGTAACACACTCTGATATACCCCACACTCCCCAATGTACCACACTCTGATATACCCCACACTTCCCAAAGTAACACACTCTGATATACTCCACACTCCCCAAAGTAACACTCTCTGATTTACCCCACACTCCCCAAAGTAACACACTCTGATATACTCCACACTCCCCAAAGTAACACTCTCTGATATACCCCACACTCCCCAAAGTAACACACTCTGATATACTCCACACTCCCCAAAGTAACACTCTCTGATATACCCCACACTCCCCAAAGTAACACACTCTGATATACCCCACACTCCCCAAAGTAACACACTCTGATATACCCCACACTCCCCAAAGTAACACACTCTGATATACCCCACACTCCCCAAAGTGACACACTCTGATATACCCCACACTCCCCAAAGTAACACACTCTGATATACCCCACACTCCCCAAAGTAACACTGTCTGATATACCCCACACTCCCCACAGTAACACACTCTGATATACCCCACACTCCCCAAAGTAACACACTCTGATATACCCCACACTCCCCACAGTAACACACCCTGATATACCCCACACTCCCCACAGTAACACACTCCGATATACCCCACACTCTCCACAGTAACACACTCCGATATAACCCACACTCCCCACAGTAACACACCCCGATACACCCCACACTCCCCAAAGTAACACACTCCGATATACCCCACACTCCCCACAGTAACACACCCCGATATACCCCACACTCCCCACAGTAACACACCCTCATATACCCCACACTCCCCACAGTAACACACTCCGATATTCCCCACACTCCCCAAAGTAACACACTCTGATATACCCCACACTCCCCAAAGAAACACACTCTGATATACCCCACACTCCCCAAAGTAACACACTCTGATATACCCCACACTCCCCACAGTAACACACTCTGATATACCCCACACTCCCCAAAGTAACACACTCTGATATACCCCACACTCCCCACAGTAACACTCTCTGATATACCCCACACTCCCCACAGTAACACACTCTGATATACTCCACACTCCCCAAAGTAACACTCTCTGATATACCCCACACTCCCCAAAGTAACACACTCTGATATACCCCACACTCCCCAAAGTAACACACTCTGATATACCCCAAACTCCCCAAAGTAACACACTCTGATATACCCCACACTCCCCAAAGTAACACACTCTGATATACCCCACACTCCCCAAAGTACCACACTCTGATATACCCCACACTCCCCAAAGTAACACACTCTGATATACTCCACAATCCCCAAAGTAACACTCTCTGATATACCCCACACTCCCCAAAGTAACACACTCTGATATACTCCACACTCCCCAAATTAACACTCTCTGATATACCCCACACTCCCCAAAGTAACACACTCTGATATACCCCACACTCCCCAAAGTAACACACTCTGATATACCCCACACTCCCCAAAGTAACACACTCTGATATACCCCACACTCCCCAAAGTAACACACTCTGATATACCCCACACTCCCCAAAGTAACATACTCTGATATACCCCACACTCCCCAAAGTAACACACTCTGATATACTCCACACTCCCCAAAGTAACACTCTCTGATATACCCCACACTCCCCAAAGTAACACACTCTGATATACCCCACACTCCCCACAGTAACACACTCCGATATACCCCACACTCTCCACAGTAACACACTCCGATATACCCCACACTCCCCACAGTAACACACCCCGATACACCCCACACTCCCCAAAGTAACACACTCCGATATACCCCACACTCCCCACAGTAACACACCCTGATATACCCCACACTCCCCACAGTAACACACTCCGATATACCCCACACTCCCCAAAGTAACACACTCTGATATACCCCACACTCCCCAAAGAAACACTCTCTGATATTCCCGACACTCCCCAAAGTAACACACTCTGATATACCCCACACTCCCCAAAGTAACACACTCTGATATACCCCACATTCCCCAAAGTAACACACTCCGATATACCCCACAATACCCACAGTAACACACCCTGATATACCCGACACTCCCCACAGTAACACACTCTGATATACCCCACACTCCCCAAAGTAACACACTCTGATATACCCCACACACCCCACAGTAACACACCCTGATATACCCCACACTCCCCAAAGTAACACACTCTGATATACCCCACACTCCCCACAGTAACACACTCTGATATACCCCACACTCCCCAATGTAACACACTCTGATATACCCCAACTCCCCACAGTAACACACTCTGATATACCCCACACTCCCCAAAGTAACACACTCTGATATACCCCACACTCCCCACAGTAACACACTCTGATATACCCCACACTCCCCAAAGTAACACACTCTGATATACCCCACACTCCCCACAGTAACACACTCTGATATACCCCACACTCCCCACAGTAACACACTCTGATATACTCCACACTCCCCAAAGTAACACTCTCTGATATACCCCACACTCCCCAAAGTCACACACTCTGATATACCCCACACTCCCCAAAGTAACACACTCTGATATACCCCACACTCCCCAAAGTAACACACTCTGATATACCCCACACTCCCCAAAGTAACACACTCTGATATACCCCACACTCCCCAATGTACCACACTCTGATATACCCCACACTTCCCAAAGTAACACACTCTGATATACTCCACACTCCCCAAAGTAACACTCTCTGATTTACCCCACACTCCCCAAAGTAACACACTCTGATATACTCCACACTCCCCAAAGTAACACTCTCTGATATACCCCACACTCCCCAAAGTAACACACTCTGATATACTCCACACTCCCCAAAGTAACACTCTCTGATATACCCCACACTCCCCAAAGTAACACACTCTGATATACCCCACACTCCCCAAAGTAACACACTCTGATATACCCCACACTCCCCAAAGTAACACACTCTGATATACCCCACACTCCCCAAAGTGACACACTCTGATATACCCCACACTCCCCAAAGTAACACACTCTGATATACCCCACACTCCCCAAAGTAACACTGTCTGATATACCCCACACTCCCCACAGTAACACACTCTGATATACCCCACACTCCCCAAAGTAACACACTCTGATATACCCCACACTCCCCACAGTAACACACCCTGATATACCCCACACTCCCCACAGTAACACACTCCGATATACCCCACACTCTCCACAGTAACACACTCCGATATAACCCACACTCCCCACAGTAACACACCCCGATACACCCCACACTCCCCAAAGTAACACACTCCGATATACCCCACACTCCCCACAGTAACACACCCCGATATACCCCACACTCCCCACAGTAACACACCCTCATATACCCCACACTCCCCACAGTAACACACTCCGATATTCCCCACACTCCCCAAAGTAACACACTCTGATATACCCCACACTCCCCAAAGAAACACACTCTGATATACCCCACACTCCCCAAAGTAACACACTCTGATATACCCCACACTCCCCAAAGTAACACACTCTGATATACCCCACACTCCCCAAAGTAACACACTCTGATATAACCCACACTCCCCAAAGTAACACACTCTGATATACCCCACACTCCCCAAAGTAACACACTCTGATATACCCCACACTCCCCAAAGTAACACTCTCTGATATACCCCACACTCCCCAAAGTAACACACCCAGATATACCCCACACTCCCCACAGTAACACACTCCGATATACCCCACACTCTCCACAGTAACACACTCCGATATACCCCACACTCCCCACAGTAACACACCCCGATACACCCCACAATCCCCAAAGCAACACACTCCGATATACCCCACACTCCCCACAGTAACACACCCTGATATACCCCACACTCCCCACAGTAACACACTCCGATATACCCCTCACTCCCCAAAGTAACACACTCTGATATACCCCACACTCCCCAAAGAAACACTCTCTGATATACCCGACACTCCCCAAAGTAACACTCTCTGATATACCCCACACTCCCCAAAGTAACACACTCTGATATACTCCACACTCCCCAAAGTAACACTCTCTGATATACCCCACACTCCCCAAAGTAACACACTCTGATATACCCCACACTCCCCAAAGTAACACACTCTGATATACCCCACACTCCCCAAAGTAACACTGTCTGATATACCCCACACTCCCCAAAGTAACACTCTCTGATATACCCCACACTCCCCAAAGTAACACACTCTGATATACACCACACTCCCCAAAATAACACACTCTAATATACCCCACACTCCCCACAGTAACACACACTGATATACCCCACACTCCCCACAGTAACACACTCCGATATACCTCACACTCTCCACAGTAACACACTCCGATATAACCCACACTCCCCACAGTAACACACCCCGATACACCCCACACTCCCCAAAGTAACACACTCCGATATACCCCACAATCCCCACAGAAACACACCCTGATATACCCCACACTCCCCACAGTAACACACACTGATATACCCCACACTCCCCAAAGTAACACACCCTGATATACCCCACACTCCCCACAGTAACAGACTCCGATATACCCCACACTCCCCAAAGTAACACACTCTGATATACTCCACACTCCCCAAAGTAACACTCTCTGATATACCCCACACTCCCCAAAGTAACACACTCTGATATACCCCACACTCCCCAAAGTAACACACTCTGATATACCCCACACTCCCCAAAGTAACACTGTCTGATATACCCCACACTCCCCAAAGTAACACTCTCTGATATACCCCACACTCCCCAAAGTAACACACTCTGATATACACCACACTCCCCAAAATAACACACTCTAATATACCCCACACTCCCCACAGTAACACACACTGATATACCCCACACTCCCCAAAGTAACACACCCTGATATACCCCACACTCCCCACAGTAACACACTCCGATATACCCCACACTCTCCACAGTAACACACTCCGATATAACCCACACTCCCCACAGTAACACACCCCGATACACCCCACACTCCCCAAAGTAACACACTCCGATATACCCCACAATCCCCACAGAAACACACCCTGATATACCCCACACTCCCCACAGTAACACACCCTGATATACCCCACACTCCCCAAAGTAACACACCCTGATATACCCCACACTCCCCACAGTAACTGACTCCGATATACCCCACACTCTCCACAGTAACACACTCCGATATAACCCACACTCCCCACAGTAACACACCCCGATACACCCCACACTCCCCAAAGTAACACACTCCGATATACCCCACAATCCCCACAGAAACACACCCTGATATACCCCACACTCCCCACAGTAACACACTCTGATATACCCCACACTCCCCAAAGTAACACACTCTGATATACCCCACATTCCCCAAAGTAACACACTCCGATATACCCCACAATACCCACAGTAACACACCCTGATATACCCCACACTCCCCACAGTAACACACTCTGATATACCCCACACTCCCCAAAGTAACACACTCTGATATACCCCACACACCCCACAGTAACACACCCTGATATACCCCACACTCCCCAAAGTAACACACTCTGATATACCCCACACTCCCCACAGTAACACACTCTGATATACCCCACACTCCCCAATGTAACACACTCTGATATACCCCAACTCCCCACAGTAACACACTCTGATATACCCCACACTCCCCAAAGTAACACACTCTGATATACCCCACACTCCCCACAGTAACACACTCTGATATACCCCACACTCCCCAAAGTAACACACTCTGATATACCCCACACTCCCCACAGTAACACACTCTGATATACCCCACACTCCCCACAGTAACACACTCTGATATACTCCACACTCCCCAAAGTAACACTCTCTGATATACCCCACACTCCCCAAAGTCACACACTCTGATATACCCCACACTCCCCAAAGTAACACACTCTGATATACCCCACACTCCCCAAAGTAACACACTCTGATATACCCCACACTCCCCAAAGTAACACACTCTGATATACCCCACACTCCCCAATGTACCACACTCTGATATACCCCACACTTCCCAAAATAACACACTCTGATATACTCCACACTCCCCAAAGTAACACTCTCTGATTTACCCCACACTCCCCAAAGTAACACACTCTGATATACTCCACACTCCCCAAAGTAACACTCTCTGATATACCCCACACTCCCCAAAGTAACACACTCTGATATACTCCACACTCCCCAAAGTAACACTCTCTGATATACCCCACACTCCCCAAAGTAACACACTTTGATATACCCCACACTCCCCAAAGTAACACACTCTGATATACCCCACACTCCCCAAAGTAACACACTCTGATATACCCCACACTCCCCAAAGTGACACACTCTGATATACCCCACACTCCCCAAAGTAACACACTCTGATATACCCCACACTCCCCAAAGTAACACTGTCTGATATACCCCACACTCCCCACAGTAACACACTCTGATATACCCCACACTCCCCAAAGTAACACACTCTGATATACCCCACACTCCCCACAGTAACACACCCTGATATACCCCACACTCCCCACAGTAACACACTCCGATATACCCCACACTCTCCACAGTAACACACTCCGATATAACCCACACTCCCCACAGTAACACACCCCGATACACCCCACACTCCCCAAAGTAACACACTCCGATATACCCCACACTCCCCACAGTAACACACCCCGATATACCCCACACTCCCCACAGTAACACACCCTCATATACCCCACACTCCCCACAGTAACACACTCCGATATTCCCCACACTCCCCAAAGTAACACACTCTGATATACCCCACACTCCCCAAAGAAACACACTCTGATATACCCCACACTCCCCAAAGTAACACACTCTGATATACCCCACACTCCCCAAAGTAACACACTCTGATATACCCCACACTCCCCAAAGTAACACACTCTGATATAACCCACACTCCCCAAAGTAACACACTCTGATATACCCCACACTCCCCAAAGTAACACACTCTGATATACCCGACACTCCCCAAAGTAACACTCTCTGATATACCCCACACTCCCCAAAGTAACACACCCAGATATACCCCACACTCCCCACAGTAACACACTCCGATATACCCCACACTCTCCACAGTAACACACTCCGATATACCCCACACTCCCCACAGTAACACACCCCGATACACCCCACAATCCCCAAAGCAACACACTCCGATATACCCCACACTCCCCACAGTAACACACCCTGATATACCCCACACTCCCCACAGTAACACACTCCGATATACCCCACACTCCCCAAAGTAACACACTCTGATATACCCCACACTCCCCAAAGAAACACTCTCTGATATACCCGACACTCCCCAAAGTAACACTCTCTGATATACCCCACACTCCCCAAAGTAACACACTCTGATATACTCCACACTCCCCAAAGTAACACTCTCTGATATACCCCACACTCCCCAAAGTAACACACTCTGATATACCCCACACTCCCCAAAGTAACACACTCTGATATACCCCACACTCCCCAAAGTAACACTGTCTGATATACCCCACACTCCCCAAAGTAACACTCTCTGATATACCCCACACTCCCCAAAGTAACACACTCTGATATACACCACACTCCCCAAAATAACACACTCTAATATACCCCACACTCCCCACAGTAACACACACTGATATACCCCACACTCCCCACAGTAACACACTCCGATATACCTCACACTCTCCACAGTAACACACTCCGATATAACCCACACTCCCCACAGTAACACACCCCGATACACCCCACACTCCCCAAAGTAACACACTCCGATATACCCCACAATCCCCACAGAAACACACCCTGATATACCCCACACTCCCCACAGTAACACACACTGATATACCCCACACTCCCCAAAGTAACACACCCTGATATACCCCACACTCCCCACAGTAACAGACTCCGATATACCCCACACTCCCCAAAGTAACACACTCTGATATACTCCACACTCCCCAAAGTAACACTCTCTGATATACCCCACACTCCCCAAAGTAACACACTCTGATATACCCCACACTCCCCAAAGTAACACACTCTGATATACCCCACACTCCCCAAAGTAACACTGTCTGATATACCCCACACTCCCCAAAGTAACACTCTCTGATATACCCCACACTCCCCAAAGTAACACACTCTGATATACACCACACTCCCCAAAATAACACACTCTAATATACCCCACACTCCCCACAGTAACACACACTGATATACCCCACACTCCCCAAAGTAACACACCCTGATATACCCCACACTCCCCACAGTAACACACTCCGATATACCCCACACTCTCCACAGTAACACACTCCGATATAACCCACACTCCCCACAGTAACACACCCCGATACACCCCACACTCCCCAAAGTAACACACTCCGATATACCCCACAATCCCCACAGAAACACACCCTGATATACCCCACACTCCCCACAGTAACACACCCTGATATACCCCACACTCCCCAAAGTAACACACCCTGATATACCCCACACTCCCCACAGTAACTGACTCCGATATACCCCACACTCTCCACAGTAACACACTCCGATATAACCCACACTCCCCACAGTAACACACCCCGATACACCCCACACTCCCCAAAGTAACACACTCCGATATACCCCACAATCCCCACAGAAACACACCCTGATATACCCCACACTCCCCACAGTAACACACTCTGATATACCCCACACTCCCCACAGTAACACACCCCGATATACCCCACACTCCCCACAGTAACACACCCTGATATACCCCACACTCCCCACAGTAACACACTCCGATATTCCCCACACTCCCCAAAGTAACACACTCTGATATACCCCACACTCCCCAAAGAAACACACTCTGATATACCCCACACTCCCCAAAGTAACACACTCTGATATACCCCACACTCCCCAAAGTAACACACTCTGATATACCCCACACTCCCCAAAGTAACACACTCTGATATAACCCACACTCCCCAAAGTAACACACTCTGATATACCCCACACTCCCCAAAGTAACACACTCTGATATACCCCACACTCCCCAAAGTAACACTCTCTGATATACCCCACACTCCCCAAAGTAACACACCCAGATATACCCCACACTCCCCACAGTAACACACTCCGATATACCCCACACTCCCCAAAGTAACACTCTCTGATATACCCCACACTCCCCAAAGTAACACACTCTGATATACCCCACACTCCCCAAAGTAACACACTCTGATATACCCCACACTCCCCAAAGTAACACACTCTGATATACCCCACACTCCCCAAAGTAACACACTTTGATATACCCCACACTCCCCAAAGTAACACTCTCTGATATACCCCACACTCCCCACAGTAACACACTCTGATATTCTCCACACTCCCCAAAGTAACACAGTCTGATATACCCCACACTCCCCAAAGTAACACACTCTGATAAACCCCACACTCCCCAAAGTAACACACTCTGATATCCCCCACACTCCCCAAAGTAACAGACGCTGATATACCCCACACTCCCCAAAGTAACACACTCTGATATACCCCACACTCCCCAAAGTAACACACTCTGATATACCCCACACTCCCCAAAGTAACACACTCTGATATACCCCACACTCCCCAAAGTAACACACTCTGATATACCCCACACTCCCCAACGTAACACACTCTGATATACCCCACACACCCCGTATAACATCTTAATCACCTTAATCAGATAGCCCTCAATCTCCTAAATTCAAATGAATATATATCAACAGCAAATAAAAATATACAACTCATCCTCATAATTGAATCTCTAAAAGCCACTAACAGGTTGTATTTTATGAAAATTCCCCATTAACAGGGTACCCATTAAACCACCATGCTGATTAAAAAGATACACACCAATCCAAAAATTCCCAATTAACAGGATGCACGTTAACCCACCATCTAATTTCAGAGTGCATACTAACGCAATGCCCCATTAATGTGCACATTAAAGCAATATTCCCGGCACATTCGCTCAAATTTCTCTTTTACTAGGGTGACCCTAATCAAAGTCTTTAAAACCTCGAAAGGTTCTGATCGAGTGGATACAGAGAGAGAGAATGTTTCTGTTTGTGGGGGAGGAGCAGAACCAGAGGCCATGAGTACCAGATAGTCCCCAAGAAATCCAATCGGGGATTCAGAAGGACTTTCTTTACCCGGAGAATGTGGAACTCGCTACCGCAAAGTGGTTGAAGTGAATAGACGCACTTAAGGGGAAACTAGACAAGGAGAAGGGAATAGAGTGTTACGACAGTAGATTTAGATGAGGAAAGATGGGCGGAGGCTAAACCGGAACATAAACACCAGCATGGACTGGTGGGCCAAGTGGCCTGCTTCTGAGCTGCCTATCCTATTGGTAAACAGACTGCACACTGACCTAACATCCTCATTCATGGAATTAATATTTACCCAACACCCAATTAATAAGATATACACCGACCCCAACATTCCTCAGTCCTGGTGTCCGTTGACCCAGTATCTGAGTGAACAGGTTGGTGGACTCAAAAATCCCATTCCAGAGACTCAAGCCTATGACCGGCTGTCACTCCAGTGCAATACCAGCTACCAGCAGCACAACTGAGACTCATGGGGTTAAGGGGGGCAGCGATGAATATGAAATTGGCCAAGGTCCAGAAAGTGATGGTGAGCAGTTATTTTTCAGACTACAAGGAAGTACACACCTGGGGCCAGTACTAGCACTTCCTTAATGACCTGGATTTGGCTATCCTACTCCTAAGAGGGCATTGGTGACCATGGGCTTCTATTGATTGGCCCATAATTCTGCTTGGCAAAGTGTAGCAGTGGTGTGCCATTGCCTTCTGCAGGCCAGCAGACCAGCTCTTACCGCCTGCCATGAGGTGGATTGGAAGGTTATACAGGCTGGTAATCAACCTGTTTGGCCACATTAATGAACGCACCTTCCTTGGCCAGCAAGTCCTGAAGCGGGACTTGAACCCAGCACTTCTAGCCAAGCAGCAGGGACGCTACCCGCTGTGCCACTAGACCGCCTATAGATTCGACTATACTGGGCCTAGTTTCAAAGTTTGCAGATGACACAAAACTTCGATAAACGGTAAACAGTCAGGAGACAGAAAAGCGAGAAGTGGTGCATTCTGGCTGGACGAATGAGGAGAGACAATTTGAACAAAATGGTAGAATTTGAAAGAGGGTGCAGGAACAGCAGGTATGTGAACCTGGGTGTTCACATATAGAAATCCTCGCTGACAGGACAAGGCTATATTTAGAAAAGAAACGTGGCTGTGTCACTTGAAAGTATAAAGTAAAACAAGGAAGTAATGCTATACTTTTATAAAATACTGGTTCAGCCCCGGCTGGAGTATCGTGTCCAGATTTGGCTGCCACACTTTAGGAAGCATGTCACGGCCTTGGAGAGGGTATGGAGGAGATTCACCGGAACCATAAGAGGGATGATGATGAGGAGCTTCAGTTAATGCGGAGAAGCTGGGGTTGTTCGCTGAGGGGAACCAGGATACCTGCTCTGGATCACTATTCCTCGATTCCCACTAGAAAGTCTGAGGGCTGGGTGAGCACAGAGGCAGGCTCAGCTGTGCTGCCCTCATGGTTCAATAGCTGCATAACGCTCACTGCCCAGGCCCCAGTACCCCAACAAGGGTCCGCAGTGATGGAAGTCCAGCGGCAGTCAATGCTTTTGGAATGAGCGCAGGAGAAGAGTTTTTGAGAAAGAGGTTGAACTGTGCAGAGAAGAGTGTGAATGAAAGGCCCAGATTGCAGAGCCTTCAACAGATCCAGACAGTTTCTGCAGCATTTCTGACATCCACTGATGCACAAAGTTGCTCCGTTCCATGATGCCAGAACGAAGAGATAGCAAATTCGCAAGTACGCTGTGTTCCTCTTCAAAGCAATCCACCACCTGTGATCTACTGAGCGCTCTAATGAAGCTCATTGAACTGTGTCCGAATCTGAAATGTTCCCCACGCTCCATCAAAGGGTCTTTGTTTTCACACGTACCTCCCCGATAAAAAATGGCACCACACGGACACCATCACTGAAAGCGCAAGCAGGGGTTAGAATCAGGGAACGGTTATAGCATAGCCATTCGGTCCATCGGGTCCATGCTGGCCCACTGCGAGACAAACTCAGCTAGCCCCTCCTCCCCCACTCCATCTTTTCCCCTACAGCCCTACAAATTTTTCTCTTCAGATAATTATACAACTCCCTTTTGAAAGACACGATTGAATCTGCCCCTGAGGCAGCGCATTCCAGATCACAGAATCACACAGTGCAGAAGATGCCCTTCGGCCCATCGAGTCTGCACCGACAACGTGAGAAAAAAACCCAACCACCAGAACCAGATCCCAGCCACTCGCTCTGTAAGCAGGTTTCTGCTCATGCGCCTGATGGTCCCTTTGCCGATCCTTCTAAATCGATGTCCCCTGGTTCTCGAACTTTCTGCCGATGGGAGAGATTTCTCCCTGTCTACATTGTCCAGAGTCCCCGGGTGTTGGATACCTTAGTGCAAGAGATTCTTCAGCACAACCTGGTTCCCTTGCTGCTGAGTCTGGACGTTGATTTACTGGAGCTACCATCAGCAGAAATGTTGGTGTTTGCCACCAGTAACTGCCTAAGCGTCGGTGGGCTGGCAAACCCCGGTGCACAAAGGCCTCAGCCGGCAGGGGTGCAGGAGTGTGCGATACCGCACCTCAGCTCCTACAGGCAACGGTCACCATGGTGGCCCCATGGGCCATCGACCTGGTCGGGAGGAAATGACCCTCGTTCCTCCGGCCTGGGGATTCTGCTGCGGGGAGGCAGCTTCACCGTCTCCCAGGTTAAGGAGGTGGTGGGCGGGCGCCTCCTCGTAGCAGACGTAATGTACAAGAACGCTCCACTCCAGGTAATTAACGTGTACGCCCCGGCTCAAAACAGCGAGCGGCTGGTGGTCCTTCAGCAGCTCCCACTGCTGCTGGCGACCTCCAGGCCAGTCACTCTGGGCGGTGAATTCAACTGCATCATCGATGCGGCTGGACGATCCGGCAGGGCCGACAGCAGATTGGACGCTACATCCAGATCCCTGATGGAAACAGTTAAGGATGCCAAGCTGCATGACGTCTTCTGCAACCCTGCAGCGCAGCGTAGATACACCTGGTCACGGCCAGACGGGTCCATCCATTCCAGGATAGACTTCCTGTTTGTGTCCCGCGCGTTTACAGTCAGATCCACCCATGTTCTTCCCTGACCACTGCCTCCTACTGGCTGACTGTCACTTACAGGAAGACCAGAGGGTGGGCAGGGGGACATGGAAACCAAACGTGCAACTGCTGACCCCAGAGAACATTGAGGAGCTCAAGAGGGATTACAAAGGTTGGGGAACCGTGAAACCCCTCTTTGAGTCCCTGACACATGGTGGGAAGTGATCAAGCAGAACGTCAAGATGCTTTTCATCCTCAAAGCTGTCTAGAAGACTAGAAAGGAACAGAGGGAAATGTCCCGACTCCAGAAAAACACGCAGAACCTGCTCCGGCTGCAATCGATGGGGGTCGATGTTAAGGAGGAACTCCAAGAGGTGAAGAGCCAGCAAGCCTCGCTCTTTGCCTCAGAGGCCTCCAAGATCATCTTCCGGTCCAGAGTCCGCTCCGTGGAGCAGGATGAGACCTGCTCACGTTTCTTCTTCCAAAGGTACACAGAGAGAGCTCTGTGATCAGCAGCCTGAAGGAAGAAGACGGCTCAGTAAAGTCATCGCAGTCCGACACATTGAGGATCAGCAAATCCTTTTCTGCTGGATTGTATGAGGTGAAGCCCACAGACAGCACAGCCTCCCAGTCCTTCCTGTCCTCTATCACGGAGGTCTTAGACGACAGTACACGGGAGAGTCTGGACAAACTGCTAACTCCTGACGAACTGACTAAGGCCCTTGAGTCCTTCGAGAAGAGTAAAACTCCCGGAAGAGACAGCTTACTGGCGGAGTTGTATTCGGCTCTGTGGGACTGGATCGGCCCGGACCTGCTAGAAGTGTACGAGAGTATGCTCCTGGCCAGCAGTATGTCAGAATCCATGAGGAAAGGCATCATCACCCTCATCTACAAGCACAAGGGGGAAAGGGAGGAAATTAGAAATTGGTGACCCATCTCACTGTTGAATGTGGACCATAAGATTCTGTCCAAGGTCATCGCCAATCGGGTCAGGTCCGCTCTAGAATTGGTGATCCACCCTGACCAGACCTGCACTGTGCCAGGCAGGAAGATCTCTGACAGCCTCGTGCTGCTCAGGGATACGATTGCCTATGTACAGGACAGGGGTGTGGACACCTGCCTCATCAGCCTGGATCAGGAGAAGGCCTTTGACAGAATATCGCACACCTACATGGTGGATGTGCTCTCCAAAATGGGGTTTGGGAATGGAATCTGCAACTGGATCCAACTGCTCTACACTAACATCAGTAGTGAAGTCGCAATCAATGGGTGGGAATCAGAGAGCTTTCCTATTAAATCTGGAATCAGGCAGGGCTGCCGTCTTTCCGCTGTCCTGTTTGTGTGTTGCATTGAACCCTTTGCTGAGTCCATCAGGAAGGATCCGGGCATAAGAGGAGTGACGATCCCAGGCAGTGGAGGCACTCAGGTCAAAGCCTCCCTGTACATGGACAATGTCACCATCTTCTGCTCGGATCCCCTGTCGGTGCCCAGACTGATCCACATCTGAAGGTGCTGGGGATATGGTTCGGAGGGACCGGGGTATGCGTTAGAAACTGGAAAGAGCGAGAGTCTATGGTGAAAAGGAAACTGGGCATGTGGGAGCGACGCTCCCTCTCCATTGCAGGTAAGAACCTGGTCATCAGGTGTGAGGCACTCTCCCTGTTGCTGTACGTGGCACAGGTCTGGCCCATTGCACACTCCTGTGCGATGGCGATCACCCGAGCCATCTTTTGCTTTATCTGGAGGTTGAAAATGGATCGTGTCCGCAGGGACGTGATGTACAAGCCTCTAGATAAAGGGGAAAAAACGTGCCCAACATCGCCCTCATACTGATGGCCACCTTTGTGTGTGGCTGCATCAAGCTGTGCGTAGACCCTCGGTACACAAACACCAAGTGTCGCTACGTGCTGAGGTTCTATCTGTCCCCGGTGTTGTGAAGGATGGGTCTGGCCACGCTGCCGTGGAACGCTCCAAGTAGTTGGACCGTGCTGCACCACCTGTCCCTCGTGGAAAAATTTATGCAGAGAAACACCTTTGACCACAAGTCCATCAGGCAGTGGTCAGCACGTAACGTCTTAGAGGCCCTGAGGGAAAAGGAGAGGGTGGATCCTGTGGGATGGTTCCCTGAGCAGACTGTCAGAGTCATTTGGCAGAAGGCCTCATCGCCAGAACTTTCCAACAAGCACCAAGACGTAGCTTGTCTGGTGGTGAGAAAGGCCCTCCCCGTCAGATCCTTCCTACACACCAGGAGTCTCACCCCCTCTGCACGTTGCCCTCGAGGTGGCTGTGGTGGGGATGAGATCATTGATCACCTCCTTGTGGATTGTGCCTTTGTAAAGAAGGTCTGGAGAGAGATGCAGCGGTTGCTGTCGAGGTTCATCCTGAGCAGTTCTGTGACACAGGACTCTGTGCTCTACGGGCTGTTCCCAGGGACGCACACCGAGACAAACATCAGCTGCAGCTGGAGGATCATCAACTCGGTGAAAGACGCTCTTTGGTCTGCCCGAAACTTGTTGGTCTTCCAGCGCAAAGAGTTGTCCCCGACCGAGTGTTGCAGACTGGCACATTCCAAGGTCCAGGACTACGTGCTGAGGGACGCACTAAAGCTTGGGGCAGCCGCTGCAAAGGCCCAATGGGGAAGGGTCGCTGTCTAAGACCTTTCTGCTATAGGGCACCGAGGGACTGGGAGTTGTTTAGACTCCTCGGGCTGTACGATTCACAATGAATGTATGTAGTGAACACTAAATGTATAATAGTTGTACTGAAGCACCTCAGAGTGCAACATGATCTATGTCAATAACATGACATAGATAACATTACACTGTCTGTGACCATGTTAAATTGCCGGTAATGTTCATTGTATTGAAGCACCTCATGATCGATGTGGAAAAGTTGAATCTGATTGCACTTTCAGTGATGGCCATTTAGAAATGTTTTATAGTGTTCTTTCAGATATTTTATGAATAAACTATAGATTTCCCCCCAAAAAATACTGGGGTTATTGTGCAAGGAACAGTGTGGTGATGAGGTCGTGCTGGCTACTGGAATGGAAT
The DNA here is from genome assembly GCA_026770705.1 of Isurus oxyrinchus. NCBI lineage: Eukaryota > Metazoa > Chordata > Chondrichthyes > Lamniformes > Lamnidae > Isurus > Isurus oxyrinchus. The sequence continues at coordinate 3,402,134 of JANJGN010000033.1, forward strand.
GTGAGAGATTGTAGCTCAAAATAATGTTATCCTCCATCTCTTCCGTGCATGGAGCCAGGAGCTGTGTATGCTGACAGACCAGCAGAGCTTGCAGCTGCTCCAGATAACACAGACTCTGAGGGCACAAGAAACAGCGTTGGCAGGTGGACAAACCACCCTGCAAATATCAAGATTTGTAAATGTGCTGTACAGTGAAATGCGCTCACTGTACAGGAAATGTAACTGCTAATATGCACACAGCAAGCTCCCACAAACACCAACACAATGATGACCAGACAGTCTGCTTTCCAGTGTTGTTGGTTGAGGCTCTGGGATGCATTGGAGCTCTGTAATTGAGAGGTTTGGGACAAATCAGTGTTACTGTAAGGAGGGCGGTGAATGTCAGGGAGTGTTACAGTGGGGAGTGTGGGGTATATCGGGGTGTGTTACTGTGGGGAGTGTGGGGTGTATCGGAGTGTGTTACTGTGGGGAGTGTGGGGTATATCGGGGTGTGTTACTGTGGAGAGTGTGGGGTATATTGGGGTGTGTTACTGTGGGGAGTGTGGGGTATATCGGGGTGTGTTACTGTGGGGACTGTGGGGTGTATCGGGGTGTGTTACTGTGGAGAGCGTGGGGTATATCGGCGTGTGTTACTCTGGGGAGTGTGGGGTGTATCGGGGTGTGTTACTGTGGGGACTGTGGGGTGTATTGGGGTGTGTTACTAGGGGGAGTGTGGGGTATATCGGAGTGTGTTACTGTGGGGAGTGTGGGGTATATCGGGGTGTGTTACTGTGGAGAGTGTTGGGTATATTGGGGTGTGTTACTGTGGGGAGTGTGGGGTATATCGGGGTGTGTTACTGTGGGGAATATCGGAGTGTGTTACTGTGGGGAGTGTGGGGTATATCAGGATGTGTTACATTAGGGAGTGTGGGGTATATCGGGGTGTGTTACTGTGGGGAGTGTGGGCTGTATCGGGGTGTGTTACAGTGGGGAGTGTGGGGTATATCGGGGTGTGTTTCTGTGGGGAGTGTGAGGTATATCGGGGTGTGTTTCTGTGGGGAATGTGGGATATATCGGGGTGTGTTTCTGTGGGGAGTGTGGGCTATATCGGGGTGTGTAACTGTGGGGAGTGTGGGGTGTATCGGGGTGTGTTACAGTGGGGAGTGTGGGGTATATCGGGGTGTGTTACTGTGGGGAGTGTGGGGTGTATAGGGGTGTGTTACTGTGGGGAGTGTGGGGTGTATCGGGGTGTGTTACTGTGGGGAGTGTGGGGTGTATCGGGGTGTGTTACAGTGGGGAATGTGGGGTGTATCGGGGTGTGAGACTGTGGGGAGTGTGGGGTATATTGGGGTGTGTTACTGTGGGGAATGTGGGGTGTATCGGGGTGTGTTACAGTGGGGAGTGTGGGGTGTATCGGGGTGTGAGACTGTGGGGAGTGTGGGGTATATCGGGGTGTGTTACAGTGGGGAGTGTGGGGTATATCAGAGTGTGTTACTGTGGGGAGTGTGGGGTATATCAGGGTGTGTTACTGTGGGGAGTGTGGGGTATATCAGGGTGTGATACTGTGGGGATTGGGGTGTATCGGAGTGTGTTTCTGTGGGGTATATTGGGGTGTGTTATAGTGGGGAGTGTGGGGTATATCGGGGTGTGAGACTGTGGGGAGTGGGGTGTATTGGGGTGTGTTACTGTGGGGACTGTGAGGTGTATCGGGGTGTGTTACTGTGGGGAGTGTGGGGTGTATCGGGGTGTGTTACTGTGGGGAGTGTGGGGTGTATCGGGGTGTGTTACTATGGGGAGTGTGGGGTATATCGGGGTGTGTTACTGTGGGCAGTGTGGGGTATATCGGGGTGTGTTACTGTGGGGAGTGTGGGGTATATCAGGGCGTGTTACTGTGGGGAGTGTGAGGTGTGTTGGGGTGTGTTACTGTGGGGAGTGTGCGGAGTGATACTGTGGGGAGTGTGGGGTATATCAGAATGTGTTACTGTGGGTAGGGTGGGGAGTGTTACTGTGGGGAGTGTGGGGTGTATCGGAGTGTGTTACTGTGGGGAGTGTGGGGTGTATCGGAGTGTGTTACTGTGGGGAGTGTGGGGTGTATCAGGGTGTGTTACTCTGGGGAGTGTGGGGTATATCGGGGTGTGTTGCTGTGGGGACCGTGGGGTAGATTTGGGTGTGTTACTGTGGGGAGTGTGGGGTATATCGGAGTGTGTTACTGTGGGGAGTGTGGGCTGTATCGGGGTGTGTTACTGTGGGGAGTGTGGGCTGTATCGGGGTGTCTTACTCTGGGGAGTGTGGGCTGTATCGGGGTGTGTTAGAGTGGGGAGTGTGGGGTATATCGGGGTGTGTTTCTGTGGGGAGTGTGGGCTGTATCGGGGTGTGTTACTGTGGGGAGTGTGGGGTATATCGGGGTGTGTTACTCTGGGGAGTGTGGGCTGTATCGGGGTGTGTTACAGTGGAGAGTGTGGGGTATATCGGGGTGTGTTTCTGTGGGGAATGTGGGGTATATCGGGGTGTGTTTCTGTGGGGAGTGTGGGCTATATCGGGGTGTGTTACTGTGGGGAGTGTGGGGTGTATCGGGGTGTGTTACTGTGGGGAGTGTGGGGTATATTGGGGTGTGTTACAGTGGGGAATGTGGGGTATATTGGGGTGTGTTACTGTGGGGAGTGTGGGGTGTATCGGGGTGTGTTACTGTGGGGAGTGCGGGGTGTATCGGGGTGTGTTACTGTGGGGACTGTGAGGTGTATCGGAGTGTGTTACCGTGGGGAGTGTGGGGTATATCAGGGTGTGTTTCTTTGGGGAGTGTGGGGTATATCAGAGAGTGTTACTTTGGGGAGTGTGGGGTATATCAGTGTGTGTTACTGTGGGGAGTGTGGGGTATATCGGAGTGTGTTATTTTGGGGAGTGTGGGGTATATCAGAGTGTGTTACTTTGGGGAGTGTGGGGTATATCAGAGAGTGTTACTTTGGGGAGTGTGGGGTATATCAGACAGTGTTACTTTGGGGAGTGTGGGGTATATCAGAGTGTGTTACTTTGGGGAGTGTGGGGTATATCAGAGTGTGTTACTTTGGGGAGTGTGGGGTATATCAGAGTGTGTTACAGTGGGGAGTGTGGGGTATATCGGGGTGCGTTACAGTGGGGAGTGTGGGCTGTATCGGGGTGTGTTACTGTGGGGAGTGTGGGGTATATCGGGGTGTGTTTCTGTGGGGAGTGTGGGGTATATCGGGGTGTGTTACAGTGGGGAGTGTGGGGTATATCGGGGTGTGTTTCTGTGGGGACTGTGGGCTGTATCGGGGTGCGTTACAGTGGGGAGTGTGGGGTATATCGGGGTGTGTTACTGTGGGGAGTGTGGGTGTATCGGGGTGTGTTACTGTGGGGAGTGTGGGCTGTATCGGGGTGTGTTTCTGTGGGGAGTGTGGGGTATATCGGGGTGTGTTACAGTGGGGAGTGTGGGGTATATCGGGGTGTGTTTCTGTGGGGAGTGTGGGCTATATCGGGGTGTGTTACAGTGGGGAGTGCGGGGTGTATCGGGGTGGGTTACTGTGGGGAGTGTGGGGTGTATCAGGGTCTGTTACAGTGGGGAGTGTGGGGTATATCGGGGTGTGTTACTGTGGGGAGTGTGGGGTATATCGGGGTGTGTTACTCTGGGGAGTGTGGGCTGTATCGGGGTGTGTTACAGTGGAGAGTGTGGGGTATATCGGGGTGTGTTTCTGTGGGGAATGTGGGGTATATCGGAGTGTGTTACTGTGGGGAGTGTGGGCTGTATCGGGGTGTGTTACTGTGGGGAGTGTGGGGTGTATCGGGGTGTGTTACTGTGGGGAGTGTGGGGTATATTGGGGTGTGTTACAGTGGGGAATGTGGGGTATATTGGGGTGTGTTACAGTGGGGAGTGTGGGGTGTATCGGGGTGTGTTACTGTGGGGAGTGTGGGGTGTATCGGGGTGTGTTACAGTGGGGAATGTGGGGTATATCTGTGTGTGTTACCATGGGGAATATGATGTATATCTGTGTGTGTTACCATGGGGAATAGGATGTATATCTGTGTGTGTTACAGTGGGGAGTGTGGGGTGTATCGGGGTGTGAGACTGTGGGGAGTGGGGTGTATTGGGATGTGTTACTGTGGGGACTGTGAGGTGTATCGGGGTGTGTTACTGTGGGGAGTGTGGGGTATATCGGGGTGTGTTACTGTGGGGACTGTGAGGTGTATCGGAGTGTGTTACCGTGGGGAGTGTGGGCTATATCGGGGTGTGTTACAGTGGGGAGTGTGGGGTATAACAGGGCGTGTTACTGTGGGGAGTGCGGGGTGTATCGGGGTGTGTTACAGTGGGGAATGTGGGGTATATCGGGGTGCGTTACAGTGGGGAGTGTGGGCTGTATCGGGGTGTGTTACTGTGGGGAGTGTGGGGTATATCGGGGTGTGTTTCTGTGGGGAGTGTGGGGTATATCGGGGTGTGTTACAGTGGGGAGTGTGGGGTATATCGGGGTGTGTTACTCTGGGGAGTGTGGGCTGTATCGGGGTGTGTTACAGTGGGGAGTGTGGGGTATATCGGGGTTTGTTTCTGTGGGGACTGTGGGCTGTATCGGGGTGCGTTACAGTGGGGAGTGTGGGGTATATCGGGGTGTGTTACTGTGGGGAGTGTGGGGTATATCAGGGCGTGTTACTGTGGGGAGTGCGGGGTGTATCGGGGTGTGTTACTGTGGGGAGTGCGGGGTGTATCGGGGTGTGTTACAGTGGGGAGTGTGGGGTATATCGGGGTGCGTTACAGTGGGGAGTGTGGGCTGTATCGGGGTGTGTTACTGTGGGGAGTGTGGGGTATATCGGGGTGTGTTTCTGTGGGGAGTGTGGGGTATATCGGGGTGTGTTACAGTGGGGAGTGTGCGGTATATCGGGGTGTGTTACTCTGGGGAGTGTGGGCTGTATCGGGGTGTGTTACAGTGGGGAGTGTGGGGTATATCGGGGTGTGTTTCTGTGGGGACTGTGGGCTGTATCGGGGTGCGTTACAGTGGGGATTGTGGGGTATATCGGGGTGTGTTTCTGTGGGAAGTGTGGGGTATATCGGGGTGTGTTACTGTGGGGAGTGTGGGGTGTATCGGGGTCTGTTACTGTGGAGAATGTGGGGTATATCGGGGTGTGTTACTGTGGGGAGTGTGGGGTATATCTGTGTGTGTTACCATGGGGAATATGATGTATATCTGTGTGTGTTTCTGTGGGGAATGTGGGGTATATTGGGGTGTGTTACTGTGGGGAGTGCGGGGTGTATCGGGGTGTGTTACAGTGGGGAGTGTGGGGTGTATCGGGGTGTGTTACTGTGGGGAGTGTGGGGTGTATCGGGGTGTGTTACTGTGGGGAGTGTGGGGTATATCGGGGTGTGTTACTGTGGGGAGTGTGGGGTATATCAGGGTGTGTTACTGTGTGGAGTGTGGGGTGTATCGGGGTGTGTTACTGTGGAGAGTGTGGGGTATATCGGGGTGTGTTACTGTGGGGAGTGTGGGGTATATCAGGGTGTGTTACTGTGGGGAGTGTGGGGTATATCAGGGTGTGTTACTGTGGGGAGTGTGGGGTATATCGGGGTGTGATACTGTGGGGATTGGGGTGTATCGGAGTGTGTTACAGTGGGGTATATTGGGGTGTGTTATAGTGGGGAGTGTGGGGTGTATCAGGGTGTGTTACAGTGGGGAGTGCGGGGTGTATCGGGGTGTGTTACTGTGGGGAGTGTGGGGTGTATCGGGGTGTGTTACTGTGGGGAGTGTGGGGTGTATTGGGGTGTGTTACTGTGGAGAGTGTGGGGTATATCGGGGTGTGTTACTGTGGGGAGTGTGGGGTATATCGGGGTGTGTTACTGTGGGGAGTGTGGGGTGTATCGGGGTGTGTTACTGTGGGGAGTGTGGGGTATATCTGTGTGTGTTACCATGGGGAGTGTGGATTCTGAATGAATTGGTTGTGTCTGTCACTTGCAGTGCTGTTGTTTAGAGTTCACCCCCTCCCACTCAGAGGGCAGGGTAACTGATATTTTGAAACCTGCTGCGTTTTTGGCAGCGAGCTTTTCTGGACCTGGGAAGCAGCTCGATTGATAGTCGGGTGATCTGTGGGTTATCCTGCTTGCAGGAACGTGGGATACATTCAGTAAATTCTGATGTTGCGGATGACAGCGGCTGCATGTTCACTAAGATGTCTGAGGCTGATGAAGCAACAGCTGGCATTCCATGTAGAGACAAACGTTGGGGCTTGTTACCACCTCCGATGCTGACAGTAACACGGGTGCCAGTGGGAGGGTTTGATGCTTCTATATATACAAGCTGGGCTGTAGGCACAATCACACATGTACTGAAAACACCCAGCGATGAACGCAGTCCTCCTCTCCAGCCTTCTCGCTGCCCTCCTCCTGCTGACTGTGTCCTGGGTGCAAACTGCAGGTAGGAATTAGTCTGTTGGATCGAAGCTGCCTTGGCCTCAGCTGCCCACCCTCTTCCTATCACCCTCCTCCAGTCCTTACAACCCTCCGAGATCTGTGCGCTCCTCCAATTCCAGCTTCTCGAGCATCCCCCATTTCCATCTCTCCAGCATCGGCGGCTGTGCCTTCAACTGCCCAGGTCTCTGAGCTCTGGAACTCCCTCCCTAAACCTCTCCGTCTCCCTCTCTCCTCCTTAAAACCGACCTCTTTGACTGTGTTTTTGTTCACCTGTCTCTAATATCTCCTTATGTAGTCACACTCTCTCTCTCTACCTCATGCACACACTCTCTCTACCTCACGCACACTCTCTCTCTCTACCTCACGCACACTCTCTCTCTCTACCTCACGCACACTCTCTCTACCTCACACACACTCTCTCTACCTCACGCACACTCTCTCTACCTCACGCACACTCTCTCTCTCTACCTCACGCACACTCTCTCTACCTCACACACACTCTCTCTACCTCACGCACACTCTCTCTACCTCACGCACACTCTCTCTACCTCACGCACACTCTCTCTCTCTACCTCACGCACACTCTCTCTACCTCACGCACACTCTCTCTACCTCACGCACACTCTCTCTCTCTACCTCACGCACACTCTACCTCACGCACACTCTCTCTACCTCACGCACACACTCTCTCTACCTCACGCACACTCTCTCTACCTCACGCACACTCTCTCTCTCTACCTCACGCACTCTCTCTCTACCTCACGCACACTTTCTACCTCATGCACACTCTCTCTACCTCACGCACACTCTCTCTCTCTACCTCACGCACACTCTCTCTACCTCACGCACACTCTCTCTACCTCACGCACACTCTCTCTACCTCACGCACACTCTCTCTACCTCACGCACACTCTCTCTACCTCACGCACACTCTCTCTACCTCACGCACACTCTCTCTCTCTACCTCACGCACACACTCTCTCTACCTCACGCACACTCTCTCTACCTCACGCACACTCTCTCTACCTCACGCACACTCTCTCTCTCTACCTCATGCACTCTCTCTCTCTACCTCACGCACACTCTCTATCTCTACCTCACGCACACTCTCTCTCTCTACCTCACGCACACTCTCTATCTCTACCTCACGCACACTCTCTCTCTCTACCTCACGCACACTCTCTCTACCTCACGCACACTCTCTCTACCTCACGCAAACACTCTCTCTACCTCACGCACACTCTCTCTACCTCACGCACACTCTCTCTACCTCACGCACACTCTCTCTACCTCACGCACACTCTCTCTAACTCACGCACACTCTCTCTACCTCACGCACACTCTCTCTAACTCACGCACACTCTCTCTCTCTAACTCACGCACACTCTCTCTACCTCACGCACACTCTCTCTCTCTACCTCACGCACACTCTCTCTCTCTACCTCACGCACACTCTCTCTACCTCACGCACACTCTCTCTAACTCACGCACACTCTCTCTCTCTACCTCACGCACACTCTCTCTCTCTACCTCACGCACACTCTCTCTACCTCACGCACACTCTCTCTAACTCACGCACACTCTCTCTCTCTAACTCACGCACACTCTCTCTACCTCACGCACACTCTCTCTCTCTACCTCACGCACACTCTCTCTACCTCACGCACACTCTCTCTACCTCACGCACACTCTCTCTACCTCACGCACACTCTCTCTACCTCACACACACTCTCTCTCTCTAACTCACGCACACTCTCTCTCTCTACCTCACGCACACTCTCTCTCTCTAACTCACGCACACTCTCTCTCTCTACCTCACGCACACTCACTCTACCTCACGCACACTCTCTCTCTCTACCTCACGCACACTCTACCTCACGCACACTCTCTCTCTCTACCTCACGCACACTCTCTCTACCTCACGCACACTCTCTCTCTCTACCTCACGCACACTCTCTCTCTCTACCTCACGCACACTCTCTATCTCTACCTCACGCACACTCTCTCTCTCTACCTCACGCACACTCTCTCTACCTCACGCACACTCTCTCTACCTCACACACACTCTCTCTCTCTACCTCACGCACACTCTCTCTCTACCTCACGGACACTCTCTCTCTCTACCTCACGGACACTCTCTCTCTCTACCTCACACACACTCTCTCTACCTCACGCACACTCTCTCTACCTCACGCACACTCTCTCTACCTCACGCACACTCTCTCTCTCTACCTCATGCACACTCTCTCTACCTCACGCACACTCTCTCTCTCTACCTCACGCACACTCTCTCTACCTCACGCATACTCTCTCTACCTCACGCACACTCTCTCTACCTCACGCACACTCTCTTTCTACCTCACGCACACTCTCTCTCTCTACCTCACGCACACTCTCTCTCTACCTCACGCACACTCTCTCTACCTCACGCATACTCTCTCTACCTCACGCACACTCTCTCTACCTCACGCACACTCTCTCTCTCTACCTCACGCACACTCTCTCTACCTCACGCACACTCTCTCTCTCTACCTCACGCACACTCTCTCTCTCTACCTCACGCACACTCTCTCTCTCTACCTCACGCACACTCTCTCTCTCTACCTCACGCACACTCTCTCTCTCTACCTCACGCACACTCTCTTTCTACCTCACGCACACTCTCTCTCTCTACCTCACGCACACTCTCTCTCTCTACCTCACGCACACTCTCTTTCTACCTCACGCACACTCTCTCTCTCTACCTCACGCACACTCTCTCTCTCTACCTCACGCACACTCTCTCTACCTCACACACACTCTCTTTCTACCTCACGCACACTCTCTCTCTCTACCTCACGCACACTCTCTCTAACTCACGCACACTCTCTCTCTCTACCTCACGCACACTCTCTCTCTCTACCTCACGCACACTCTCTTTCTACCTCACGCACACTCTCTCTCTCTACCTCACGCACACTCTCTCTCTCTACCTCACGCACACTCTCTCTCTCTAACTCACACACACTCTCTCTAACTCACGCACACTCTCTCTACCTCACGCACACTCTCTCTCTCTACCTCACGCATACTCTCTCTACCTCACGCACACTCTCTCTACCTCACGCACACTCTCTCTCTCTACCTCACGCACACTCTCTCTCTCTACCTCACGCACACTCTCTCTCTCTACCTCACGCACACTCTCTCTCTCTACCTCACGCACACTCTCTCTCTCTACCTCACGCACACTCTCTCTACCTCACGCACACTCTCTTTCTACCTCACGCACACTCTCTCTCTCTAACTCACGCACACTCTCTCTCTCTACCTCACGCACACTCTCTCTCTCTAACTCACGCACACTCTCTCTCTCTACCTCACGCACACTCTCTCTCTCTACCTCACGCACACTCTCTCTCTCTACCTCACGCACACTCTCTCTCTCTACCTCACGCACACTCTCTCTACCTCACGCACACTCTCTCTCTCTACCTCACGCACACTCTACCTCACGCACACTCTCTCTCTCTACCTCACGCACACTCTCTCTCTCTACCTCACGCACACTCTCTCTCTCTACCTCACGCACACTCTCTCTCTCTACCTCACGCACACTCTCTCTACCTCACGCACACTCTCTCTCTCTACCTCACGCACTCTCTCTCTCTACCTCACGCACACTCTCTCTCTCTACCTCACGCACACTCTCTCTCTCTACCTCACGCACACTCTCTCTCTCTACCTCACGCACACTCTCTCTACCTCACGCACACTCTCTCTCTCTACCTCACGCACTCTCTCTCTCTCTACCTCACGCACACTCTCTCTCTCTACCTCACGCACTCTCTCTCTCTCTACCTCACGCACACTCTCTCTCTCTACCTCATGCACACTCTCTCTCTCTACCTCACGCACACTCTCTCTACCTCACGCACACTCTCTCTCTCTACCTCACGCACACTCTCTCTCTCTACCTCACGCACACTCTCTCTCTACCTCACGCACACTCTCTCTCTCTACCTCACGCACACTCTCTCTCTCTACCTCACACACACTCTCTCTACCTCACGCACACTCTCTCTACCTCACGCACACTCTCTCTACCTCACGCACACTCTCTCTCTCTACCTCACGCACACTCTCTCTCTCTACCTCACGCACACTCTCTCTACCTCACGCACACTCTCTCTCTCTACCTCACGCACACTCTCTCTCTCTACCTCGCGCACACTCTCTCTCTCTACCTCACGCACACTCTCTCTACCTCACGCACACTCTCTCTCTCTACCTCACGCACTCTCTCTCTCTACCTCACGCACACTCTCTCTACCTCACGCACACTCTCTCTCTCTACCTCATGCACACTCTCTCTCTACGTCACGCACACTCTCTCTCTCTACCTCACGCACACTCTCTCTCTCTACCTCACGCACACTCTCTCTACCTCACGCACTCTCTCTCTCTCTACCTCACGCACACTCTCTCTCTCTACCTCACGCACACTCTCTCTCTACCTCACGCACACTCTCTCTCTCTACCTCACGCACACTCTCTCTCTCTACCTCACGCACACTCTCTCTCTACCTCACGCACACTCTCTCTCTCTACCTCACGCACACTCTCTCTCTCTACCTCACGCACACTCTCTCTCTACCTCACGCACACTCTCTCTCTCTACCTCACGCACACTCTCTCTCTCTACCTCACGCACACTCTCTCTCTCTACCTCACGCACACTCTCTCTACCTCACGCACACTCTCTCTCTCTAACTCACGCACACTCTCTCTACCTCACGCACACTCTCTCTACCTCACGCAAACACTCTCTTTACCTCACACACACTCTCTCTCTCTACCTCACGCACACTCTCTCTCTCTACCTCACGCACACTCTCTCTCTCTAACTCACGCACACTCTCTCTACCTCACGCACACTCTCTCTCTCTACCTCACGCACACTCTCTCTCTCTACCTCACGCACACTCTCTCTCTCTAACTCACGCACACTCTCTCTCTCTACCTCACGCACACTCTCTCTCTCTACCTCACGCACACTCTCTCTCTCTACCTCACGCACACTCTCTCTACCTCACGCACACTCTCTCTACCTCACGCACACTCTCTCTCTCTACCTCACGCACACTCTCTCTCTCTACCTCACGCACACTCTCTCTCTCTAACTCACGCACACTCTCTCTCTCTACCTCACGCACACTCTCTCTACCTCACACACACTCTCTCTACCTCACGCACACTCTCTCTCTCTACCTCACGCACACTCTCTCTCTCTACCTCACGCACACTCTCTCTCTCTACCTCACGCACACTCTCTCTCTCTACCTCACGCACACTCTCTCTACCTCACGCACACTCTCTCTCTCTACCTCACGCACACTCTCTCTCTCTACCTCACGCACACTCTCTCTCTCTACCTCACGCACACTCTCTCTCTCTACCTCACGCACACTCTCTCTCTCTACCTCACGCACACTCTCTCTCTCTACCTCACGCACACTCTCTCTACCTCACGCACACTCTCTCTCTCTACCTCACGCACACTCTCTCTCTCTACCTCACGCACACTCTCTCTACCTCACGCACACTCTCTCTCTAACTCACGCACACTCTCTCTCTCTACCTCACGCACACTCTCTCTCTCTACCTCACGCACACTCTCTCTCTCTACCTCACGCACACTCTCTCTCTCTACCTCACGCACACTCTCTCTCTCTACCTCACGCACACTCTCTCTCTCTACCTCACGCACACTCTCTCTCTCTACCTCACACACACTCTCTCTACCTCACACACACTCTCTCTCTCTACCTCACACACACTCTCTCTCTCTACCTCACGCACACTCTCTCTCTCTACCTCACGCACACTCTCTCTCTCTACCTCACGCACACTCTCTCTACCTCACGCACACTCTCTATCTCTACCTCACGCACACTCTCTCTACCTCACGCACACTCTCTCTCTACCTCACGCACACTCTCTCTCTCTACCTCACGCACACTCTCTCTCTCTACCTCACGCACACTCTCTCTCTCTACCTCACGCACACTCTCTCTCTCTACCTCACGCACACTCTCTCTCTCTACCTCACGCACACTCTCTCTCTCTACCTCACGCACACTCTCTCTCTCTACCTCACGCACACTCTCTCTACCTCACGCACACTCTCTCTCTCTACCTCACGCACACTCTCTCTCTCTACCTCACGCACACTCTCTCTCTCTACCTCACGCACACTCTCTCTCTCTACCTCACACACACTCTCTCTACCTCACGCACACTCTCTCTACCTCACGCACACTCTCTCTCTCTACCTCACGCACACTCTCTCTCTCTAACTCACGCACACTCTCTCTCTCTACCTCACGCACACTCTCTCTCTCTACCTCACGCACACTCTCTCTCTCTACCTCACGCACACTCTCTCTCTCTACCTCACGCACACTCTCTCTCTCTACCTCACGCACACTCTCTCTCTCTACCTCACGCACACTCTCTCTCTACCTCACGCACACTCTCTCTACCTCACGCACACTCTCTCTCTCTACCTCACGCACACTCTCTCTACCTCACACACACTCTCTCTCTCTAACTCACGCATACTCTCTCTTTCTACCTCACGCACACTCTCTCTCTCTACCTCACGCATACTCTCTCTCTCTACCTCACGCACACTCTCTCTCTCTAACTCACACACACTCTCTCTACCTCACGCACACTCTCTCTCTCTACCTCACACACACTCTCTCTACCTCACGCACACTCTCTCTCTCTACCTCACGCACACTCTCTCTCTCTACCTCACGCACACTCTCTCTCTCTACCTCACGCACACTCTCTCTCTCTAACTCACGCACACTCTCTCTACCTCACGCACACTCTCTCTCTCTAACTCACGCACACTCTCTCTCTCTACCTCACGCACACTCTCTCTCTCTACCTCACGCACACTCTCTCTCTCTACCTCACGCACACTCTCTCTCTCTACCTCACGCACACTCTCTCTACCTCACGCACACTCTCTCTCTACCTCACGCACACTCTCTATCTCTACCTCACGCACACTCTCTCTACCTCACGCACACTCTCTCTCTACCTCACGCACACTCTCTATCTCTACCTCACGCACACTCTCTCTACCTCACGCACACTCTCTCTCTCTACCTCACACACACTCTCTCTCTCTACCTCACGCACACTCTCTCTCTCTAACTCACGCACACTCTCTCTCTCTACCTCACGCACACTCTCTCTCTCTACCTCACGCACACTCTCTCTCTCTACCTCACGCACACTCTCTCTCTCTAACTCACGCACACTCTCTCTCTCTACCTCACGCACACTCTCTCTCTCTAACTCACGCACACTCTCTCTCTCTACCTCACGCACACTCACTCTACCTCACGCACACTCTCTCTCTCTACCTCACGCACACTCTCTCTACCTCACGCACACTCTCTCTACCTCACGCACACTCTCTCTACCTCACGCACACTCTCTCTCTCTAACTCACACACACTCTCTCTCTCTACCTCACGCACACTCTCTCTCTCTAACTCACGCACACTCTCTCTCTCTACCTCACGCACACTCTCTCTCTCTACCTCACGCACACTCTCTCTCTCTACCTCACGCACACTCTCTCTCTCTACCTCACGCACACTCTCTCTACCTCACGCACACTCTCTCTCTACCTCACGCACACTCTCTATCTCTACCTCACGCACACTCTCTCTACCTCACGCACACTCTCTCTCTACCTCACGCACACTCTCTATCTCTACCTCACGCACACTCTCTCTACCTCACGCACACTCTCTCTCTCTACCTCACACACACTCTCTCTCTCTACCTCACGCACACTCTCTCTCTCTAACTCACGCACACTCTCTCTCTCTACCTCACGCACACTCTCTCTCTCTACCTCACGCACACTCTCTCTCTCTACCTCACGCACACTCTCTCTCTCTACCTCACGCACACTCTCTATCTCTACCTCACGCACACTCTCTCTACCTCACGCACACTCTCTCTACCTCACGCACACTCTCTCTCTCTACCTCACGCACACTCTCTCTCTCTACCTCACGCACACTCTCTCTCTCTAACTCACGCACACTCTCTCTCTCTACCTCACGCACACTCTCTATCTCTACCTCACGCACACTCTCTCTCTCTACCTCACGCACACTCTCTCTCTCTACCTCACGCACTCTCTCTCTCTACCTCACGCACACTCTCTCTACCTCACACACACTCTCTCTACCTCACGCACACTCTCTCTACCTCACGCACACTCTCTCTACCTCACGCACACTCTCTCTCTCTACCTCACGCACACACTCTCTCTCTACCTCACGCACACTCTCTCTACCTCACGCACACTCTCTCTCTCTACCTCACGCACACTCTCTCTACCTCACACACTCTCTCTCTCTACCTCACGCACACTCTCTCTCTCTACCTCACGCACACTCTCTCTCTCTACCTCACGCACACTCTCTCTCTACCTCACACACACTCTCTCTCTCTACCTCACGCACACTCTCTCTACCTCACGCACACTCTCTCTCTCTAACTCACGCATACTCTCTCTTTCTACCTCACGCACACTCTCTCTCTCTACCTCACGCATACTCTCTCTCTCTACCTCACGCACACTCTCTCTCTCTACCTCACGCACACTCTCTCTCTCTACCTCACGCATACTCTCTCTACCTCACGCACACTCTCTCTACCTCACACACTCTCTCTCTCTACCTCACGCATACTCTCTCTCTCTACCTCACGCACACTCTCTCTACCTCACACACTCTCTCTCTCTACCTCACGCATACTCTCTCTACCTCACACACTCTCTCTCTCTACCTCACGCATACTCTCTCTCTCTACCTCACGCACACTCTCTCTCTCTACCTCACGCACACTCTCTCTCTCTACCTCACGCACACTCTCTATCTCTACCTCACGCACACTCTCTCTCTCTACCTCACGCACACTCTCTCTACCTCACGCACACTCTCTCTACCTCACGCACACTCTCTCTACCTCACACACACTCTCTCTCTCTACCTCACGCACACTCTCTCTCTCTACCTCACGCACACACTCTCTCTCTACCTCACGCACACTCTCTCTACCTCACGCACACTCTCTCTCTCTACCTCACGCACACTCTCTCTACCTCACACACTCTCTCTCTCTACCTCACGCACACTCTCTCTCTCTACCTCACGCACACTCTCTCTCTCTACCTCACGCACACTCTCTCTCTACCTCACACACACTCTCTCTCTCTACCTCACGCACACTCTCTCTACCTCACGCACACTCTCTCTCTCTAACTCACGCATACTCTCTCTTTCTACCTCACGCACACTCTCTCTCTCTACCTCACGCACACTCTCTCTCTCTACCTCACGCATACTCTCTCTCTCTACCTCACGCACACTCTCTCTCTCTACCTCACGCACACTCTCTCTCTCTACCTCACGCATACTCTCTCTACCTCACGCACACTCTCTCTCTACCTCACGCATACTCTCTCTACCTCACACACTCTCTCTCTCTACCTCACGCATACTCTCTCTCTCTACCTCACGCACACTCTCTCTCTCTACCTCACGCACACTCTCTCTCTCTACCTCACGCACACTCTCTCTACCTCACGCACACTCTCTCTCTCTACCTCACGCACACTCTCTCTACCTCACGCACACTCTCTCTCTACCTCACGCATACTCTCTCTACCTCACACACTCTCTCTCTCTACCTCACGCATACTCTCTCTCTCTACCTCACGCACACTCTCTCTCTCTACCTCACGCACACTCTCTCTCTCTACCTCACGCACACTCTCTCTACCTCACGCACACTCTCTCTCTCTACCTCACGCACACTCTCTCTACCTCACGCACACTCTCTCTCTACCTCACGCATACTCTCTCTACCTCACACACACTCTCTCTCTACCTCATGCACACTCTCTCTCTCTAACTCACGCACACTCTCTCTCTCTAACTCACGCACACTCTCTCTCTCTACCTCACGCACACTCTCTCTCTCTACCTCACGCACACTCTCTCTCTCTAACTCACGCACACTCTCTCTCTCTACCTCACGCACACTCTCTCTCTCTACCTCACGCACACTCTCTCTACCTCACGCACACTCTCTCTCTCTACCTCACGCACACTCTCTCTCTCTACCTCACGCATACTCTCTCTCTCTACCTCACGCACACACTCTCTCTAACTCACGCACACTCTCTCTCTCTACCTCACGCACACTCTCTCTACCTCACGCACACTCTCTCTACCTCACGCACACTCTCTCTCTCTACCTCACACACTCTCTCTCTCTACCTCACACACACTCTCTCTCTCTACCTCACGCACACTCTCTCTCTCTACCTCACGCACACTCTCTCTACCTCACGCACACTCTCTCTCTCTACCTCACGCACACTCTCTCTCTCTACCTCACGCACACTCTCTCTCTCTACCTCACGCACACTCTCTCTCTACCTCACGCACACTCTCTATCTCTACCTCACGCACACTCTCTCTCTCTACCTCACACACACTCTCTCTCCCTACCTCACACACACTCTCTCTCCCTACCTCACGCACACTCTCTCTCTCTAACTCACGCACACTCTCTCTCTCTACCTCACGCACACTCTCTCTCTCTACCTCACGCACACTCTCTCTCTCTAACTCACGCACACTCTCTCTCTCTACCTCACGCACACTCTCTCTCTCTAACTCACGCACACTCTCTCTCTCTACCTCACGCACACTCTCTCTACCTCACACACTCTCTCTCTCTAACTCACGCACACTCTCTCTCTCTACCTCACGCACACTCTCTCTCTCTACCTCACGCACACTCTCTATCTCTACCTCACGCACACTCTCTCTCTCTACCTCACACACACTCTCTCTCCCTACCTCACGCACACTCTCTCTCTCTACCTCACGCACACTCTCTCTCTCTACCTCACACACACTCTCTCTCTCTACCTCACGCACACTCTCTCTCTCTACCTCACGCACACTCTCTCTCTCTACACGCACACTCTCTCTCTCTAACTCACGCACACTCTCTCTCTCTACCTCACGCACACTCTCTCTCTCTACCTCACGCACACTCTCTCTCTCTACCTCACGCACACTCTCTCTCTCTACCTCACGCACACTCGCTCTCTCTACCTCACGCACACTCTCTATCTCTACCTCACGCACACTCTCTCTACCTCACGCACACTCTCTCTACCTCACACACACTCTCTCTCTCTACCTCACGCACACTCTCTCTCTCTACCTCACGCACACTCTCTCTACCTCACGCACACTCTCTCTCTCTACCTCACGCACACTCTCTCTCTACCTCACGCACACTCTCTCTCTCTACCTCACGCACACTCTCTCTCTACCTCACGCACACTCTCTCTCTCTACCTCACGCACACTCTCTCTCTCTACCTCACGCACACTCTCTCTCTCTACCTCACGCACACTCTCTCTCTCTACCTCACGCACACTCTCTCTCTCTACCTCACGCAAACACTCTCTCTACCTCACGCACACTCTCTCTACCTCACGCACACTCTCTCTACCTCACGCACACTCTCTCTCTCTACCTCACGCACACTCTCTCTCTCTACCTCACGCACACTCTCTCTCTCTACCTCACGCACACTCTCTCTCTACCTCATGCACACTCTCTCTCTCTACCTCACGCACACTCTCTCTCTCTACCTCACGCACACTCTCTCTCTACCTCACGCACACTCTCTATCTCTACCTCACGCACACTCTCTCTCTCTACCTCACACACACTCTCTCTCCCTACCTCACGCACACTCTCTCTCTCTACCTCACGCACACTCTCTATCTCTACCTCACGCACACTCTCTCTCTCTACCTCACGCACACTCTCTCTACCTCACGCACACTCTCTCTCTCTACCTCACGCACACTCTCTCTCTCTACCTCACGCACACTCTCTCTACCTCACGCACACTCTCTCTCTCTACCTCACGCACACTCTCTCTCTCTACCTCACGCACACTCTCTCTACCTCACGCACACTCTCTCTCTCTACCTCACGCACACTCTCTATCTCTACCTCACGCACACTCTCTCTACCTCACGCACACTCTCTCTACCTCACGCACACTCTCTCTACCTCACACACTCTCTCTCTCTAACTCACGCACACTCTCTCTCTCTACCTCACGCACACTCTCTCTCTCTACCTCACGCACACTCTCTCTCTCTAACTCACGCACACTCTCTCTCTCTACCTCACGCACACTCTCTCTCTCTACCTCACGCACACTCTCTCTCTCTACCTCACGCATACTCTCTCTACCTCACGCACACTCTCTCTCTCTACCTCACGCACACTCTCTCTCTCTACCTCACGCACACTCTCTCTAACTCACGCACACTCTCTCTCTCTACCTCACGCACACTCTCTCTCTCTACCTCACGCACACTCTCTCTAACTCACGCACACTCTCTCTACCTCACGCACACTCTCTCTCTCTACCTCACGCAAACACTCTCTCTACCTCACGCACACTCTCTATCTCTACCTCACGCACACTCTCTCTCTCTACCTCACGCACACTCTCTCTACCTCACGCACACTCTCTCTACCTCACACACTCTCTCTCTCTAACTCACGCACACTCTCTCTCTCTACCTCACGCACACTCTCTCTCTCTACCTCACGCACACTCTCTCTCTCTACCTCACGCACACTCTCTCTACCTCACGCACACTCTCTCTACCTCACGCACACTCTCTATCTCTACCTCACGCACACTCTCTCTCTCTACCTCACGCACACTCTCTCTCTCTACCTCACGCACACTCTCTCTCTCTACCTCACGCACACTCTCTCTCTCTACCTCACGCAAACACTCTCTCTACCTCACGCACACTCTCTCTCTCTACCTCACGCACACTCTCTCTCTCTAACTCACGCACACTCTCTCTCTCTAACTCACGCACACTCTCTCTCTCTACCTCACGCACACTCTCTCTCTCTACCTCACGCACACTCTCTCTCTCTAACTCACGCACACTCTCTCTACCTCACGCACACTCTCTCTAACTCACGCACACTCTACCTCACGCACACTCTCTTTCTACCTCACGCACACTCTCTCTCTCTACCTCACGCACACTCTCTCTCTCTACCTCACGCACACTCTCTCTACCTCACGCATACTCTCTCTACCTCACGCACACTCTCTCTCTTTCTACCTCACGCACACTCTCTCTCTCTACCTCACGCACACTCTCTCTCTCTACCTCACGCACACTCTCTCTCTACCTCACGCACACTCTCTCTCTCTACCTCACGCACACTCTCTCTCTTTCTACCTCACGCACACTCTCTCTCTCTACCTCACGCACACTCTCTCTCTCTACCTCACGCACACTCTCTCTCTACCTCACGCACACTCTCTCTCTCTACCTCACGCACACTCTCTCTACCTCACGCACACTCTCTCTCTCTAACTCACGCACACTCTCTCTCTCTACCTCGCGCACACTCTCTCTCTCTACCTCACGCACACTCTCTCTACCTCACGCACACTCTCTCTCTCTACCTCACGCACACTCTCTCTACCTCACGCACACTCTCTCTCTCTACCTCACGCACACTCTCTCTCTCTACCTCACGCACGCTCTCTCTACCTCACGCACACTCTCTCTCTCTACCTCACGCACGCTCTCTCTACCTCACGCACACTCTCTCTCTCTACCTCACGCACACTCTCTCTCTCTACCTCACGCACACTCTCTATCTCTACCTCACGCACACTCTCTCTCTCTACCTCACGCACACTCTCTCTCTCTACCTCACGCACGCTCTCTCTACCTCACGCACACTCTCTCTCTCTACCTCACGCACACTCTCTCTCTCTACCTCACGCACACTCTCTATCTCTACCTCACGCAAACACTCTCTCTACCTCACGCACACTCTCTCTCTCTACCTCACGCACACTCTCTCTCTCTAACTCACGCACACTCTCTCTACCTCACGCACACTCTCTCTACCTCACGCACACTCTCTCTCTCTACCTCACGCACACTCTCTCTCTCTACCTCACGCAAACACTCTCTCTACCTCACGCACTCTCTCTCTACCTCACGCACACTCTCTCTCTCTACCTCACGCACACTCTCTCTCTCTACCTCACGCAAACACTCTCTCTACCTCACGCACACTCTCTCTCTCTACCTCACGCACACTCTCTCTCTCTACCTCACGCAAACACTCTCTCTACCTCACGCACACTCTCTCTCTCTACCTCACGCACACTCTCTCTCTCTACCTCACGCACACTCTCTCTACCTCACGCACACTCTCTCTCTCTACCTCACGCACACTCTCTCTCTCTACCTCACGCAAACACTCTCTCTACCTCACGCACACTCTCTCTCTCTACCTCACGCACACTCTCTCTACCTCACGCACACTCTCTCTCTCTACCTCACGCACACTCTCTCTCTCTACCTCACGCACACTCTCTCTACCTCATGCACACTCTCTCTACCTCACGCACACTCTCTCTACCTCACGCACACTCTCTCTCTCTACCTCACGCACACTCTCTCTACCTCACGCACACTCTCTCTCTCTACCTCACGCACACTCTCTCTACCTCACGCACACTCTCTCTCTCTACCTCACGCACACTCTGTCTAACTCACGCACACTCTCTCTCTCTACCTCACGCACACTCACTCTACCTCACGCACACTCTCTCTCTCTACCTCACGCACACTCTACCTCACGCACACTCTCTCTCTCTACCTCACGCACACTCTCTCTCTCTACCTCACGCACACTCTCTCTACCTCACGCACACTCTCTCTCTCTAACTCACGCACACTCTCTCTCTCTACCTCACGCACACTCTCTCTCTCTACCTCACGCACACTCTCTCTCTCTACCTCACGCACACTCTCTCTCTCTACCTCACGCACACTCTCTCTCTCTACCTCACGCACACTCTCTCTACCTCACGCACACTCTCTCTCTCTACCTCACACACACTCTCTCTCTCTACCTCGCGCACACTCTCTCTCTCTACCTCACGCACACTCTCTCTCTCTACCTCACGCACACTCTCTCTCTCTACCTCACGCACACTCTCTCTACCTCACGCACACTCTCTCTCTCTACCTCACGCACACTCTCTCTACCTCACGCACACTCTCTCTACCTCACGCACACTCTCTCTCTCTAACTCACGCACACTCTCTCTCTCTACCTCACGCACACTCTCTCTCTCTACCTCACGCACACTCTCTCTCTCTACCTCACGCACACTCTCTCTCTCTACCTCACGCACACTCTCTCTCTCTACCTCACGCACACTCTCTCTACCTCACGCATACTCTCTCTACCTCACGCACACTCTCTCTCTCTACCTCACGCACACTCTCTCTCTCTACCTCACGCACACTCTCTCTACCTCACGCACACTCTCTCTCTCTACCTCACGCACACTCTCTCTCTCTACCTCACGCACACTCTCTCTCTCTACCTCACGCACACTCTCTCTCTCTACCTCACGCACACTCTCTCTACCTCACGCATACTCTCTCTCTCTACCTCACGCACACTCTCTCTCTCTACCTCACGCACACTCTCTCTCTCTACCTCACGCACACTCTCTCTACCTCACGCACACTCTCTCTAACTCACGCACACTCTCTCTTTCTACCTCACGCACACTCTCTCTCTCTACCTCACGCACACTCTCTCTCTCTACCTCACGCACACTCTCTCTCTCTACCTCACACACACTCTCTCTACCTCACGCACACTCTCTCTCTCTACCTCACGCACACTCTCTCTCTCTACCTCACGCACACTCTCTCTCTACCTCACGCACACTCTCTCTCTGTACCTCACGCACACTCTCTCTCTCTAACTCACGCACACTCTCTCTCTCTACCTCACGCACACTCTCTCTCTCTAACTCACGCACACTCTCTCTCTCTACCTCACGCACACTCTCTCTCTACCTCACGCACACTCTCTCTCTCTAACTCACGCACACTCTCTCTACCTCACGCACACTCTCTCTCTACCTCACGCACACTCTCTCTCTCTACCTCACGCACACTCTCTCTCTCTACCTCACGCACACTCTCTCTACCTCACGCACACTCTCTCTCTCTAACTCACGCACACTCTCTCTACCTCACGCACACTCTCTCTCTACCTCACGCACACTCTCTCTCTCTACCTCACGCACACTCTCTATCTCTACCTCACGCACACTCTCTCTCTCTAACTCACGCACACTCTCTCTCTCTACCTCACGCACACTCTCTCTCTCTAACTCACGCACACTCTCTCTACCTCACGCACACTCTCTCTCTACCTCACGCACACTCTCTCTACCTCACGCACACTCTCTCTACCTCACGCACACTCTCTCTACCTCACGCACACTCTCTCTACCTCACGCACACTCTCTCTCTCTAACTCACGCACACTCTCTCTCTCTAACTCACGCATACTCTCTCTCTCTACCTCACGCACACTCTCTCTACCTCACGCACACTCTCTCTCTCTACCTCACGCACACTCTCTCTACCTCACGCACACTCTCTCCCTCTACCTCACGCACACTCTCTCTCTCTACCTCACGCACTCTCTCTCTCTCTAACTCACGCACACTCTCTCTCTCTACCTCACGCACACTCTCTCTTTCTACCTCACGCACACTCTCCCTCTACCTCACGCACTCTCTCTCTCTCTACCTCACGCACACTCTCTCTCTCTACCTCACTCACACTCTCTCTTTCTACCTCACGCACACTCTCTCTACCTCACGCACACTCTCTCTCTCTACACGCACACTCTCTCTCTCTACCTCACACACTCTCTCACTCTACCTCAAGCACACTCTCTCTCTCTACCTCACGCACACTCTCTCTCTCTACCTCACGCACACTCTCTCTAACTCACGCACACTCTCTCTCTCTACCTCACGCACACTCTCTCTACCTCACGCACACTCTCTCTCTCTACCTCACGGACACTCTACCTCACGTACATTCTCTATCTACCTCACGCACACTCTCTCTACCTCACGCACACTCTCTCTCTCTACCTCACGGACACTCTACCTCACGCACACTCTCTCTCTCTACCTCACGGACACTCTACCTCACGCACACTCTCTCTCTCTACCTCACGCACACTCTCTCTATCTACCTCACGCACACTCTCTCTACCTCACGCACACTCTCTCTCTACCTCACGCACACTCTCTCTACCTCACGCACACTCTCTATCTCTACCTCACGCACACTCTCTCTACCTCACGCACACTCTCTCTACCTCACGCACACTCTCTCTACCTCACGCACACTCTCTCTCTACCTCACGCACACTCTCTCTACCTCACGCACACTCTCTCTCTCTACCTCACGCACACTCTCTCTCTCTACCTCACGCACACTCTCTCTACCTCACGCACACTCTCTCTACCTCACGCACACTCTCTCTCTCTACCTCACGCAAACACTCTCTCTACCTCACGCACACTCTCTCTACCTCACGCACACTCTCTCTCTCTAACTCACGCACACTCTCTCTACCTCACGCACACTCTCTCTCTCTACCTCACGCACACTCTCTCTCTCTACCTCACGCACACTCTCTCTCTCTAACTCACGCACACTCTCTCTCTCTAACTCACGCACACTCTCTCTCTCTACCTCACGCACACTCTCTCTCTCTACCTCACGCACACTCTCTCTAACTCACGCACACTCTCTCTCTCTACCTCACGCACACTCTCTCTACCTCACGCACCCTCTCTCTCTCTACCTCACGCACACTCTACCTCACGCACACTCTCTCTCTCTACCTCACGCACACTCTCTCTACCTCACGCACACTCTCTCTCTACCTCACGCACACTCTCTCTACCTCACGCACACTCTCTATCTCTACCTCACGCATACTCTCTCTCTCTACCTCACGCACACTCTCTCTCTCTACCTCACGCACACTCTCTCTCTCTACCTCACGCACACTCTCTCTACCTCACGCACACTCTCTCTCTCTACCTCACGCACACTCTACCTCACGCACACTCTCTCTCTCTACCTCACGCACACTCTCTCTCTCTACCTCACGCACACTCTCTCTCTCTACCTCACGCACACTCTCTCTCTCTACCTCACGCACACTCTCTCTACCTCACGCACACTCTCTCTCTCTACCTCACGCACACTCTCTCTCTCTACCTCACGCACACTCTCTCTACCTCACGCACACTCTCTCTCTCTACCTCACGCACACTCTCTATCTCTACCTCACGCACACTCTCTCTCTCTACTTCACACACACTCTCTCTCCCTACCTCACGCACACTCTCTCTCTCTACCTCACGCACACTCTCTCTACCTCACGCACACTCTCTCTACCTCACGCACACTCTCTCTCTCTACTTCACACACACTCTCTCTCTCTACCTCACGCACACTCTCTCTCTCTACCTCACGCAAACACTCTCTTTACCTCACGCACACTCTCTCTCTCTACCTCACGCACACTCTCTCTCTCTACCTCACGCACACTCTCTCTACCTCACGCACACTCTCTCTCTCTACCTCACGCACACTCTCTATCTCTACCTCACGCACACTCTCTCTCTCTACTTCACACACACTCTCTCTCCCTACCTCACGCACACTCTCTCTCTCTACCTCACGCACACTCTCTCTACCTCACGCACACTCTCTCTACCTCACGCACACTCTCTCTCTCTACTTCACACACACTCTCTCTCTCTACCTCACGCACACTCTCTCTCTCTACCTCACGCAAACACTCTCTTTACCTCACGCACACTCTCTCTCTCTACCTCACGCACACTCTCTCTCTCTACCTCACGCAAACACTCTCTTTACCTCACGCACACTCTCTCTCTCTACCTCACGCACACTCTCTCTCTCTACCTCACGCACACTCTCTCTCTCTAACTCACGCACACTCTCTTTCTCTACCTCGCGCACACTCTCTCTCTCTACCTCACGCACACTCTCTCTCTCTACCTCACGCACACTCTCTCTCTCTACCTCACGCACACTCTCTCTCTCTACCTCACGCACACTCTCTCTCTCTACCTCACGCACACTCTCTCTCTCTACCTCACGCACACTCTCTCTACCTCACGCACACTCTCTCTCTCTACCTCGCGCACACTCTCTCTCTCTACCTCACGCACACTCTCTCTCTCTACCTCACGCACACTCTCTCTCTCTACCTCACGCACACTCTCTATCTCTACCTCACGCACACTCTCTCTCTCTACCTCACGCACACTCTCTCTCTCTACCTCACGCACACTCTCTCTCTCTACCTCACGCACACTCTCTCTCTCTACCTCACGCATACTCTCTCTACCTCACGCACACTCTCTCTCTCTACCTCACGCACACTCTCTCTACCTCACGCACACTCTCTCTTTCTACCTCACGCACACTCTCTCTACCTCACACACACTCTCTCTCTCTACCTCACGCACACTCTCTCTACCTCACGCACACTCTCTCTCTCTACCTCACGCACACTCTCTCTACCTCACACACACTCTCTCTCTCTACCTCACGCACACTCTCTCTCTCTACCTCACGCACACTCTCTCTCTCTACCTCACGCACACTCTCTCTCTCTACCTCACGCACACTCTCTCTCTCTACCTCACGCACACTCTCTCTCTCTAACTCACGCACACTCTCTCTCTCTACCTCACGCACACTCTCTCTCTCTAACTCACGCACACTCTCTCTCTCTACCTCACGCACACTCTCTCTCTCTACCTCACGCACACTCTCTCTCTCTACCTCACACACACTCTCTCTACCTCACACACACTCTCTCTCTCTACCTCACGCACACTCTCTCTCTCTACCTCACGCACACTCTCTCTCTCTACCTCACGCACACTCTCTCTCTCTAACTCACGCACACTCTCTCTACCTCACGCACACTCTCTCTCTCTACCTCACGCACACTCTCTCTCTCTACCTCACGCACACTCTCTCTCTCTAACTCACGCACACTCTCTCTACCTCACGCACACTCTCTCTCTCTACCTCACGCACACTCTCTCTCTCTAACTCACGCACACTCTCTCTCTCTAACTCACGCACACTCTCTCTCTCTACCTCACGCACACTCTCTCTCTCTAACTCACGCACACTCTCTCTCTCTACCTCACGCACACTCTCTCTCTACCTCACGCACACTCTCTATCTCTACCTCACGCACACTCTCTCTCTACCTCACGCACACTCTCTCTCTCTACCTCACGCACACTCTCTATCTCTACCTCACTCTCTCTCTGCCTCTCATTCTCTCTCTGCCTCTCACTCTCTCTCTGCCTCTCACTCTCTCTCCCTGCCCCTCACTCTCTCCCTGCCCCTCACTCTCTCTCAGCCCCTCACTCTCTCCCTGCCCCTCACTCTCTCTCCCTGCCCCTCACTCTCTCTCCCTGCCCCTCACTCTCTCTCCCTGCCTCTCACTCTCTCTCCCTGCCCCTCACTCTCTCTCTGCCCCTCACTCTCTCTCTGCCTCTCATTCTCTCTCTGCCCCTCACTCTCTCTCCCTGCCCCTCACTCTCTCTGCCCCTCACTCTCTCTCCCTGCCCCTCACTCTCTCTCTGCCCCTCACTCTCTTTCCCTGCCCCTCACTCTCTCTCTGCCTCTCACTCTCTCCCTGCCCCTCACTCTCTCTCTGCCCCTCACTCTCTCTCTGCCTCTCACTCTCTCCCTGCCCCTCACTCTCTCTCCCTGCCCCTCACTCTCTCTCTGCCTCTCACTCTCTCTCTGCCCCTCACTCTCTCTCCCTGCCCCTCACTCTCTCTCCCTGCCCCTCACTCTCTCTCCCTGCCCCTCACTCTCTCTCTCTGCCCCTCACTCTCTCTCCCTGCCCCTCACTCTCTCTGCCCCTCACTCTCTCTCCCTGCCCCTCACTCTCTCTCTGCCCCTCACTCTCTTTCCCTGCCCCTCACTCTCTCTCTGCCTCTCATTCTCTCTCTGCCCCTCACTCTCTCCCTGCCCCTCACTCTCTCTCCCTGCCCCTCACTCTCTCTCCCTGCCCCTCACACTCTCTCTGCCCCTCACTCTCTCTCTGCCTCTCATTCTCTCTCTGCCCCTCACTCTCTCTCCCTGCCCCTCACTCTCTCCCTGCCCCTCACTCTCTCTCCCTGCCCCTCACTCTCTCTCCCTGCCCCTCACTCTCTCTCTGCCTCTCACTTTCTCTCTGCCTCTCACTCTCTCTCCCTGCCTCTCACTCTCTCCCTGCCCCTCACTCTCTCACTGCCTCTCACTCTCTCTCTGCCCCTCACTCTCTCTCCCTGCCCCTCACTCTCTCTCCCTGCCCCTCACTCTCTCTCTGCCCCTCACTCTCTCTCTGCCCCTCACTCTCTCTCTGCCTCACTCTCTCTCCCTGCCCCTCACTCTCTCTCTGCCTCTCACTCTCTCCCTGCCCCTCACTCTCTCCCTGCCCCTCACTCTCTCTCCCTGCCCCTCACTCTCTCTCTGCCTCTCACTTTCTCTCTGCCTCTCACTCTCTCTCCCTGCCTCTCACTCTCTCCCTGCCCCTCACTCTCTCACTGCCTCTCACTCTCTCTCTGCCCCTCACTCTCTCTCCCTGCCCCTCACTCTCTCTCCCTGCCCCTCACTCTCTCTCTGCCCCTCACTCTCTCTCTGCCCCTCACTCTCTCTCTGCCTCACTCTCTCTCCCTGCCCCTCACTCTCTCTCTGCCTCTCACTCTCTCCCTGCCCCTCACTCTCTCCCTGCCCCTCACTCTCTCTCCCTGCCCCTCACTCTCTCTCTGCCCCTCACTCTCTCTGCCTCTCACTCTCTCCCTGCCCCTCACTCTCTCTCTGCCTCTCACTCTCTTCCTGCCCCTCACTCTCTCTCCCTGCCCCTCACTCTCTCTCTGCCTCTCACTCTCTCTCTGCCTCTCACTCTCTCTCTGCCTCTCATTCTCTCTCTGCCTCTCACTTTCTCTCTGCCTCTCACTCTCTCTCCCTGCCTCTCACTCTCTCCCTGCCCCTCACTCTCTCTCTGCCTCTCATTCTCTCTCTGCCCCTCACTCTCTCTCCCTGCCCCTCACTCTCTCTCCCTGCCCCTCACTCTCTCTCTGCCTCTCACTCTCTCTCTGCCCCTCACTCTCTCTCCCTGCCCCTCACTCTCTCTCCCTGCCCCTCACTCTCTCTCTGCCCCTCACTCTCTCCCTGCCCCTCACTCTCTCTCCCTGCCCCTCACTCTCTCTCTGCCTCTCACTCTCTCTCCCTGCCCCTCACTCTCTCTCCCTGCCCCTCACTCTCTCTCCCTGCCCCTCACTCTCTCCCTGCCCCTCACTCTCTCCCTGCCCCTCACTCTCTCTCTGCCTCTCACTCTCTCCCTGCCCCTCACTCTCTCCTTGTCTCGCTCTCTCCCTGCCTTTCTCCCTCTCTGTCTCCGCCTCTCACTCTCTCTGCCTCTCACACCCTCTACCTCGCGCTCTCCCTGCCTCCCCCTTTCTCTCTCTCCTTGCCTTCCTCCCTCTCTCAGCCTCACTCTCTCCCTCTCACACTCTGTCCCTGCCTCTCTCTCTCTACCTCGCTGTCCCTGCCTACCCCCTCTCTCTCTCTGCCTCCCCCTCTCTCTCTCTGCCTCCCCCTCTCTCTCTCTGCCTCCCCACTTTCTCTCCTTTGCCTCCCCGCCTCTCACACTCTTTCTCTCTCCCTGTCACGCTCTCTCTGCCTCTCACTCTTTCTCTACCATGCTCTCTCCCTGCCTGCCCCTCTTCCTGTCTCCCCTTCTATCTCCCTGCCTTCCTCCCTCCCTCACTCTCTCAGCCTCAATCTCTCTCTCTGCCTCTCACACTCTCTCTATGCCTCTCACTCTCTCTATGCCTCTCACACACTCTCTCTCTGCCTCTCACTCTCTCCCTCTCTGCCTCTCACACTCTTTCTCTCTCCCTCTCACTTTCTCCATCTCTCTGCCTCTCACTCTCCCTGCCTCTCACTCTCTCCACCTCACTCTCTCAGCCTCAATCTCCCTCTTTGCCTCTCACACACTCTCTCTCTGCCTCTCACTCTCTGTCTCTCACACTCTGTCTCTAACACTCTCTGTCTCTCACACTCTCTCTCTGCCTCTCACTCTCTCCTTGCCTCGCTCTCTCCCTTCCTTCCCCCTCTCTCCCTGCCTCCCCTCTCTCTTTCTCCCTGCCTTTCTCCCTCTCTCCGCCTCTCACTCTCTCCACCCCTCTCTCCGCCTCTCTCTCTCCACCCCTCTCTCTGCCTCTCACTCTCTCTCTCTCTGCCTCTCACTCTCTCCACCCCTCTCTCTGCCTCTCACACTCTCTCTCTCTCTGACTCTCTCACACTCTCTCTTGCACATGCTGAAGACCAGTTGTACAGTTCCCAGCATTTATAGTTTCTGACTGTGACTGATGAAGATTTGGTGCTTTTTCTGTTGCAGAGAGTTTCTGGATGACTTCAGAGGTAACAGAATTGCAAATCGGAGAGAATTTCTGTGACTGCTATAGTGAGTATTCTTCTCACTGGCTCTCACCCAGTAACCGATCACAGTAAATATTTTGGGTTGGAGGCTGGGGGCAGAGTGGGGTGAGGGGCTGCTGAGCTATACAGAGGATAGTGACTGAACCGATCGATTGAGTCGGAGCTGGGCTGTGAGAATTGGGAGCGGGTGGAGGAGAAAATCACCAGCAGCAGCTGTTCCTGGAGGGTGAGTCAGAGGCGACTTTAATATTACGGTGAAGGCCCTCAGGACGACAGAGTGAGCACTGGGGGGCGAGACTCGAGGCATTGCCCCTTTGGAGCTGGCACGCAGTAATTGCAGAATCATATCAAAGTAAGTGTAGCTCCCCAGGAGGGGAAGGACATGGGGTCCTGGGGATAAAGGGCTGGTAGGGTTGATAGTTGGGCCTATCCTCATTGGAGTTTCGGAGAATATGAGGTGAGCTTATTGAAACATATAAGATTCTGAGGGGGGCTCGACGATCGGGGGGGGAGAGTTACTGAGAGGATGTTTCCCCTCATGGGGGAATCTAGAGCAAGGGGGGCACAGTTTCAGAATAAGGGGTCCCCCATTTAAGACGGAGATGAGGAGGATTTTCTTCTCTCCGAGGGCTGTTAGTCTTTGGAATTCTGTTCCCCAGACAGCAGTGGGGGCTGGGTCACTGAATATATTCAAGGCTGAGCTTTGGTTGACAAAGGAGTTAAGAGTTATGGGGGACAGGAAAGCGGAGTTGAGGTCACAATCAGACCAGCCGACATGTCGAGTGGCAGAGCAGGCTGGGTGGGGGCTGAATGGCCTCCTCCTGTTTTCTCCTGAGCATGAGTGGCAGAGCGGTCCCCACCATCCAGTCAGAGCCACACTCAGGACCCCTCTGCCTGTGTGTTTGTCTGTCGCTGCTCTCTGATCACGCGTGAGACGCTCACAGGATGAAAGCTTCTTCGTGAACCGGAACCAGTTTGTAGAGACAGAGTTCTGTGCTACAAACATGCCCAGGATCCGGGGTGGAGGAACGGTTGTGGGGGGTGGGGGTTGGGGGGGGGTTGGGGGTGGTTGTCGGGCGCAGGGGAGGGGAGGTTGTGCATTGCCTAACCCTCTCCATCTGTTTTACAGAATTGTCCAATGGTAAGCTGATATGCAAGAAACCAAATGGTCTGGCAATCATCAAAACCAAAATGAAGAAATGTATTTGCACTAAGAAAGGTAGGGACTGACAATTGGTATGTGCGAGTGAGAGAGAGTGACAGAGAGAGATGGAGGGAGAAAGAGAGAGAGAGCACGTGACAGAAACAAAGAGCGAGAGGGAGTGAGAGCGCGTGACAGAGCAAGAGAGACAGAGAGAGAGAGCGAGAGAGACAGACAGAGAGAGACTGAGAGATACAGAGGCAGAGAGAGTCTGAGGGATACAGAGACAGAGAGAGAGACAGAGAGGGGGAGACGGAGAGCGAGAAGGAGAGACGGAGTCCGAGAGCCAGAGACAGAGAGCAACGAGAGACCTGTCGATGGAGAGACATTCAGAGAAAGAGACAGGGAGAGACAGACCGAGAGAAAGAGCAAAAGACAGAGAGTGAGAGACAGAGAGCGAGAGAAAGAGATGGAGACAGAAAGACACTGACTGGTGAGAGAGCATGGGTCCTGTCTCTATCTGATGGGAATGTT
The DNA here is from genome assembly GCA_026770705.1 of Isurus oxyrinchus. Classification (NCBI taxonomy): domain Eukaryota; kingdom Metazoa; phylum Chordata; class Chondrichthyes; order Lamniformes; family Lamnidae; genus Isurus; species Isurus oxyrinchus. The sequence continues at coordinate 3,433,769 of JANJGN010000033.1, forward strand.
GAAAGCAGTCTAACATGGTGAGGTAGTTAAATGTGTGAAGAGTGAGTGGGTCACTGGGTCAGACAATGACTGGAAGCTGCTGAAGAACAAGCCTGGACACTGCCTCTGACAGGTTCCAGGACTGCAACACCCTGTCTCATGCCGTCCACCCCACTGTTCTGGAGGGTGGCTGAGGAGAGTCACGGTGAATTTCTACCAGTTTGGTGTGGGGGAGGCAGTGGTGTAGTGGTATTGTTGCTGGTCTAGTATTCCAGAGAGCTGGGGTGATTCTCTGGGGACCTGGGTTCAAATCCCACCACAACAGATGGTGAAATTTGAATTCAGTAAGAATCTAAAATTAAGTCTGATCATAACCCCACCTGGTTCACTAATATCCTTTTAGGGAAGGAAATCTGCCATCCTTACCTGGTCTGGCCCTTCATGTGACTCCAGACCCACAGCAATGTGGTTGACTCTTAAAAATGCCCCCTGAACAAGGGCAATTAGGGATAGGTAATAAATTCTGGCCCAGCCAATGGGACCCACATCCCATGAATGAATGAATAAAATAAAGGCTGCTGAGGCAGGGTAGAGTGATGTGGTTCCGGACGTGAGAAAGCATTTCCCACACAACCAACTACTCTGCAGTAACAGCTGCTGGGGTTTCTTTCGCAAGTACAAGCGGGTGGTTTGCGCATAGTGCGATCCCACAAACAGAGAACTCACCCCCTGGCTTCAAATCGTGTGTGAGGGTCACAAACACCCATCTCCACCAGTGCAACAGGCAGATGGGAAAAGCAACGCGCGGTAAGGTTGCCAACTGTGATTAAACCTATTCCTGGAGGTTTCATCAATTGACCTGCCCCCATGCCCCAGCTGTAGGTCGGCCAACTTGTCTATCTTTGTGACATCCTGCCTTCCTGCACCAATTGGAAAGCAAAAAGACTGATTCCCCCGGTTGGAATCAGGATGAGGCTTCTCCCAGTTTCAATATTTCTATTTTTGGTAAAGAGAAATCTTTACCGAATCGGATAGTTCTTTCAAAGAGCCAGCACAGACATGATGGGCTGAATGGCCTCAGTGCTGTGTGGTTTTAAAAAACGTGGAGAAAATTTACACAACCGTTTAAAACTAAAGGATTTAAATGTGAAAGTCGAGAGTTGGACGGACTGTAACACCTCAAAATGCCTCTTATCAATAGGAAAAAGACAAAAGCTCAAGAGATGTCCAAACCCTCGATTGACAGGGCCACTGGGATGACGCTGATTGAAGACCAGTGTGAAAGACCCTTCTTGCTGATGCCAAAAGAACTGCAGCAATCTGCTCCAACTGTGGGATCCTCCTGTGCAGTAGCTGCCTGACCTTGTCACCCACCACCCCCCTCACCAGCAACACATTATAACAGCCGCCCTCCTACCCCTCAACTAACGTTTTACATTTTAGCTCATGGCTCCCACTGCAGCTCTTTAATCCGCTTCTTGATCAAAACACTGTTGATTGATGTGAAGGCTGTCAGGGGAACACCCTGCTCCCATCAAACACTCCCAGGACAGGTACAGCACAGGGTTAGATACAGAGTAAATCTCCCTCTACACTGTCCCCATCAAACACTCCCAGGACAGGTACAGCACGGGGTTAGATACAGAGTAAAGCTCCCTCTACACCATCCGCATCAAACACTCCCAGGACAGGTACAGCACGGGGTTAGATACAGAGTAAAGCTCCCTCTACACTGTCCCCATCAAACACTCCCAGGACAGGTACAGCACAGGGTTAGATACAGAGTAAAGCTCCCTCTACATTGTCCCCATCAAACACTCCCAGGACAGGTACAGCACGGGGTTAGATACAGAGTAAAGCTCCCTCTACACCATCCGCATCAAACACTCCTAGGACAGGTACAGCATGGGGTTAGATACAGAGTAAAGCTCCCTCTACACTGTCCCCATCAAACACTCCCAGGACAGGTACAGCACAGGGTTAGATACAGAGTAAAGCTCCCTCTACATTGTCCCCATCAAACACTCCCAGGACAGGTACAGCACGGGGTTAGATACAGAGTAAAGCTCCCTCTACACCATCTGCATCAAACACTCCCAGGACAGGTACAGCACGGGGTTAGATACAGAGTAAAGCTCCCTCTACACCATCTGCATCAAACACTCCCAGGACAGGTACAGCATGGGGTTAGATACGGAGTAAAGCTCCCTCTACACCATCCGCATCAAACACTCCCAGGACAGGTACAGCATGGGGTTAGATACGGAGTAAAGCTCCCTCTACACCATCCGCATCAAACACTCCCAGGACAGGTACAGCACAGGGTTAGATACAGAGTAAAGCTCCCTCTACACTGTCCCCATCAAACACTCCCAGGACAGGTACAGCATGGGGTTAAATACAGAGTAAAGCTCCCTCTACACTGTCCCCATCAAACACTCCCAGGACAGGTACAGCACAGGGTTAGATACAGATTAAAGCTATAGTCCTTTTGCATTGTTCATACTATTTGAGTGACACTGTTATTAATGTCACATTAAGCCCAGACACACTCATCTTGGCAGCCAGAGTGAATTTATACACCCACCAGGTTGCACATGCTGTTGCTGGAACCCGATATCCCACCTTGTAAATAAAAGAAATAAATAAGTAGCACCATAGATAGGGAGTGACAAGGTGATACCACGTGATACTCTGCCTCTCCCTCCCTGCCCAGGTGACAGTGCTCCTGTTAGTCACGGTGTTGAGGGATTGCTCCTTTCTGACAGGCCTGCTGAGATCTAAACTGTAACAGATCTCCAATAAACCGCTTCACTTCTGAAACAGACTTGTGCTCACCTTTCTGTCGGATCGCCCCTACCCCTGAGAAGGGCAGGTTCAGAGTACCGTGTGCAGTTCTGGTCGCCATATTATATAAGGGATATAGAGGCACTGGAGAGGGCACAGAGAGGATTGACAAGGATAATATCAGAATTGTGTGGGTGTATAGAATTGACAGGCTGGGTCTCTTTTCTCTTGATAAAAGAAGGCTGAGGGATGTCTTGACCAAGATCTTTAAAATGATGAAAGGTTTTGATCGAGTGGGTCCAGACAGAATATTTCCTCTTGTGGGGGAAGAGCAGAACTAGAGGCCGTCAACATAGGACAGTCACCAGGAAATCCAATGGGGAATTCAGGAGAAACTTCTTTACCCAGAGAGCGTGGAGAATGAGGGACTCGCTCCCACGGGGAGCGGGTTGCGGTGAATCGTGTAGAGAGGTTTAAGGAGAAGCTGGATAAACACACGCTGTTAGGGTGGGTTGAGGAAAGATGGGAGGAGTGAAGCAGAAACACAAGCACGGACGGAGTGGGCTGAATGGCCTGTTTCTCTGCCCTCTATCCCGAGTAAGATCCAGCAGGAGCCGAGGAGTCCGGACTTCCACAGTAAGAGCAGGAAGAGCGTGTCGGACTGGGGATTAGGGGCTTGAGAGAGCTGAGAGGGTGTCCAGGAAGCTGGGTACCCATTAAACACCGAGAGACAGTTTTCACACACACTCACACTCACATTTCAAACACACATGATGTTGACTTGCATTTGCAAACAAGGGACATTCAAACAAGGAGTTAGGATCCATTAACCCACCTGAGTAGGAACGAGTGCACAGTCTGCGGGGGTCTGTACAATCATTTATTGATAAATATGTTATCTGAGCTTGCGTTACTGTACAGCGCCCTTGTGCCACGTGGGCGTGGTGACTGGGGGCCAGGCAGGGTCATCCTGCAGCTCTCGGTGGAGTTTCTTGTGCCTCACCAGGGAGGCAGATGGACAATAGATGCGGCTCAGCCAGTTCCACAGTCGATGATTGTTGGTCAACACTTCCTAAAAGAGACAAAGCATTCTTAGCAGCATCGTGCACTTTAGACAGAGGTTTACATCACATTGTGGTCACTTTGCTCTGCACCCTCTCCTCTGCTGAAGGTGAATAACAAGCCTTCAAAACAGAGCCTGAACCGCTGGGATTCATAGGGAACAAAACTGGGGATGTGCAGGACACAGAGGGGGGGATGCACTGGGGAACAGTGGGATATAGAGAGAGGACACACTGGGGAACAGTGGGATATAGAGAGGGGACACTCTGGGGAACAGTGGGATATAGAGAGGGGACACAGTGGGGATGTGCAGGAGACAGAGGGAGGGACGCACTGGGGAACAGTGGGATATAGAGAAGGGACACTCTGGGGAACGGTGGGATATAGAGAGAGGACACACTGGGGAACAGTGGGATATCGAGAAGGGACACACTGGGGAACAGTGGGATATACAGAGGGGACACAGTGGGGATGTGCAGGAGACAGAGGGAGGGATGCACTGGGGAACAGTGGGATATAGAGAAGGGACACTCTGGGGAATAGTGGGATATAGAGAGGGGACACACTGGGGAACAGTGGGATATAGAGAGGGGACACACTGGGGAACAGGGGGATATAGAGAGGGGACACACTGGGGAACAGTGGGATATAGAGAGGGGACACACTGGGGAACGGGAGGATATAGAGAGGGGACACACTGGGGAACGGGAGGATATAGAGAGAGGACACACTGGGGAACAGTGGGATATAGAGAGGGGACACTCTGGGGAACAGGGGGATATAGAGAGGGGACACACTGGGGAACGGGGAGATAGAAATGGGGAACAGGGGGATAGAGATGTTACAGTGTAGAACGTTTTCTTTGTGGACACTGTGACCTTGCTGGGAGTGAGTAGATCAGTTTGACCGGATCAATCGGAATCTATTAATCAGATTTAAATATTACCTCCAGGAAAACAGAAAGGACAAAATGGCCAACGACCATGAGTAGAATATAAATCCTCCAGATGTATGGGATGCAGACAAACTGGGAAAGAATCCGAAAGAGAGAGAGAGGGACTGATTAGTAATAGTTCCAGACACCACAGTGCATCAAAACGAAGAGCTGCCTCCCGCCTAAATGTGGGATTAAGACACACGGGCCACATACAAACCCATCTTCGACTCAGATCTGTGTGGAGGCAGCAGTTCCCCCCGGCTCAGAAAGCGGGATAATCCTCCGGGATTCAATGGCCAGCAGCCCTTGTTGATCAATGGTTGCCAGTGTGGATTGGCTGAGGGCCAGTGGTGATAGCTCCTGCAGTCAAATAGCCTGACAATGTCAGGGAGCCCCCCTTGGTTTCCTCCGACGCTCTGCCTCCCGAAGGGTTTCTGCGCACGGACAGGGTTTCCACCCACCACACCAGGTCTGAGGAATGGCCTGAGTGTCTGGGCTCCGCCAGGAATAACACTCAGTTAATGAGGTACCGGAGGGAACTGGTAGAACTAAGCCCACCACCACCCCCCACCCCCCCCAACTACCCCCCCCCCCCCCCCCCCCCCCCCACACCGCCCCCCCCCCCCCCCCCTCCCCTGCCCCCCGCCCCCCCACCCCCCGCCACCACCAGTCAAACAAAATGCACAAAGTTGCATTTCTATAGCACCGCACGCAACCTCAGGACATCGCAAAGAGTGAAGTAATTTTGCAGACGTTTCAATAAGATCACCTCTCGTTGCTCTAAACTCCAGTGGGTACAGGGCCCAGCCTTTCTTCCCAGGAATCAGCCGAGTGAACCATCTCTGAACTGCTTGGGAGTGGGGGGGGGGGTTTCCCCCCTCGTCGGGCGGGTCCGGGAGTGTCCGCGCAACTGTCCGCCGCCCACCATCGGCCCCCCGACTGCGATTTGGTGCTGGCTGGCCAGCTAGTGGACGCTGCAACGCTCAGTGCTGCCGGGTGGGCAGGAAGGAGGGTGAGCAGGGGAAGTCAGCACCTGTGCGCTGGGGGTGGGGAGCGCGCACACAGAAAGCTCCCTGAAGCCACAGAGCTGCCTCGGGGAGCGGAAGATGTTGAACTTTACACGGAAAGACGGTAAAAATTAAGGAAGACTTGTCCCTCCCACCCCGCGCAATGTGACTCTGTCACAGGAGCAGGGACAGGTTTCAGCATTTTTCAAATAACCACGTCCCGCCCGTGGAGTTCTGCAAACCCTCTCCATTTAAACGACTGCCTTTCTTTTCTTCCAAGTTACAGTTTCCCACTCGATACCCTGTCTGCCAAGGTCTTGCCTGCTCGCCTAGCCTGTCCATGTCCCTTTGCAGACTCAGCTTACCTGCTGACTGACCTGTGTGTCATCGTCAAACACCGTCAGGCCCACACACCTACTTTCTGAAGGGACGTCACTGTTGTAATGTAGGAAACATGGCGAAAAAAACTTGCGCACAGCAAGATCCCACAAACAATAACCCGTTTTAGTGATGTTGGTTGAGGGCTAAATACCGGTCCCGGAATGCCAGGGAGAACTCTTTTACTCTTCTTCAATAGTGGCCATGGTATCTTTTATGACCACCGGTGAGGGCAAATGGGGCATCGGTTTAATATTGCATCCGGAAAGCAGCTCCTCTGACAGTGCGGCACACCCTCTGTACTGACCCTCCGACAGTGCGATACTCCCTCAGTACTGACCCTCTGACAGTGCGTCGCTCCCTCAGTACTGACCCTCTGATAGTGCGGCACTGCCTCAGTACTGACCCTCTGACAGTGTGGCACTCCCTCAGCACTGACCCTCCGACAGTGCAGCACTCCCTCAGCACTGACCCTCCGACAGTGCGGCACTCCCTCAGTACTGACCCTCCGACAGTGCGGCGCTCCCTCGGTGCTGACCCTCCGACAGTGCAGCACTCCCTCAGTACTGACCCTCTGACAGTACGGCACTCCCTCAGTACTGACCCTTCAACAGTATGGCACTCCCTCAGTACTGACCCTCTGACAGTGCAGCACTCCCTCAGTACTGACCCTCCGACAGTGCATCACTCCCTCAGTACTGACCCTCCGACAGTGCAGTACTCCCTCAATACTGACCCTCCGACAGTGCGGCACTCCCTCAGTACTGACCCTCCAACAGTGCAGCACTCCCTCAGTACTGACCCTCTGACAGTGCGGCACTCCCTCAGTACTGACCCTCCGACAGTGCAGCACTCCCTCAGTACTGACCCTCTGACAGTGCGGCACTCCCTCAGTACTGACCCTCCGACAGTGCGGCACTCCCTCAGTACTGACCCTCCGACAGTGCGGCACTCCCTCAGTACTGACCCTCCGACAGTGCAGCACTCCCTCAGTACTGACCCTCCGACAGTGCGGCACTCCCTCAGTACTGACCCTCCGACAGTGCGGCACTCCCTCAGTACTGACCCTCCGACAGTGCGGCACTCCCTCAGTACTGACCCTCCGACAGTGCAGCACTCCCTCAGTACTGACCCTCCGACAGTGCGGCACTCCCTCAGTACTGACCCTCCGACAGTGCAGCACTCCCTCAGTACTGACCCTCCGACAGTGCGGCACTGCTTTGGTAGTGTGTGGTCTGGAGTTTGTTCTCAATTCTCTGGAGTGGACTTTGATCCTATGATCTTCTGACGCAGTTGCCACTCCAGCCTTCAGGGGAGGGCAGAATTTTAAGATGATAGTGTGGGAAGGAGACAGGAGAATATTGTTGAATAAAAGATGATCAGAAACTATTTACCTCAAAGAATGTGTCGAGGCTGCTGCTTGGAAAGAGCATCAGGAACAAGGTGAAAAGATAGAGGATGACGAGGACAGCCAGGAACAAATCTGAGGGAAAAAAACCAGGAAAGTGTTTATATCAAACCTCGTCACATCTCCCAGAATCATCTCAAATAACTTCACACACACACATATGCACATACCCTCCGACAGTGCGGCACTCCCTCAGTACTGACCCTCCAACAGTGCGGCACTCCCTCAGTACTGACCCTCCAACAGTGCGGCACTCCCTTGGGACTGACCCCCCGACAATGCTGCACTCCCTAAGTACTGACCCTCCGACAGTGCGGCGCTCCCTCGGGACTGACCCCCCGACATCCCCATAGCCCCTCCCTGCACCGCCCCCCCCCTCCCTCTCGCGGGGGTACTCACAGTTGGTGGAGATGGGTTTGCGGAACGGTTTCCCCATGGAGAAGACAAAGGCGATGGTGATGTACTGGAAGACGGACACAAAGAAGATGGTGGTGTTGACATAGTTGCTGATTTTCCACTGCATGTTGAAGAGAATCCCACTGCTGTTCCGGGCGTGCCTGGATGGCATTCCGTAAAAGGTGTTGTTGGAAGAGCAGGCCCTGTCGGGAGAGGGAGCTCCGTCACCGGTTTCTAATGGAAAACCTTTCCATGGTCCAGGCGCGTCGCGTGCCCCGAGTGTTGCAGAGTGAACGCCGCTGAAGCGAGAGGCTGAGATGTGGTGGGCGACCCAGCGCCTGGTCAGTGGGTCACAGGCCTGAGCTCCATCCCAGAGGGAATGTCGCCCCCCCGCCGAAGAAATCCGAGGCTCCCGGAGTGTGCCTCGTGCGGGCGGAGCAGATCCCACCCCCCCCCCCCCCCCCACCCCCTCCCACCCAGCCTTCCACCTGGCACTATCCACCGGCCCCCTCCCCCACCCCCCCACCCCCGGGCAAAGGGCAGGTCAACCGCCCACATCCGCGGTTTGTGGGACCTTTGCTGTGCTGCATGACAGCAGCATCACATTGGCAGCCAGCTGCGCCAGGCCGGCTGCGATGGGCTTTGGGAAGGCCCTGAGGATGAGATCCCCAACTCCGCCAACCTCTAGTTATTTACCCAAATCTGTCTCACTTGTTGTGTCAGCTACAATTTGATCTTTACACCCACTTCTTGTCTGGCAAATCATTCCAAAGATTTCTGATTTCTGATTCTGATTTAAACAGGCCTCTGATTTCTGATTCTGATTTAAACAGGCCTCTGATTTCTGATTCTGATTAAAACAGGCCTCTGATTTCTGATTCTGATTAAAACATGCCTCTGATTTCTGATTCTGATTAAAACATGCCTCTGATTTCTGATTCTGATTTAACCAGGCCTCTGATTTCTGATTCTGATTAAAACAGGCCTCTGATTTCTGATTCTGATTTAAACAGGCCTCTGATTTCTGATTCTGATTTAAACAGGCCTCTGATTTCTGATTCTGATTAAAACAGGCCTCTGATTTCTGATTCTGATTTAAACAGGCCTCTGATTTCAGAAAAAAACAAAAAAACTGCGGATGCTGGAAATCCAAAACAAAAACAGAATTACCTGGAAAAACTCAGCAGGTCTGGCAGCATCGGCGGAGAAGAAAAGAGTTGACGTTTCGAGTCCTCATGACCCTTTGACAGAATTTGAGTGAGCACCTTGGACTCACTCAAGTTCTGTCGAAGGATCATGAGGACTCGAAACGTCAACTCTGATTTTGGATTCTGATTAAAACATGCCTCTGATTTCTGATTCAACAGGCCTCTGATTTCTGATTCTGATTTAAACATGCCTCTGATTTCAGATTCTGATTTAAACATGCCTCTGATTTCTGATTCTGATTTAAACAGGCCTCTGATTTCTGATTCTGATTAAAACAGGCCTCTGATTTCTGATTCTGATTAAAACAGGCCTCTGATTTCTGATTCTGATTTAAACAGGCCTCTGATTTCTGATTCTGATTAAATCATGCCTCTGATTCTGATTAAAACAGGCCTCTGATTTCTGATTCTGATTAAAAACATGCCTCTGATTCTGATTAAAACAGGCCTCTGATTTCTGATTCTGATTTAAACAGGCCTCTGATTTCTGATTCTGATTAAAACATGCCTCTGATTTCTGATTCTGATTAAAACATGCCTCTGATTCTGATTAAAACAGGCCTCTGATTTCTGATTCTGATTTAAACAGGCCTCTGATTTCTGATTCTGATTTAAACATGCCTCTGATTTCTGATTCTGATTTAAACAGGCCTCTGATTTCTGATTCTGATTAAAACATGCCTCTGATTTCTGATTCTGATTTAACCAGGCCTCTGATTTCTGATTCTGATTAAAACAGGCCTCTGATTTCTGATTCTGATTAAAACAGGCCTCTGATTTCTGATTCTGATTTAAACAGGCCTCTGATTTCTGATTCTGATTAAAACAGGCCTCTGATTTCTGATTCTGATTTAAACATGCCTCTGATTTCTGATTCTGATTTAAACAGGCCTCTGATTTCAGAAAAAAACAAAAAAACTGCGGATGCTGGAAATCCAAAACAAAAACAGAATTACCTGGAAAAACTCAGCAGGTCTGGCAGCATCGGCGGAGAAGAAAAGAGTTGACGTTTCGAGTCCTCATGACCCTTTGACAGAATTTGAGTGAGCACCTTGGACTCACTCAAGTTCTGTCGAAGGATCATGAGGACTCGAAACGTCAACTCTGATTTTGGATTCTGATTAAAACATGCCTCTGATTTCTGATTCTGATTAAAACAGGCCTCTGATTTCTGATTCTGATTTAAACATGCCTCTGATTTCAGATTCTGATTTAAACATGCCTCTGATTTCTGATTCTGATTTAAACAGGCCTCTGATTTCTGATTCTGATTAAAACAGGCCTCTGATTTCTGATTCTGATTAAAACAGGCCTCTGATTTCTGATTCTGATTTAAACAGGCCTCTGATTTCTGATTCTGATTAAATCATGCCTCTGATTCTGATTAAAACAGGCCTCTGATTTCTGATTCTGATTAAAACATGCCTCTGATTCTGATTAAAACAGGCCTCTGATTTCTGATTCTGATTTAAACAGGCCTCTGATTTCTGATTCTGATTAAAACATGCCTCTGATTCTGATTAAACAGGCCTCTGATTTCTGATTCTGATTAAAACATGCCTCTGATTCTGATTAAAACAGGCCTCTGATTTCTGATTCTGATTTAAACAGGCCTCTGATTTCTGATTCTGATTTAAACATGCCTCTGATTTCTGATTCTGATTAAAACAGGCCTCTGATTTCTGATTCTGATTTAAACAGGCCTCTGATTTCTGATTCTGATTAAATCATGCCTCTGATTCTGATTAAAACAGGCCTCTGATTTCTGATTCTGATTAAAACATGCCTCTGATTCTGATTAAAACAGGCCTCTGATTTCTGATTCTGATTTAAACAGGCCTCTGATTTCTGATTCTGATTAAAACATGCCTCTGATTCTGATTAAACAGGCCTCTGATTTCTGATTCTGATTAAAACATGCCTCTGATTCTGATTAAAACAGGCCTCTGATTTCTGATTCTGATTTAAACAGGCCTCTGATTTCTGATTCTGATTTAAACATGCCTCTGATTTCTGATTCTGATTTAAACAGGCCTCTGATTTCTGATTCTGATTAAAACATGCCTCTGATTTCTGATTCTGATTTAACCAGGCCTCTGATTTCTGATTCTGATTAAAACAGGCCTCTGATTTCTGATTCTGATTAAAACAGGCCTCTGATTTCTGATTCTGATTTAAACAGGCCTCTGATTTCTGATTCTGATTAAAACAGGCCTCTGATTTCTGATTCTGATTTAAACATGCCTCTGATTTCTGATTCTGATTTAAACAGGCCTCTGATTTCAGAAAAAACCAAAAAAACTGCGGATGCTGGAAATCCAAAACAAAAACAGAATTACCTGGAAAAACTCAGCAGGTCTGGCAGCATCGGCGGAGAAGAAAAGAGCTGACGTTTCGAGTCCTCATGACCCTTTGACAGAATTTGAGTGAGCACCTTGGACTCACTCAAGTTCTGTCGAAGGATCATGAGGACTCGAAACGTCAACTCTGATTTTGGATTCTGATTAAAACATGCCTCTGATTTCTGATTCTGATTAAAACAGGCCTCTGATTTCTGATTCTGATTTAAACATGCCTCTGATTTCAGATTCTGATTTAAACATGCCTCTGATTTCTGATTCTGATTTAAACAGGCCTCTGATTTCTGATTCTGATTAAAACAGGCCTCTGATTTCTGATTCTGATTAAAACAGGCCTCTGATTTCTGATTCTGATTTAAACAGGCCTCTGATTTCTGATTCTGATTAAATCATGCCTCTGATTCTGATTAAAACAGGCCTCTGATTTCTGATTCTGATTAAAACATGCCTCTGATTCTGATTAAAACAGGCCTCTGATTTCTGATTCTGATTTAAACAGGCCTCTGATTTCTGATTCTGATTAAAACATGCCTCTGATTCTGATTAAACAGGCCTCTGATTTCTGATTCTGATTAAAACATGCCTCTGATTCTGATTAAAACAGGCCTCTGATTTCTGATTCTGATTTAAACAGGCCTCTGATTTCTGATTCTGATTTAAACATGCCTCTGATTTCTGATTCTGATTTAAACATGCCTCTGATTTCTGATTCTGATTTAAACATGCCTCTGATTTCTGATTCTGATTAAAACATGCCTCTGATTTCTGATTCTGATTTAAACATGCCTCTGATTTCTGATTCTGATTAAAACATGCCTCTGATTTCTGATTCTGATTTAAACATGCCTCTGATTTCTGATTCTGATTAAAACAGGTCTCTGATTTCTGATCCTGATTCAAACATGCCTCTGATTTCTGATTCTGATTTAAACAGGTCTCTGTTACTGGTTTTAAATTTATTCCAGTTAATCTGCCCTCTGTTCCTATTCTACTTTACTTTGCAGTGACTGTCTGAGCTCCCCATATATATATATATATATATATATATGCACACCTCGAACACAAGAACACAACAATTGGGAGTAGGAGTAGGCCATTCAGCCCCTCGAGCCTGCGCTGCTGTTCAATAAGATCATGCCTGATCTGATTGTGTTCTCAACTCCACTTTCCTGCCTGTCTCCCTTGACCCTCTTGTCTATCAAAAATCTGTCTAGCTCAGCCTTGGATATATTCAATGACCAGCCGCCACTGTTCTGTGGGGAAGAGAATTCCGCAGACTAATGACTCTCTGAGAGGAGAAATTCCTCCTCATCTCCGTCTTAAATGGACAACCCCTTATTTTTAAATTGTGTCCCCTAATTCTGGCCTCGCCCACGAGGGGGAAACATCCTCTCAGCATGCACACTGTCGAACCCCCTCAGGATCTTATGTTTCAATAAGATCCTCTCTCATTCTTCTAAACTCCGATAGATACAGGCCCAGCCTGTCCAACCTGTCCTCTTAAGATAACACCCACCCCAGCCCAGATCCTAGAAAGGAGACCAAAACTATACACAGTGCTCCAGATGCGATCTCACCAATGCCCTATATAACTGTAGCAAAACTTCCCTATTTTTATATTCCATTCTCCTTACAATAAACAGCAACATTCCATTTGCCTTCCCAATCACTTGCTGTACCTGCAGACTAACGTTACCCGATTTACCAGGACACTCAGATCCCTCTGTACCTCAGAGATCTGCGGTATCTCTCCAGTTAAAAAGTATACTGTTTATCACTTCGCTTCACAAGTTACTTTCCTAACCATCAGCAAACACCATGCCTGTAACACACTTGCACCCATGCATGGGTGAGCACACGCACACACAAACCTCAAACACACACACACACACACACACACACACGCGCACACACAAATACACACACACATACACACACACGTGCACAAACACATGCAAACATGCGCACACACACACATAAACACACACATGCATGCACACACATGCAAATGCGTGCACACACACGTCAACACACATGCAAACACACACACCTGCACACATGCATACACAGGAGCACACACACACACTTGCACACTCATACATGTACACAGACACACGCACATGCGCACACACAGGAGCACACACACACACACACACTTGCACACACATACATGTGCACACACACGCACACACATACATGTGCACACACACACGCACACACTTGCACACACATACATGTGCACACACACACGCACACAGATACATGTGCACACACACACGCACACACATACATGTGCACACGCACACGCACACACATACATGTGCACACACACATGCACATACATACATGTGCACACACACACGCACACACATACATGTGCACACACGCACGCACATACATGTGCACACACACACGCACACACATACATGTGCACACACACACGCACACACATACATGTGCACACAGACACAGACATGCATGGGATTGTGTGTCCAAATGAGCAAGCACAGAGATATGCAGGCGAGGGCGCAGTGCACCTACCGAGCGCCCTGATCCCAGGGATTGTACCAGGGCTGAATCTGAACGAGCAGAAAGCCCATCATTTGGAAGGTGGAGCAGAGAGCGATGTGCATCAGTACGGACAGCAGCAGCTGGGGTGACACGAGGTTGGCGTTGGGTCGCTGCGGCACCAAGTGTTCGTATGCCTTGTTCCGGCTCACTGAGGGAGGGGCACAAGAGGACAGCAGTGAGGCTGGGGGTAAAGATTCCTCGTGAAGACATCAAACCTCACAGTCCAATACTCGCTCCCCCACAGACAACTGTTACAACAGAATAACGAGAGGCCATTCAGCCCATCCTGAACCATGCTAAGAGCAGCAACTTGGATCTCAGTTCCCATTTGTCACGTTTTCCCTTACACACAAGAACACACAAAATAGGAGCAGAAGTAGCCCATTCGGCCCATGAGCTCTGGAATTCCCTCCCTAAACATCTCTGTCTCTCTCTCTCTCTCCTCCTCGAAGGTGTTTCAATCAACAACAACCTTGCATTTACATAGCACCTTTAAAGTAACAAAAATCCCCAAGGCCCTTCACAGGAGCATCATCTGGAATTTCCCCTCCGAGCCACTCACCATCCTGACTTGGAAATATATCCAGTGAAGGCCGCTCCTTCACTGTCGCTGGGTCAAAATCTTGGAACTCCCTCCCTAACAGTGTTGTGGGTGTACCTACACCACATGGGACTGCAGCGGTTCGAGAAGGTGACTCACCACCACCTTCTCAAGGGGCAATTAGGGATGGGCAATAAATGCTGGGCCAGCCAAAGACACCCACATCCTGTGAACGAAGAATATATATAATCAGGAAAAGGTTGAGGCACGTTAGGATACATTAGAACTGATACTCGATCAAAGAGGTCAGTTTTAATGAGCTCCATCTTAAAGGAGGAGAGGCTTAGGGAGAGAATTCCAGAGCTTAGGCTCCAGGCAGCTGAAGGCCCGGCCGCCAATGGTGGAGCGATGGGATTCAGAGGATGGTCAAGAGGCCGGAACTGGAGGAGAACAGAGATCTTAGAGGGTTCTAGGGGCTGGAGGAGGTTACAGAGATAGGGAGGGTTGTAGGAGCTGGAGGAGGTTACAGAGATAGGGAGGGTTGTAGGGGCTGGAGGAGGTTACAGAGATAGGGAGGGGTGTAGGGGCTGGAGGAGGTTACAGAGTTAGGGAGGGTTGTAGGGACTGGAATAGGTTACAGAGATAGGGAGGGTTGTAGGGGCTGGAGGAGGTTACAGAGATAGGGAGGGTTGTAGGGGCTGGAGGAGGTTACAGAGATAGGGAGGGTTGTAGGGGCTGGAGGAGGTTACAGAGATAGGGAGGGTTGTAGGGGCTGGAGGAAGTTACAGAGATAGGGAGGGTTGTAGGGGCTGGAGGAAGTTACAGAGATAGGGAGGGTTGTAGGGGCTGGAGGAGGTTACAGAGATAGGGAGGGTTGTAGGGGCTGGAGGAGGTTACAGAGATAGGGAGGGTTGTAGGGGCTGGAGGAGGTTACAGAAATAGGGAGGGTTGTAGGGGCTGGAGGAGGTTACAGAGATAGGGAGGGTTGTAGGGGCTGGAGGAGGTTACAGAGATAGGGAGGGTTGAAGGGGCTGGAGGAGGTTACAGAGATAGGGAGGGTTGTAGGGGCTGGAGGAGGTTACAGAGATAGGGAGGGGTGTAGGGACTGGAGCAGGTTACAGAGATAGGGAGGGGTGTAGGGGCTGGAGGAGGTTACAGAGATCTGGGGTGGGTGAGGGGGGAAGGCAAACTTGAGGTTGGAGTTCCAGACTCTGCATCTGCGTATCCCACCGCCTGACAGGATTGTTCCTAAGGTGAATCACAGCGTTTCGAAAGCCCAGAAGCCCTTTCCTGATACAATGGCTGCCCCAATCTGAAAGTATTGTTACTGTGTTGAGGGAGGAGATGCTGGGACTCACGTACTGGTAATAGCAATGGCACTGGTGATGAACAGGTCCTCGTACAGGAACTCCCAGTTCCCCAAGTTACTTGAGATCTGAAAAGAGAAGAGGAGAGACAGATTAGAAAGGGAGAGAGTCAAAGGACCTGATACCCCAGTGAGCACAAAAGCTCCCTCTATATATATCCCAAATATTAAGTGACCCATGGGATGGGACTTGACCACAAAATCCGGGCCAACACTCCCAACGCAGAACCAAGGGATCGCTTCACTGTCAGAGGGTCAGTACTGAGGGAGTGCTGCACTGTCAGAGGGTCAGTACTGAGGGAGTGCTGCACTGTTGTAGGGTCGTACTGAGGGAGTGCCGCACTGTTGGAGGGTCAGTACTGAGCGAGTGCTGCACTGTCAGAGGGTCAGTACTGAGAGAGCGCTGCACTGTCGGAGGGTCAGAACTGAGGGAGTGCCGCACGGTTGGAGTGTTAGTACTGAGAGGGTGCTGCATTGACGGAGGGTCAGTGGTGAGGGAGTGCTGCACTGTCAGAAGGTCAGTACTGAGGGAGTGCTGCACTGTCAGAGGGTCAGTACTGAGGGAGTGCTGCACTGTCGGAGGGTCAGTACTGAGGGAGTGCCGCACTGTCGGAGGGTCAGTACTGAAGGAATGCCGCACTGTCAGAGGGTCAGTACTGAGGGAGTGCTGCACTGTTGTAGGGTCGTACTGAGGGAGTGCCGCACTGTTGGAGGGTCAGTACTGAGCGAGTGCTGCACTGTCGGAGGGTCAGTACTGAGAGAGCGCTGCACTGTCGGAGGGTCAGAACTGAGGGAGTGCCGCACGGTTGGAGTGTTAGTACTGAGAGGGTGCTGCATTGACGGAGGGTCAGTGGTGAGGGAGTGCTGCACTGTCAGAAGGTCAGTACTGAGGGAGTGCTGCACTGTCAGAGGGTCAGTACTGAGGGAGTGCCGCACTGTCGGAGGGTCAGAACTGAGGGGGCGCCACACTGTCAGAGGGTCAGTACTGAGGGAGTGCCGCACTCTCAGAGGGTCAGTACTGAGGGAGTGCTGCACAGTCAGAGGGTGAGTACTGAGGGAGTGCTGCACTGTCAGAGGGTCAGTACTGAGGGAGTGCCGCACTGTCGGAGGGTCAGTACTGAGGGAGTGCTTCACTGCCGGAGGGTCAGAACTGAGGGAGTGCCTTCGACTACAGAGTGCATTGCAGCTGAGCCTGCCTCTAGCCCTTTCAGATAGAGGCTGTGGGTCAGGAGCAAGGTTGTTTCTGAAACTCAGGAATTCAACAGAGGCTCTGTTAGCGCCCTGGTGAGATGAGTGAGCGAATGCAGAAACCCAAACCTCTGATACTCACGTAGTAGAGAATGAGGACACTGACATACTGGATCATGCTGTACAGAGCCATGTACTTAAAGGCACAAAAAGATGTGACCAAAGCAGCTCGGCCCTCCCTGTAACAGAGAAAACCATATCTTAAAAAACAGGTAAATGCAGAGTAAAGCTCCCTCTACACTGTCCCCATCAAACACTCCCAGGACAGGAACAGCACGGGGTTAGATACAGAGTAAAGCTCCCTCTACACTGTCCCCATCAAACACTCCCAGGACAGGTACAGCACGGTGTTAGATACAGAGTAAAGCTCCCTCTACACTGTCCCCATCAAACACTCCCAGGACAGGTACAGCACGGGGTTAGATACAGAGTAAAGCTCCCTCTACACTGTCCCCATCAAACACTCCCAGGACAGGTACAGCACGGGGTTAGATACAGAGTAAAGCTCCCTCTACACTGTCCCCATCAAACACTCCCAGGACAGGTACAGCACAGGGTTAGATACAGAGTAAAGCTCCCTCTACACTGTCCCCATCAAACACTCCCAGGACAGGTACAGCACAGGGTTAGATACAGAGTAAAGCTCCCTCTACACTGTCCCCATCAAACACTCCCAGGACAGGTACAGCACGGTGTTAGATACAGAGGAAAGCTCACTCTACACTGTCCCCATCAAACACTCCCAGGACAGGTACAGCACGAGGTTAGATGCAGAGTAAAGTTCCCTCTACACTGTCCCCATCAAACACTCCCAGGACAGGTACAGCACGGTGTTAGATACAGAGGAAAGCTCACTCTACACTGTCCCCATCAAACACTCCCAGGACAGGTACAGCACGAGGTTAGATGCAGAGTAAAGTTCCCTCTACACTGTCCCCATCAAACACTCCCAGGACAGGTACAGCACAGGGTTAGATACAGAGTAAAGCTCCCTCTACACTGTCCCCATCAAACACTCCCAGGACAGGTACAGCACGGGGTTAGATACAGAGTAAAGCTCCCTCTACACCGTCCCCAGCAAACACTCCCAGGACAGGTACAGCACGGGGTTAGATACAGAGTAAAGCTCCCTCTACACTGTCCCCATCAAACACTCCCAGGACAGGTACAGCACGGTGTTAGATACAGAGTAAAGCTCCCTCTACACTGTCCCCATCAAACACTCCCAGGACAGGTACAGCACGGGGTTAGATACAGAGTAAAGCTCCCTCTACACTGTCCCCATCAAACACTCCCAGGACAGGTACAGCACGGTGTTAGATACAGAGTAAAGCTCCCTCTACACTGTCCCCATCAAACACTCCCAGGACAGGTACAGCACGGGGTTAGATACAGAGTAAAGCTCCCTCTACACTGTCCCCATCAAACACTCCCAGGACAGGTACAGCACAGGGTTAGATACAGAGTAAAGCTCCCTCTACACTGTCCCCATCAAACACTCCCAGGACAGGTACAGCACAGGGTTAGATACAGAGTAAAGCTCCCTCTACACTGTCCCCATCAAACACTCCCAGGACAGGTACAGCACGGGGTTAGATACAGAGTAAAGCTCCCTCTACACTGTCCCCATCAAACACTCCCAGGACAGGTACAGCACAGGGTTAGATACAGAGTAAAGCTCCCTCTACACAGTCCCCATCAAACACTCCCAGGACAGGTACAGCACGGGGTTAGATACAGAGTAAATCTCCCTCTACACCATCCCCATCAAACACTCCCAGGACAGGTACAGCACAGGGTTAGATACAGAGTAAAGCTCCCTCTACACCGTCCCCATCAAACACTCCCAGGACAGGTACAGCACGGGGTTAGATACAGAGTAAAGCTCCCTCTACACTGTCCCCATCAAACACTCCCAGGACAGGTACAGCACGGGGTTAGATACAGAGTAAAGCTCCCTCTACACTGTCCCCATCAAACACTCCCAGGACAGGTACAGCACAGGGTTAGATACAGAGTAAAGCTCCCTCTACACTGTCCCCATCAAACACTCCCAGGACAGGTACAGCACGGGGTTAGATACAGAGTAAAGCTCCCTCTACACTGTCCCCATCAAACACTCCCAGGACAGGTACAGCACAGGGTTAGATACAGAGTAAAGCTCCCTCTACACTGTCCCCATCAAACACTCCCAGGACAGGTACAGCACGGGGTTAGATACAGAGTAAATCTCCCTCTACACCATCCCCATCAAACACTCCCAGGACAGGTACAGCACAGGGTTAGATACAGAGTAAAGCTCCCTCTACACCGTCCCCATCAAACACTCCCAGGACAGGTACAGCACGGGGTTAGATACAGAGTAAAGCTCCCTCTACACTGTCCCCATCAAACACTCCCAGGACAGGTACAGCACGGGGTTAGATACAGAGTAAAGCTCCCTCTACACTGTCCACATCAAACACAACCAGGATAGGTACAGCACGGGGTTAGATACAGAGTATAGCTCCCTCTACACTGTCCACATCAAACACTCCCAGGACAGGTACAGCACGGGGTTAGATACAGAGTAAAGCTCCCTCTACACTGTCCCCATCAAACACTCCCAGGACAGGTACAGCACAGGGTTAGATACAGAGTAAAGCTCCCTCTACACAGTCCCCATCAAACACTCCCAGGACAGGTACAGCACGGGGTTAGATACAGAGTAAATCTCCCTCTACACCATCCCCATCAAACACTCCCAGGACAGGTACAGCACAGGGTTAGATACAGAGTAAAGCTCCCTCTACACCGTCCCCATCAAACACTCCCAGGACAGGTACAGCACGGGGTTAGATACAGAGTAAAGCTCCCTCTACACTGTCCCCATCAAACACTCCCAGGACAGGTACAGCACGGGGTTAGATACAGAGTAAAGCTCCCTCTACACTGTCCCCATCAAACACTCCCAGGACAGGTACAGCACAGGGTTAGATACAGAGTAAAGCTCCCTCTACACTGTCCCCATCAAACACTCCCAGGACAGGTACAGCACGGGGTTAGATACAGAGTAAAGCTCCCTCTACACTGTCCCCATCAAACACTCCCAGGACAGGTACAGCACAGGGTTAGATACAGAGTAAAGCTCCCTCTACACTGTCCCCATCAAACACTCCCAGGACAGGTACAGCACGGGGTTAGATACAGAGTAAATCTCCCTCTACACCATCCCCATCAAACACTCCCAGGACAGGTACAGCACAGGGTTAGATACAGAGTAAAGCTCCCTCTACACCGTCCCCATCAAACACTCCCAGGACAGGTACAGCACGGGGTTAGATACAGAGTAAAGCTCCCTCTACACTGTCCCCATCAAACACTCCCAGGACAGGTACAGCACGGGGTTAGATACAGAGTAAAGCTCCCTCTACACTGTCCACATCAAACACAACCAGGATAGGTACAGCACGGGGTTAGATACAGAGTATAGCTCCCTCTACACTGTCCACATCAAACACTCCCAGGACAGGTACAGCACGGGGTTAGATACAGGTTGAAGCGGAGGTTCTAGCACCTACTTGATGAGGATGGGGACACACTCGATGTTCGGCAGTTTCGAAGTGAATGGTGAAGCCACGGACGCCTCCAGCTGCGAGAGCGAGATTCCCACGTGGGCCGTCTTCAATGCCTGTGGGAAAGAGGCAAGGTCACGGGGCAGAAAGTCACAGGGAGAAGGTGGGGACATCACATCTCGCGCCGAGAGCCATGGCCAGCTCTGGGGGGCCGGTGAGGTCTCCACCAGGACTGTGCCTACGGTGCGGGGGCTGGTTACTGTGTGGAGTTTGGGAATGGGGTGTTACAGATGGTGTTGTGGGGTTCCTAACTCCTGATACATCTCCGTACACACCCCAGTCCCAATGGAGGGTCAACTGTGATCTACAGCAACTGGTGGAGAGTGGAGCGGAGAGAGAGAAACCAGTTAAGAGAACGGGGGATATCCTCATTGTTAATCTCTTGTTGCTTACGTTGTTAAAGTTTGCTAATGTCAGAGGGTTGTCCGTCTGTGGAATCCTCTTCCCCAGAGGGCAGTGGAGACTGGCTCGTTGAATCTATTCACGTCTGAGTTAGACAGGTTTTTGATTGGCAAGGAAGCCCAGGTTTTGCGGGGAGCGCCGGCAGAAAGTGGAGCTGAGGCCCCAATCAGATCGATGCTGGAGTGGCATGGAAGGGCTGAATGGCCTACTCCTACTCCTAATCCTTGTGTGTCGGCTAATGAGAGGGTTGGGTTCAGCTGTGATGCCCGACGTGGCCGAATAGCCCCCAAGTAAAGTAGGAAGAAGACTAAAGGTGGGTCAACTCACCCCGCAGTCATTGGCTCCATCGCCACACATTCCCACAACGTAACTGTCACAACAGAAAGCAAGACAAGGTATTACTGCACCTGTGCAATGGAACATCAGCCTCCTTATTCAACCAAAAAATCCAGCCATCAATATCCACGGACAAACCTTTAATAAAATTCATTTCATCAGATCAGCGTCGCTGGCTGGGTCAGTGTTTGTTGCCCATCCCTAATTGCCCCTTGAGAAGGTGGTGGTGAGCTGCCTTCTTGAACCGCTGCAGTCCCTGTGGTGTGGGTGCACCCACAGCGTTGTTAGGGAGGGAGTTCCAGGATTTTGACCCAGCGACAGTGAAGGAACGGCCGATATATTTCCGAGTCAGGATGGTGAGTGACTTGGAGGGGAACTTCCAGGTGGTGGTGTTCCCCATGTGTCTGCTGCCCTGCAGTGGTCATGGGTTTGGAAGGAGCTGTCTAAGGAGCCTTGGTGAGTTCTTGCAGTGGTACACACTGCTGCTACTGTGCGTCGGTGGATGTTTACAAAATATTTGCATCTTAAAACTCCAAGAGTGGAAGGTGGGCTGCTTTTCGGGGTGGGGTTTGGGGGGGGGGGTGCATTCAGTGGATTGGACAGAATTGTGCCCAGTTCACAGCTGATCAGCCATCTCACCCAGCGAGGTCTCGAGGTGACTGGTGTGAGAAATGAATCGAATAGTGCAGGGTACCAGCATCGAGAGCTGCTTCCCTCCGGCCTTGACCAGATTTCAGGGCTGAGATTTCACAGGATCATGGCACAAGCAGCCTGTACCAGGAGCAGACTGGGTAGGACCATCACGCCCGCTGTATGAGCTGTGATCTGAGTGCGTAGCACAGAGCGAACCCTGGTCGAATGTACCGGCTTCCCATTCAACATTGGGGCTGCAAGGTCAGGGTTCACAGTTAGCCCTGGTTGCTGCTCCTGTCCCAGAAGGACAACAGCCCCAACTTGCATTTATATAGCACCCATCAATATAGTAAAATATTCCAAGGCACCTCACTGGCGAAATGATCAGACAAAGATTCCAAGTGACCGGAGAGGTTAGGACAGGTGGACCAAAAGCTTGGTCAAAGAGGTCAGTCCTCAGATGCGTCATAAAAGAGGAGTGAGAGTGAGAGAGAGAGAGAGAGGTGGGGGAGACAGAGAGAAGGAGAGATTTAGGGAGGGAATTCCAGTGCTTTGGGTCCAGGCAGCTGGAGGCACAGCCGGGGGAGTGATGGGAATTGGGGGGTGCTCAGGAGGTCAGAATCGGAGGAGGAGAGAGATGTCAGACTCAGACAGGAGTCTCGAGAGGCACTGATGTCTTATCCAGGGACTGAGGGAAGATCCTCAGGTGTAGGGGTAATATCACTGGGCTTGTAATCCAGAGGCCCAGGGTAACGCTCTGGGGACACGGGTTCAAATCCCCCCACGGCAACTTAAATTCAATTGATAAATCTAGAATTGATGGTGGCCATGAAACTATCATCGATTGTTGTAAAAGCCCATCTGGGTCACTAATGCCCTTCAAGGAAGGAAATCTGCTGTCCTTACCCGGTCTGGCCTACACGTGACTCCAGACCCACAGCAATGGGGTTGACTCTTAGCTGCCCCTCTGAAATGGCCGAGCGAGCCACTCAGTTCAAGGGCAATTAGGGACGGGCAACAAATGCCATCCACATCCCATGAAATAAATCAATGGAAACTGCCTTGGTACTAACATCCCAAAAAAAAACAACCACACATTTCATAGAAAAATTTGTAACTCACGCACTCAAGACTTTGGAGAGATTTGATGAGTTTGGTTTTCATATCTGGCGACATTCTTGCAAAGACTGTGCCGTACAATGTCACCTGTGGAAAAGAGGAGAGGGAGGGGGAGAGAGTGAGACAGATTTTCACAGAGAGAGACGGAGTGAGACAGAGAATTTCACAGAGAGAGACAGAAAGAGTGAGGGACAGAGAGAGAGAGACAGAGAGAATGAGACAGAGAATTTCACAGAGACAGAGAGAATGAGACAGAGAATTTCACAGAGAGAGTGAGAGACAGAGAGGGAGAGAGAGAGAAATAGAGAGAGACAGAGTTTCACAGACAGAGAGAGCGAGACAGAGAATTTTACAGAGAGGGAGACAGAAAAAGAGAGAGAGACAGAGGGAGAGTGAGACAGAATTTCACAGAGAGAGAGAGAGACAGAGAGGGAGAGAGAGAAATAGAGAGAGACAGAGTTTCACATTCAGAGAGAGTGAGACAGAATTTCACAGAGAGAGAGAGAGAGAGAGGGGAAAGGCAGAGAGAGTGAGACAAATAGAAGGAAAGAGGGAGAGAGTGAGAGCGAGAGTGCATGAGAGAGTGAGTGAGACAGAAAGACCGAGAGAGGCAGCCAGAGAGATGGAAAAAGAGGGAGAGATGGAGATATAGGAAAGGGAACGAAAAGTGATGGGAATGTGTGTATAAAGGAGGGGGAAAAAGGAGCAAAATAAGGGAGAAGGAAAGGAGGGAGGGAGAAAATGAGTAATAGGGAAGATAAGATGGTGGTGAGAACGAGAGGGTGAAGAAGCACATTAATCAGTTTGGTCAGTGAGAAGCCTTTTCCTCCTTTGTGGGGATTGCTCGCCAGGGCACTCACAATCTGACAGCCAGGCTGACCACAGAGGCTCGGTCCCTGAGCTCCTGATTCCTCTCTCTCTCTCCCGCCACTTAGCACTCTTCTCTCCGTCGCTGGGATCAGGGGGATCCATAGGTGCTTCCAGTGTACCTCATCTCACAGGCTACATCAGTCACAGCTCAGCGAATGCTGCTGAGATATTTGACTGTGGGAGGAAGCACAGTCCCATTCCACCCCTGTCCCCAGCGGCCTGGGAGCGGTCGGGGAGGGAGGGGCAGTGGGGGTGATTTCCAACGGGCAGCCACCAGAAGCGGGACTGGCGGGTCAATCCTTCCCCCTTCTGTAGCCTGAGAGAAACCGGGGTTAATTATAACACCCATGGCTGCTGCCGTATCTGAGACTGGCTCAGCCAGCCCAGGCCCAGGCCCAGGCCCAGGCCCAGGATCAGTCCTCGTACTGGTCAGAGTCACAGTGAGAGCTGGGGTTACCAACCCTCCACCAATTAAACTGAAGGGTCCACAGGTCGAGGGTTAACCTCCTGCGCTTTGCTGCATGACCCTGGACAGTGTAATCTTCTGGCGATGACTTTGTTCATTCATTTGGTCAGGATTGGAAGTGGGCAGTTACAGGACATGAGGCCTGAGGCCTGCAACCA
The DNA here is from genome assembly GCA_026770705.1 of Isurus oxyrinchus. Taxonomy (NCBI): domain Eukaryota; kingdom Metazoa; phylum Chordata; class Chondrichthyes; order Lamniformes; family Lamnidae; genus Isurus; species Isurus oxyrinchus. The sequence goes on from JANJGN010000033.1 coordinate 3,458,615, forward strand.
CTCATTTTTGCAATTTTGTATGTTTCCATTTCATTTCTGGTTTGCTCTTGACTTTAAGCCTACAGTGAATATTTGTAAAGTTACTTTGTAGACCTTGATTTATAACTAAGCGTTACTGTGCTTTGGCTGAGTCAAATAATCAGGGGAGGCGATGGCGTAGTGTTACTGTCGCTGGGTTAGTATTCTAAAGACCCAGGGTAACGCTCTGGGAATCTTGGTGTGAATCCCACCATTGCAGATGGTGAAATTTGAATTCAATAAAAAAAAAAATTAATAAATCTAGAATTAAAAATCTGATGGTGACCATGAAACAATTGTCAGGAAAAACCCCATCTGGTTCACTAATGTCCTTTAGGGAAGGAAATCTGCCATCTTTACCTGGTCTGGCCCTACATGGGACTGCAGACCCCACACTAATGTGGTTGACTCTCAAATACGCTCTGAGCAAGGGCATTTAGGGGTGGGTAATAAATGCTGGCCTAGCCAGCAGTGCCCCACATCAAATAAATTTTTAAAAATAATGAATCAGTAGTGATATTATTAACTGTTTTCCCAAGACTTGCTATTCACAACTGGTTTTTTTGTACATCATCGATTACCCCGATGAAAAGATTATGGAAATAAAAGTTGTCTGTGTGGGAGCAGAAGTAATTTTTCTTACTGCGTTCAAGACCCTTTAACTACAAGCCTGAATAACCTTGAACACAGGGTGGGCGACTATGGTGTGGAATCAGGGAATGGACACACAACCTGATCGATGGCAGGTGGCAGACACCATTAAAAAGTGCGCAAACAACTTGAATGTTGCGCTGTCTGCAAAGCCTCGCAGAGCCTGTGAGGAGAATTTGATAAGGACTCCATCTCTACCAGAGCCTTGTTTCGAGGAAGTCTCATTAAAGCCTCGAAAGGCTGGAATGGAGCCAGAAATGGGTCTTAAAGGGGCCACAGCATCCAGCATTCGGCGCTGCAAGCCGGACTGGATGAGTTAACCACTCGAGACTGTGGGAGGTCAAGGGGCCGCCGACGGAGTGACTGGCTGAAGTGTCCACCCCAGCGTAAGGATATTCGGAGACTCGGTGATGTGTGAACCAAGGGGAATTTCACCATTTTGGGGCGCAGTCATGAACAGGACCAATTTGGGGTTAACATTTGAAAAATAGTATGTACAGGACATATTTGTAATATGATATGTAGAGTTTGTATGTAAGGCTGTCATTCTTCCCATCTTTTTATATATATGTATTTTTATCTTCCCTTCTGTTAATATTATCTTTCTTTCATTTTTTAAATGAAATTTAATAGTTGTCAAATAATTGCCTGGTATTGAGTTATTTATTCCCGTTTATCCAGAGTACAAGAGACCCTCACCACCTTACACAGGTACGTTTTTTAAATTCATTCATAGTATGTGAGCGTCACTGGCTGGGCCCAGCATTTATTGCCCATCCCTAATTGCCCCTTGAGAAGGTGGTGGCGAGCTGCCTTCTTGAGCCGCTGCAGTCCATGTGGTGTAGGTACACCCACCGCGCTGTTAGGGAGGGAGCGACAGTGAAGGAACGGCCGATATATTTCCCAAGTCAGGACGGTGAGTGACTCGGAGGGGAACTTCCAGGTGGTGGTGTTCCCCATGTGTCTGCTGCTCTTGTCCTTCTAGATGGTAGAGGTCGTGGGTTTGGAAGGTGCTGTCGAAGGAGCCTTGGTGAATTACTGCAGTGCATCTTGTAGATGGTACACACACTGCTGCTACTGTGTGTCAGTGGTGGAGGGAGTGAATGTTTGTGGATGGGGTGTCAATCAAGCGGGGCTGCTTTATCCTGGATGGTGTCCAGCTTCTTGAGTGTTGTGGGAGCTGCACTCATCCAGGCAAGTGGGGAGTATTCCATCACACTCCTGACTTGTGCCTTGTAGATGATGGACAGGCTTTGGGGAGACAGGAGGTGAGTTACTCCCCACAGGATTCCCAGCCTCTGACCTGCTCTTGTAGCCACAGTGTTTATATTGTATTTATAAGTGATGAAAACTCCAGGAATATATCCGACTAGAGCTGGCTGATCCACATCGAGCAAATCACTTACAGTCTGGCCACCACATTAACTTGACAGCAAAGCTTTGGAGACTAACCTTCGGGAGAAGTTCTGGAAATTTCTCTTCAATCACCAAAAGCGAGGGGCCATCGACAACAAAATGGATCCTTGGCTTGGATTCAGCTCCAGAGACAGGAATATTCTGCAGTTAACAAACACACCAGTATCCCCATGAACCCCACTCAACTGAATGGCTGACCACCCCTTTCAGAATTAAACACTCCCAGGATAGGTACAGCACGGGGTTAGATACAGAGTAAAACTCCCTCTACACTGTCCCCATCAAACACTCCCAGGACAGGTACAGCACGGGGTTAGATACAGAGTAAAGCTCCCTCTACACCGTCCCCATCAAACACTCCCAGGACAGGTACAGCACGGGGTTAGATACAGAGTAAAGCTCCCTCTACACTGTCCCCATCAAACACTCCCAGGACAGGTACAGCATGGGGTTAGATACAGAGTAAAGCTCCCTCCACACTTTTCTAAGATACACTGAAGACTCCCCTCTCCTGGACACTTCCATTAACTGCAGCAACTGAAATCTTCTGCAAACCTAAAATTCCACAGTGACACATCCGATTGAGATCAAATCTGTATGAGCTGTGGCTTTAACAGAATTACAGATCGAGTTATCATTTCACACTGGGCCTCTGATTAGAGTCTGGGGACAATAAAGAACTTCAAGAATGTACAAAACCATCAACTTCTAACACTTCTGTTAAGCTCGTAGCGTCTGAGACATTCCTGCGGTATCTTTGATCTTCTTAATACATTCCCCCATTTCCTTGTTAACATATTAATATCAGAATAAAGGACCTGTATTTATGAAGTGTCTTTCAACACCTCAGGCCGCCACAAAGACCCTGCAGCCAACGAATTGTTTTTCTTTGAAGAGCAGTCACTGTTGTAATGCAGGAAATAGTGCAGCCAATCAGCGCACAGCAAGATCCCAGAACCATACCTGTTTCAGTGGCATTGGTTCATAAAGCGTTGGCCAAATCAAAGGGCAGTTTTCTCGATGAAGCAGGGGCCGAGGGACAGGGTTAATGTAATGAAGACGTACAGAGACAGCATTATATTAGCTCTGCGCAAGGTGCTGCTATTTGTACTGTGAAGTTTCTATCTTCGCATTCCCAGCGCAGAGAGTCAGTGGGGGGGTGTGCTGCTCTGTCAGAGGTGCTGCTGTCTTAAACACAATCAGCTCCCCACCCTCTCGGATACATGCAAAATAATCCCATGGCCAGTACTGTGGAGAAGAGTCAGGGAGCCACATTCACCACCCCCCCTTTCCCCAACCCC